>PVLA01000554.1:88674-517661 GCA_004027455.1 Hydrochoerus hydrochaeris
TCCTCCTGAGCCATTCTCCTCCATGAGGCAGGGGGATCGGTCCCCAGGTGCCCACCAGGGGTCCCTTCCCTCCAAAAGGACCATGTTTATCCTTTAGTCAGGACTATGCCAAAGCCCAAGTCCTGCTTCCAGCTCTCCACTGTCACCTTCTTGGTCAGAGGCGAATCCCTCTGGCAGTGGTTGGGAGGCCCAGGTCTTCTAGGTGACATGTCTTTGCCTGGGCCATGTGTAGCTCACAGCCCTGTCATGTTATGTCCCTCCAGCTTCCGCTCTCTGCATACAAAGACCGACACCCGGCGTCACCTGCTAGACCCAGAGCACAGAAGAAATAATAGAGGAAGCGGAGTCCACGAAGCCATGTTCGAGCTCCACCCTACCAGAGTTAGGCTTGGGCTGTTCTTCCATTTCTGCAAGTGTAAAATTGAGAGAAGATGTGTCCCTCCTACTTCTCAGTTATTCTGGACACCAAGTGAGATAGTATATTATAAATTTTTTTTTTGTAAACTGTAAAGGGCTCTTTGCTTACAGTTATCATATATTATTTTTGTTGTTAGTAGTGACGGTCACACCGGTAGCAGTAGCAGTAGTTTAACCCTTCTCTTTAGCAATAGCTTTCAAAGGCAGAAGCTCCGTAAAGGACCTCACTGCATGCACTTTTAGAGGAGAATGATGGTCTCTTAGGCTTCTGTCTATTACCCAGGGCCTGGCTCAGTGTGTTTTCCTGAGTAAATACTCAATATTTGTTGAATGAATACTGGGATGTATGAGTGAATCAATGAATAAATAAACTATGTTTCTTTGTTCTTTCTATGACTTTCCAGGGCATCTCTAACATACATATATATAGTACAGCAACTAAGGTTTCTCCTTAGACTTCATGTCTGTGATGGGAGGGAATGTAAACTTCCTTTTCTCCACGGGAGGAATAGCAGGAATTCTTGGCCAATTTTTAAATAGCCATATGCAAGATAGCAGGTCAGCTCCAGGGGCAAACTGCCCTGCAAGGCAGAATTCTTGGTTCTTGAATGGGATTAGGAGCCACAACATTGAGTTTCAAGTCCTGCTGCTAAGCCCTCCACCTGCCTCAGTTTTCTAATACTAAAATTGGGTACAGACACCATTCCTACCTGGAGATGCTAATGTAAGAATGGAGGAAGTTAAACCCTAAAAACTCTGCCTGGAACACAACAGGCCCTACATCCACATAAACACTGTTATTAGACAGGGAATTGTAGATTCAGGGTTGATGGGTGTAGTCAGGGGTTGTGAGGAGAACAATTACAATCAGGATACAGAATTTATAACACTATTTTATGATGGTCACCCAGAGTTAAACACAGAAAGTGCAGGATATTCACTAAAGACCCAAAATATTCAGCCAAGAGCCTGGATCCCACAGCAATGTCCTGCATGAGTCCAAATGAAGACCTAGAGCCCATGACAGTGCCTCCCATGAGTCCAACTGGAGGTCTAGAGCCCAGGACAATGACTCATGCTGGTCTGTTTTACGAATCTGTGCTGGGAAGGCCCAAAGGTCAGCAGTGAAAGCTAGAAAGTCTATGCCAGCGGGGTGAAGGAGCTGTGCCACTAGGCCAAGGGTTCTAGACTGGAGCCAAGAAATCATGCTCAAAATAAGAACCAGGGCTGGCCTGAAAAGTACTGCAGCCATTCTCCGCGACACGGAGGTCTCAAGCCCCTCTGGCAGTGAGAACAGCTGAGTTCCTATCAGGAAGCCAGAGGGACAAGCTTCTCCTGGAGATTAAACAACATACATCTTCCCCTCTGGAGTCAGGAAACGATGCCCAAAATAAGGACCAATGCTCCCCCAAAGTGAACCGCAGCCATTCTCACCAACAAGTTCCCAAGCTCCTCTCATGATAATGGTCGAACTCACACTGCAAAGCTGGTCATGACAAGCCCCTCCAGGAGAACCAATGGCTCGAACAGCAGCACTTAGAGAAACCCACAAGGCCTCACTGATTTTCTCTACAGCTCTATGCTGGCAGCTTTCCTCAGGTGAACATCTACACTCAGCACCGTGCCGATTTAATTCAGCTGCTGTTTAGCTGACCACCAGTTTTCAATCCATAAAAATGAGCATTTGATTTTTTTTTCTCAGAAAAGTATAAAACCTATATTTAGGTAAAATGTACTGATTTTTCAAAATACAATGTGTGTGGGGAGTCATGAATTTTGTAGGTACAAAATTTGAATTACTGTCTCAAGAACTTTGCAAAGCCCTGCATTGGGAAACAAGTTTGCATAACACCCCCAAAGGGCTCCTTACACTGTCCCCCACCACCCCCGATTTCCCTGGGGATCCCCTGCCTTCTCCTCTCTCAGGTGCTACAAAACATTGCTTTTCATGCAAGCCAGGAAGTACTGCACTCCAGAAGCAGAGAGTTTGGCCACAGCCCCAAATTCCCCTACTGAACAGAGGTGCAGTTATAAATCCCGCTCCAAGGACACAATGTGCTACGTCTACCCCGTGGATCTCCAGCCCAGTAAGACAGCTGGGCCCTGAGCGTGGCATTGCATTCCATGGCCCTGACCAACCCCTCCACCATGGGTCCCACCACGCACTTTCCCGCCCATCCGCACCCTCCTCACCACCCCCGGCAGCGCTGGCCAATCCGTGCCCATCATCTCCTCCCAATTCCAACCCCATGGCTCCCCTCTCCGGCCCTGCCCTTCCCTAGAAGTCCCACTGCCCATCCCCGCATGACTACTTCCCCACTGTCGGAGTGGAGAAAGGCCACTGTGTGCTTCCGTGAGCCAGAAAGCTGCAGTGACACTCTCCAGGGCTTTGGCATCCATCCCAGGGAGGTTGAACCCCTGCTCCTCATTAGCCCACTAGGACCTTGAGCAAGTTACTCAATAATTTCCTCCGCTGCCTGGCAAATAATCACATTGCCTTGGAGAGTTGCTGCAAGGAGCAAATCAAATGAGGAAAGCACTTCGCTCTGTGTCGGATGCAGGCTGTGAGACCCATTATTCCTAGTTTTACCTCCAGGTTTCTGGTAGTTTTTCATAATTCCTTCCTTTTAAAATCCAAATCACCCATCCCTGGAGAGCAAACACTGAGTCCTATGTTTTATTTTCTTTTGTCAAATCTCATGAAAGCATCTAGCAAAGGCTGTTTACAGGTTAGTCAATAATTATTTTGGAAATTATTGGAATGTTTACCCAACACTGAGACCAGTGGTGAGAGGGACACGTGAACCGGGTTTCAAAGTTGGTGGCCTTCACATGGTTGCACAATGTTGTGTAAAGCAGCGACTTTTCCAGTTCTGAAGGGATGAACACTCAAATTTGACCCAGAAAACCTGAATTCTAGTAACCGTGCTCAAGTCCCACAGTCTTGCTAAACTTGTGCCCTCATCAGTAAAACCATACCTACCTACGCCTACTTGACACATCTTTCCAGAATGTTCTGAGGTATACTACTGTTTGAAATATGAAGAACCTGAGGATGCTTGGATAACTCAGACGCCTTGTAATTACCAAGGAAAGAGGCAGCCTGTTGCTTCCAGCAACTGTCTCGTCCTGGAGAACTGCAAGGATTGGACGCCTTAAGAGGTCTACAAGTCTCACCCTCCCTGGATGACCCAGGGATGACCAAGGGCCAGACTGTACTTTCCAAGGCCACCCAGAACAAAATGTTCTTGCCCCTTAAACTCTACCTCAGAATCTGGGTGAACCCTTCTATGGCTAAAGATGAAGTCTAAAATAGTAGGAGCATTTATGAGGAGCAAAGTCCAGGCACTTACCCAAAAACGCTGTCCTCTGGATTAAATATGTTCCCAGAGGAGAATGACAAGGGCAGAGAATTCTGGCATCCCGAGACATTCAAGAACAGCACACCCAAATTTTACCTCCATGCAAGTCATATTTTTGGAGCTTTCTGGATAATGGTTTGGTTTATTTTCATTTGTTTCTGCTGCTGGTCTACAGTATTTAATGCTCAATAACTGGGAGTTTGCGAAGAGTTGGGAATCCTCTAGTAGCTTTATCTTACTTTTTTGGTGACACATGTGGGCACCTGCTTAGGACAGATGGGTGTACATGAAGGACAAGGCAGGAGGCCAGCTGGCCAGTTCCAAAAGTGGACCTCATAGTGCTATTGCCATGCAAGCAGGGGTGGGCAGCCCTTGAATCTCAGGGACATCCATCTACCTGGACATGAACTTGGACCACAGCACCATGCAACCTGGCAGGAGACCCAGGTAGGAACTGAGTCCTCAATTCAGTTACTCACATTGAGGAACACAAACCCATGGCCTGAGGACCCCATCTTACCCAAGGGAGTCTTCAGTGTGCTTTTCGTTTTAGTTGTGAGGCCAGGTGATATTTGACACACTGTAAGCCTAATCATAAATGACACCATGTGGTGTTTTCTTGGTGTGTAATAATGGTGTCCACCATAGACTGGAAGGTTCGCCATTTACCAAATCAGGGCCCTGACCTTGACTTTGAATTTTCCTTCTCTGAAAGTCTGAAGACACTGCATGGCTGGGGTTGTAGCTCAGAGGCAGAGAACTTGCTTAGCATGTGTGAAGCCCTGGGTTTGATTCCTAAGGTCACAGAAACTAATTAAAATAAAAAGTTGTTTCAGTCCTTTGCCCAGCATTTTAACCGCTCAAACCAGAGGTTATTCTTTTCCTACAAACTTCCATGTTAGAACTACTTTCTGCTTTTTGGTCTTCATGGTATGTGTCAGGATGGCTCAATTATGTCTGTCACTGGAGCATGAAAGTAATCGTAGATAGTGTGAATGAATGAATGAATGTGTGCAGGCTCAGTTCCCATAAAACTTCATTTAGGGAAACCAACAGCCAGTCCATGTGCCACGGTTTGCCAAACATTGCACTTGACTGAATTTTCAGCCTCCATCCTAAAGTACTGTTAAAATTATAGCTACTTTTAGGATGGGAAGAAGAGGGCAAAGAGAAAGAGAGAGCCGACAAACTCTAAGTGAACGCACATGTAGTATATTGTTTTACCTACAGGTAGAGAAGGTTCTCAGTCTGCCTGTCTTAAGTCGTCCACTTTACCCAGCTCAAACATCTTGAGACGAGCAAGGATTCCATGATCACTACCGTGTGCAGGTAGAGCATCGAGGGCTTTCTGTGCACCATTTTTTAAATCTTTATAACAACCCTACGAGATCAAAAATAATTTGTAAATATGTATTTGACAGGTGAGTAAATGGAAGCTTAAAGAGTCAGGTATTTTCTTGGTGGTCACAAAGCCTTTGAATCAGGATAATGCCTTCATAGTTGCTAGAAACTTCTATATGAAGATGGGTTGTCAGTCCACAGCCTCATTGCGGTAGCGAAGGTACCTGAAGATGCCTTTGCCTCCAGGGAGGGGGGTGTAGATTAGTTCTGTCCTCTTTCTCTATGCGCTTAAGCATGCACAATTAGTCAGCTGTTATGAGCTGTCGAGTTCCCACTGCAGTCTTGGATTTGACTAACCTAGAACCATGGATTCCTGGGAGCAGGAAGTGTCGTGCTCACGGGCCTCCAAGAATGCCTGGCTGCGGAAGCCTTGGCCAGGGTCCTTGCCGTGTCTACTTAGGGCTCTCGAAGCGCGGCTTTGTTTGCCTGAGAATCCTCTTGATCCTGCGTGTATTCCTGGACTCACCCTGGCACCGGCCTCGTCGGAATCCTCTGGGTGAGGCTTAGGTTTCTGTATTATTATCCCTAACTCTATAAAAAAAAACAAAACTAAAACTATAAAAAATTTAAAGAACTGTACACAGAATACCTACAACCTTTCTGTAGATTCTCTTACTGGTAAATTTTGCCACATTTGTTTCATAGGCTTTTTCCTTTCTGTTGTTTCTCCCTTTCTGTTTCTACATTTGCAAGTCAGCTAATAGTTGGCTACTTTTTTTATAAGTACATGTTTGTTGTGTATCACATCTTAATCCTTCTATTTTCCCCTCTGCCATTCCTATCCCTGTATGCTCAACAAATATAATTACTATTGATTGAATTACACCATCAAAACATGTGTGTATTTAAATCTCTTCAACTGTCATAGAAAAAGCCCTCATAGCTTCTTGACAGCCCAGTCATTATCTTGCATTTCACTGGGTTTTCCTGTCCCTAGTTTTCCTTAATGTAAAATACTTCCCACTCAGTTTCTTGGCTTCTGTGACTTGCTGTTTTGGGGGAGCCCTGGGGCCCTTGTTTATAGAATGTCTCACAGTCTGAAGCTGCTGCTTTGCCCAGGTTTCTATGGCAAATTAGATCAAATGGTACTTTGGGCACTTTTATCAGAATCTGCTCTGAATACAATGTGCGCCACAAAGAAACTTTGAATGGGTCAGTAGTTTTGTTAGTGTTGCCGTTGGAATAATAATTGTGAAACCATCTCCTTTTATACTGAAGGCACAGCAAAATGAATGAATACAGTCACCTTTTAAAAATGGGTTTCTCCGTCTGGGGTTTAGCTTAGCTGGCTAAAGACCCGCCCTGGGCCCTGGTAACCCTGAGGGCATGAGTTTGATCCCAGGTGTAACAAACAAACAAAAAAACCCGGATTTCTCACTCATCTATGAATAAGGAAGAGCAGGAAGTACTTCATGCTGTTGGGTTTAAACTGGTGGTAAGCGTATGAAATCCCTTCATTGCAGGAAAAAACACACCTGGTTTTCAGACCCTTGGTTTCTGGGTGACAACCCTCACTAAATGTATCCAGGGCTCCCTAGAGGAAAGGCTGAGCCTTGAGCAGGTGAAACACAAGCTGACCAGCTGTTGGAAAGACTCAACCAAAGCTAACTCTCGCTCCATGGCCTCTTTTCCCCTCATTCTCTGTCAAGTCACCATAAACAATTCCACCTTTCTTTACATCATCTTTATTTCTGCACCAACACTTAATCCTTAGCTACCCTGCCGAGGCTGCTGAATGATCTTCTTATTTTCCTGCCTTCAGCTCACCACAGATTTGTGTTCCCACCGTGTGTGAGAAATCACACCAAAGCACTTCAGCCTTTCCCAGCCGGCCCATTCCTCATTCAGTCTCCGGCATTCGTTCACGTTCTCTCCTCCCTTGATTAGGAGAAACGGAAGTCTTCCTGGCACTTCCATGATAAATTCAACAGTAAGATCTCAATGTACATACAGTGAAGAGCTATCACTCGGTCTGTCCCTGCCTTCTCCCAAGCTCCGTTCTGGTAAACACGTGCTTCTATTCTGACAAATTGTCCTCTCTCTCTACCTCATGGTGCCATGATGGGGACTACTGATCACCGAATCTGTCTGCAGTCACCCAGGTGGACATGTGAGCCTTTGGATTCATTTTTTGTCTAATTGAGAGGAGGAGAAATGTTTCCTTCCTAGAACCTTGGAGCTGCCAGCAGCCATGGTTTATGCCTAGGTCACCCCCAAAGAGTGAAGTGTAACAGTTACACTTGAGGCTAACATTCTTCTCTATCTTCTGGCAGATTGCTGTGCAGACTAAGGTACTCCCTTTGGCATCTAGCATGGGGGGGGCACTATCATTTGGAGCCCGGCATTTTATCAACAACAGTATCTTCTCATTGGATCCCCATCTTCTTTCCCAAACACATCCAGGCTGGTCCACTCACTGCTGATCAATGCGCCATATCTTTGCATCCTTTTCATCCTGCCTTTGACTAAGGTGGTCTCCCTGCCAGAAATGCCTCTCTCAGTGCTAGCTCTGAAGCCTGTGTGTCCTTTAACACCACGTTCAACACCTTTTTCTTCTATGGAATTCAATTTGTCTTCCACAAATACCAGGAAACTGCTCCTCTGGCTGAATATGTGAACTTTAGAATCACAAGACTGGAAGTACTACCATCATCTTCCAAGATTTCCCAATCAGATTATTGATTCTTTTTTTTAAATTTTATTTTAGAGAGAATAAAACCAAGCAAAATAAAACAGAATAAAGCAAATCAAAACAAGACAATGTAAGTGACACAGGATTTCAAAACAACGCAATAGGAAATCAACATGGTTACCATAATACCTCTTGTTGTCTTCAAAATAGCTGCCCATACCTTCAGACACAGTAAAATCAGACAAAACAAAGCAGAATAGAAGCAATAAAAAACAAAACAATGAATGCAATATGGGACTTCAAAACAAGGTAATAGTAAATCCCAAATGGCTACCATGATATATCTTGTTATCTTTGAAATAGCTGCCAAGCCATCAGATACAACAAAATCAAACAGGACAAAACAGAATAAAACCCCGCCAAACAAAACAATGAGAATTATACAGGATTTCAAAATAAGGTAATAGGGAAATAACAATGGCTACCAACTTTAGAAGCAGATCCCCCATGGATGCTACATTGCGTTATTACATTGTTACTCTCTGAATAGATGCTCAAGACTACCCGTTGTAGGCCTGCGAGTCGGTGAAACACTGAATACTACAAGCACTGAGCTGTATTTGACTTCATTAGCTGTCATCACAGCCTGGGTTTCTCTGGATCAGCAGGTCGCTGGGCTCTTGTCTCCCTGCCTGCGTGCTGGAAGGGGCTGGCGTCTGCTCTCCCCACGGTTAGCCTGTGTGCAGCACTGACAGATTATTGATTCTTGCTGTCTCATTTCTGTCTACCAAGTCAGAATCAAACTTTGCACTTAATGGAACCATCTTAAGGATTCTATCACTTTATAGGTGAAAAGCTAAGGTCAAGAAGTAAAAGAGTGGTTCCAAATCACAAACCCAGTCCAGGGCAGAATGCACGAAAAGTTTCCTAACTATATTCACATCTGACTAATAATAGCAAAGCAGATATTTGATAGGAAAAACATGATCTGGGGGGTTAAATCATCTAAAACAGATCTGCATTGCTAGAGATATGGAGGAAAAGAGAGAAGATAGTTTGAGGAAAATGCTTGTTTGTTAAAGGATGAAAAATTAACAGGTATAATCATTCCATGCTGTGGAAGTCTTGCTAGTATGAGTGCAATCTATGGGTGACCAAGAACAGATATTGAAATGTTTCCAAGAAAAGGCAGTGGGGTGGACACTGTGGTATTTTGGGGACCATCAAAAGTTTCTCTTAGAGTTCTGGAATACAGCCCTCCCCCCACCTCGCTTCTGTGCAGAATATGTTCTGGGTGCCTCAGTGAATGTCTGAAACCTTGATTAGTACTGCGCCCCATGCATGCTATGTTTTTCTTACATGTGCATCCCTATGGTAAAAACTTATTAATTAAGCATAATAAGGAGTTAGCAACAGCCAGGCATGATGGTGCATGTCTGTACTCCCAGCACTTTGGGAGGCTGAGGCAGGAGAACTGCAAGTTTGAGCCCAGCTTTCCCAACCTAGTGATTTAGTGAGACTCTGCTCAAAATAAAAAGTAATAAAACAAACAAAAAATAAAAGTCTGGGAATGTAGCTCAGTGTAAAGACCCTGAATTTAAAACACACATACAACTCATGATAAAATAATTATAAAAATACGCTCTAACAAGAGGTACATGAATGTGATGTGTCTCTTGCTCACCATGGAAGGACAGAATGCACCAGGAGTACACCTTGGATAAAGGAGCGACTCATGCCCTGTGTGGGCCAGAAAACGATGGCTCTGAATTTCATCACACTGCTGAGAATTTACCAACTGTTTCTTTCTGGAATTTTCCATGAATATTTTTGGAGTGCAGGTAACTGAACAGAGTGTGGTTGAGTGCAGGTAATTGAAACCCTGGAAAGGAAAGCTATAGGAAGGGAGGATTCCTGTGGAAGAACCAGGTGAGCAGCCAGTCTAGGATAAAGGAGAATTTGCACAGGGCCCTGTCGATGGCCCAAGAGCTCGGGACAAACCGTTGACATTTGAGGACAGTTGAAAGGAAACCACAGGAGCCAGAGGGAGTGGTTTGGGTGAGCTTATCAACAAAAGCTTACTACCACTGTGAGGCAGGTCGGGTCAGGAAGGAAGCTGGCTGTTTCTCATAGTTTGGGAGAGAGAGCCTCAGAAATATCTTCATACAGGAGGTGAAGATCATGGAGGAAAAATTAGACAGCACTCAGGTCTCCAGCAGCAAAGTTTCTCCTACAATTTAATAACCAACTTGTTTTGGAATTTGAAAACAAATTTAGTAAGCTCCTGGAAGTTATTTTAAATTTCATTTCGTGTTATTTTGAAGATGTGTACGCATGAAATGTTGATTTCTTATTTCTCTTTGAGTCCCTGTGTGCTACGTCTACTCTGGCCCAATGTGCTCTGCTGGAATACTGGGCCTCCTAGGATTTCACAGGTCCATTATGTTCAACATGTCTTTAAATTCATCATTCCATGAAACAAAGACAGGATCAGCTGTATAATCTCTTAGGAAAAGTGACAAATTTATATCATAGCTATTAACCTACTGGTGTAAACTTTATTTCAGAAGCAAGTTGTATTATTCAGCTTTCTATCATTGTGATGAAATACCAGAAAAAACTTAAGGGAGGAAAGAATATTTTGGCTCCAGGTTTCAGAGATTTCAGCTGATGGCCTGCTGGCTCTATTGCTTCTAGGCCTGCGGTGAGGCAGAAAAAAAATGGCGGAAGAAAGCTTCTCACCTCCCAGCAGCCAGAGAGCAGAGATTTAGCAAGAGAGCCCAAGCAGAAAGGGCTGGGGACAAGGTACACCCCTCAGAGGAGGCTATAAGGGACCTACTTCCTCCCACCGAACCCCACCTAACAGTCCATTCAGCGAATAAGCTCATCAGTGGATTAATTCACTTAGGGTCTCCCAATCACCTTTCTAAGCCCCATCTCTGAACATGGCTGCCTTGGGATCAAGCCTTCCATACATGAGTGTTTGGGGGACACAATATTTAAGCCACCACAAAGTTGTTGTGGAAGGAAAGTACAGTAAGAACCCAGTAAGACAGGATAAACAACTGATTATTGCCCACCTGAGCTCCAGGCTAGCCACAGGAAGTCCCCACAGAGAATAGTGAAATTCCTCTCACTTCACTGACAGGTTGTCTGAGGATCTAGGCACCGACCCCAGATCACCAAGGACCTGTCCACCTACACGCAATGAGGGTGTCTCCCAACACATTAAAAATGACAGCAAACCTGTTAGCCAACTGGGGCACACCAGAGAAGACAGACACCAGCCATCCATCCATTTATGTGCCATGACCGTGTCCCTCTGCAGTCACAGTGCTCCGTCTTTAAAATAAGAATTACCAACCCAGTGCTGGGATCTGGAATCTGGATACTGGCTGCTTCCAGACTCATTCATATAGGGAACCACCCAGAGAGTCTTCTTGATTCTCTTTGAAATGAGAGCAACTATCTTCATGTTGAATATACCTGGCCCTGTCTCCATGCACTCATACATACCAAGCCGGCAGGGTTATTTCGTTGTTCCTTCATTTGGCTTTAAGCAATGTGTGTTGGGCTGGCTGAGGAGCTGATGTGTCATCTCTGAAGCAAAGGACAGGTCAGTGATACCCCGCCCATTGACCCCCCCAAATACGAGGCTGAGCTGCAGGATGGAGAAAAAGTGTAAACCCACCCTAATATCTGTAGGAAAATGTGCACCCTACAGAACGGTCCTGGCGTGGGTTGAGTGGGAAGCTGAAGTCAACTTCAGCAGAGAGCGAGGGTCAGAGGTCAGTCTGGTGACAGAAATTCAGGCCCTGGGCTTCAAAAGCCACACCCAGAAAGTGTGTGACAGTTTGTGATCACAAGCGTCGGCTTTGAGCCACCACGCATAACATGAGGAGGCCCGAAGTTTCTGGTCATTTCCGGTGCCCATTCTTAAAAGGGGGGCACTGCCTGCATCCGGGGCGGCTGGGGGATGCAGCAGCTCAGCCTGCATGCTGAGCTCCACGCTGTGGGCTGGGACGGAGTCTCGAAGAAGAGGCTGTGACTCCCCAGGGTGAAAGGGATTGTGCCTCAGAGCTGAAGCACTGACCCCAGGTTATTAGATGCCGCCTCAGCTGTGCTGTGCAGGTCGCTCTCTCTGTGTTTCTTGCGCTCTGCATGTCGCAGAGGTGATCCCAGACCTACCCAGCCCAGCTCATGGCAGTCACATATTTCCCACCACTGACACTGTCACTGTCACTCACCCCTGAGCCCCTCCCCTCATGGAGAATCAATAAAACCTGGGTTGGGCTCTGGATCATGGCCTTTGTCCCGGTGAACACCATCTTGGCTGGACTCAGAACCTCTCGGTTCCCCGTAACTGTGTATGTCTCAGTGTCTTTCTTCCGGCTGTGGCTTGCACCGGAAGTGGTAGACTGCAATTACTTGCTAGGATTCCAATGGCTTCTCCATGGGATTACAGGCATAAGCCCCCCTGGACTGCGCCAAGGATGGGAAAGGGTGCTCTGTAGTTTGTATTCAGCACTTTGCTCTCTGGTGCTCCTGGTTTCCTGTCTCTCCCAGCTCTGCAGCTGGTGTCCCTGCCTTGGGCCCAGCTCAAAGCTTTGTCAGAGTTTGATCCACGTGTGGCAGAACATGCAGGCCCCACTGAGGAGGTCTCCATCCGGAAAGTCTGCCCTCTCCTCTTTCATTCTGCTCTCTACTCCACCCCAGCTGCCAGAGGGCACCCCAGTGCCTCTCCCTCACTGTCTGCTGTTTTGCATACTGAAAATGATTCCCCACAGATCCTCAAGTCTGTTCTTTAGGAAGCCGAGTCCTATTGGGGACCATGAATTCACAATGGCTAATTCTGCACCCTTCCCTGAGGGATAAATGGAGGCTTGGGGTGAGGGGATCATCCTTCTGAGACTTCCCATTAACTCTTGGGGTGGGCTGTCCTCTCCCACCCGCTCAGACTAACCTGAGACTACTGAGATGAGAAAGAACATTCTAGAGCGAGATCCGTCTTATCATAAGATCACTCCGCCCTCTCGCACCATCCCAAGATGATCCACTGTCTGCAGTGCCATTGACCTCTGAGTCTTCTGCCGACCTGGCGGCTCCCGCTGGCTCCTGCTGTCCCTGTGCACACCCACTGCACTGTACACATCAATAAATAGGGTGTGTCTGGGTCCCTGCCCGTCCTGAGGCACTGACCTCCCAGCCCCCCGTCATGCATTACTAGACTTGTCTCTGTTTCTTATTTTATCCTTTGACATACCCCTCATACAGGCAGCTGGGGATCTTGGCCAGGTCCCCAATAGTGTCCAAAGCGCAGGGATCGTGTTTTCCAAACCTAAGTCCTGAAGCATGTATTCTAACAAGTAGGTTTCACTTAGTCTGTAACTAGAGCTAGGACTGCAGATCCAGACGGCTCCTCAGAACTCACCCTGCATGGTGGTGGCTCAGAGAGGGCCAGGAGGGCGCTGCATGTCCTTATCCCAGCCGCCCCGAGGCCTGGCCCAGCCTCCCTGTGCACGCCTCCCTTCTTCCCGGAGGCCGCCCCAGGTTTTCCGTTCCTGGAGCCAGGCGGGCATGGCTGTCTCAGGTCTTTTGTTCCGGCTCCTCCTCTTGCCTGACACCTCCCTCCTAGACCTGGGCAAGCTGCTGTCCCCTTGTCACCCCTGTGTGCGACCATCATCTTGTTACAAGGCCTCGCTCCACTGCTTCACCTTCAGTAGCCCTTGCTCTCGTCTCCCAGTTCTGTCACCATGTTTGTCTTCTTCCCTGTGGGGGTGGTGTGTAAGGTCCCCCTCATCCCACTACGGTGGGTCAGGCAGCTTCTCTGAGCCACAGCCCTGCGGCTACCGCAGTGCCTGGGAGGAGGACGTGGCACACAGTGACTGTGAGTGACACAGGTAATTCTGTCTCTGGGCCACAGGCCTTTTCTCCTCCGTGTGTCCTAGGCTCTCTGAGCAGAGTGCAGTGACACTTGCTCTCCTGAGTCTGGTCCACTTTGGTAGGTGGGAGGGGGCCGAGGATGGAGAGGTGTGTCTTTGGCGTGAGCCAAGTCCCCTGGTAGAGTGTGTTCCTTTCACCCTGCAGAGGGCCTAATAAAAATAAGTGGGCAGATGATCTGAAGAGTGGGTTCAGGTAACTGGAATATCTTTTATTACTTCTAGTTTAGGGGACCTGGATCTTCAGAGGCCTCACTGTTTTTTCAGGGTATTTACTTTGTTAGTGTGAGCTTATAGTACTGGTGGGTACAGTCACTGGTATGTGTACACATCAAATGTTGGTCCTTTTTGTTTTCCCTTCCCTTTCTCCTCCTTTTTTCCCCTCTGTGTTTAGATTCTCCTTCCCATCTGTAAAGACCTTATTTATACCTTTATATGCCTGCATTAATGATGGAGAAACTCACGAACTCGTGCTTGCCAGGCAGGCATTTGTGCCACTGAGCTAAATCCCAGGCCCAATAATGGAGATTTTCAATTTCCTTTTATACGATTATTTGTGATCTTAAATCTTAAATATGTATTTTAAAAAATTCTTTGTAATCTGTTGCATTTACTTAAATCATATTTCTTTCTGCCTATGAAGTATACTGGCTGACTTTCAATGTCCAGTATGAATATCTGAAGATTTATTTGATAATCTGACAAATCAAGAGAAACCTCTCCAAGTTGCCACTGAGAACTGGAAATTGTAACTAAAAGCCAAATAAATATGCACTATAACAATTTTTAAGCAAATATTTGAGTAATGGAAATGCTCACTGCCCTGGTTTGATCATTATACATTGTGTATTCATTTTACTACCAGTGTTTTATCACACTGTATCCCACATATATTTAGAATCAAAATCATAACAATAAAAAGCAACTCCCCCAAAAAAGTGTAAGCCCATCCAAATATCTGTAAGCAAATGTGCACCCTACAGAACGGTCCTGGCGTGGCTTGAGTGGAAGCCGAAGTCAACTTCAGCACAGAGCCGAGGTCAGTCTGGTGACAGAGACTTGCAGGCCTGCTTCCTGACAGAAACTTAGGCCCTGGGCTTCAAAAGCCACACCCAGAAAGTGTGTGACAATTTGTGTTCACAAGCGTTGGCTTTGAGCCACCACGTGTAACATGAGGAGGCCCGAAGTTTCTGGTCATTTCCGGTGCCCATTCTTAAAAGGGGGGCGCTGCCTGCGTCCGGGGCGGCTGGGGGATGCAGCAGCTCAGCCTGCAGCCTGAGCTATGGGGGCGCAGATGCTGCACCCGCGGGGCTCCCTGGGGCCCTCAGGCTGCTGGGGCGCACCCTGGAGAGCTGGGGGCCCCAGTCCCTGCACCTTCCTCTCTTTTCCTTCCAGACCGTGTGCTTTCTCCAAGGTGCATGCCCAAAATAACAAGGCCAGGCTGTCGGGGGCAGAAGTCCTGAAGCCAGGGCCCTACACCAACCTTTTTTTCCCCCCAAGCTGATTTTCTCAGGTGTTTGCTGTAGAGATGGAAAGCTAACACACAGCGTCCGCAAGGGGACCGAGAATCATTGGTCCTAACCGGAGTGTGACAAAGCCGCGGTATTCCCACCAAGAACTGAGAAATGAGGTCAGCAAGGCTCACCTCCAAGAGTCAGCGTTCAAAAACAAACAGCAGACACGCTGGGCTGTCGTGGGTAAGGGGGGCCCCCGAGCTCACAAGACCACAGGCAGCCACTCGACGCAAAGCCACCGCATTTCTGCAGGAGAAAGTGCCGCGCTGAGGGGGGGGGTCTTTTCTCCAACCTTGGACAGCATGCGCCGAGGGGAAGGGTCAGCCCTACTTCCTCCCCAGGGGCACGGCCAGGCCTGGGGCGCACATGCGCACAGAGCACAAGCGAAGTGGATTTTCAGGAGACAGCAGCACCACAGTTATGGCTCCGGACCCCTGATAGCTGGTTTCAAATCCCTACTCTCACTTACATGGCCCAAGTGGGTTATTAAACCTGTACCCCGGCACCTCCCCCAGGGGACTGCAGTGAGGACCACGGTAAGCACCCCTGAGAATCGCGGGAGCACAGGGTCAGGGTGTGCCAAACGCTCTGCGCAGGCTTCATGCGTGCCCGGGCTGACACCCTCGGAGCTCGGCTCCCCTCGCTCTGACGCAACGTCTGCCTCCCCTGTGTGTTTGCTCACGCACAAAGAATGTGCTTAGCACAGAGATTCTGAGAAGGGCCCTCCCGCCGCCTGCAACGGCTCGTGGCAAATCAATAAATTACCTGCGGTCCTGTCTGCTCGCCCGCATGACCTGGCTGCAAAGGCCAGAGGCGGGCAGGCTGCTGGGAGGGGATTCCAGGTCCGGGCCGGACTGGTTTTGGATTTCTAAATCTTCACACTGGATCTCTGGGGCCGCTCTCGGCTTGGGTTGGGCTTGGTGCTGGGAATGCGCACGCCCGGGCTCCAGTTTCACCCCAGAGGGACCGCGTGCGTCCTCTGTGCCGAGCAGAGGGCCGGGCCGGCCGGCTTTCCTGTCCTGCCTGCTCCCTGGCAGACCAGGAGCCCTGGGGGCTGCCGCTCTGCCTTGGGCACCTTGGCATTTAGGAATAAAGAGCTTTTAGAAGACTGAGGGATTAAAAAAAAAAAAAACAAAAAAAAAACCCACGCCACCAAGCGGGGAGCCGAATAGGAGAGAAAATGTCCAGTTGTCCTTGCCTCCTGCAGCAGCCCAGCCTGGCGCCCCCCTCTGCAGGGGGTCGTGTGGGTCTAGCGTCCGTGAGGGAAGGTGTAGACCACGCAGCAGGGCTGTGGGCCTCGGGGTGGCACGCATCCCAGGGAAGGTTCCCGAGGTCCGTGGGGGTTCCTTCCTCCCGCCCCAGGTTAAATTCACCCTCTGCAACCAGCGGATTTGTTTAGTTTTGTTTCCTGAGAGACAGCAAGTAACGCTGGGACAGGGGAGGTTGACGAGAGGGTCTCGTCACCGTCACCGAGACTGGACCGACCGTGGGAGCTGCTCAGGGTCGCCTCACCCTGACAGGTTCAAGGGCAGGAGGCCTCTGGGACGTGCAGCTACCTTAGGGTACAGTGGCATTTCTGGATAGCCTGCCACCCGGAAGGCGACCAAGAAAGGCAATATTGTTCCCTTGGGCAAGTGCGGCTGGAGATGCCAATAAACAGCTTGGCAGGAGCCTTGAGCCGCAGCCGGCACGCCCTGTGTTCTTAAACCGGGCACTTCCCGTTTGGAATATGGGGTCCCCAGAGAGCACCCCGCGAGCACGTGTGCGTGAGGTTCGAGGCAGGCAGTGACCTGTTGACATCCTGGGGTCCGGAAATCTGTCCCGAGCCGGTGTGAATAAAATGTTTTTCGGGACAGGAGACAAAGCGCGCTCCGGGATCGCAGCCACTGCATTCCGGGGTCACTGTTTGGGTTTCCGGTCCCGGGCCACCTCTCCCGCTGGGTCTGGGACAGTCCAGGACCTCGGTCAGCAGCTGGACCTCCCTGAGGACAAGGCCACTGGGTGAGTGTGGGAGTCCGGGCCCAGCCGAGCGAGGGCGTCGCGGCGGGACGCGCACACCTGCAGGACGCGGTGGGAGAGGAGCGCGGAGGGGACCCGCGCGTCTCAGGCGGAACAGGTGCGGGCCTGGGCCCCGGAGGCGCGAGTCCCCGCCCTGCCCCGCGCGCCGCCGCCGCCGCCTCCTCCTCCTCCGGATCCTCCCGCGCTCCGCCGCTCCCCGGCTGGGGTTTTGCAATGTAGCAGCTGCCTTTATTCTGTCCCCTCCCTCCCCTGTGCCGGTCTCGCCTTCTTGCAGGTTGCTCCACCCCGCCCGGATCCGGCGAGGGGACCGCGCGCGCGGCTGCAGCGCCGGCGCGCGGGTGCGTCCGAGGTTCCGCGGCGCGGTCTCCGCGGGGCGCGCTCCTCCCCACCCGCCGCAGCCCTTCCCCGCTTGCCCGGCGCAATCACAGGGCGCCTTAAGCATGCTGGAAAGATGGCGCTAGCGGCAGCGGCGGCGGTGGCGACCGCGGCCGGGCCGGCAGGCGGCGGGGGCGGCCGGGCGCAGCGCAGCGGGCTGCTGGAAGTTTCGGTGCGCGACCGCTGGCACAAAGTTCTGGTGAACTTGGGCGAGGACGCCCTGGTCCTGAGCGGCGAGGACGGCGCGGCGGCGCACAACGGGCTGAGCGCGGCGGCGGCGGCGCAGGGCGCGCAGGGCAGGGGCGCGGGGCCCCCCGAGTCCCCGGCCGGGGTCCGCACCGCCTTCACCGACGCGCCCGAGCGCGTGCCCGAGGCCGTGTGCAGCCAGAAGCGCGGCGTGAAGGTGCTGAAGCAGGAGCTGGGCGGGCTGGGCATCAGCATCAAGGGCGGCAAGGAGAACAAGATGCCCATCCTCATCAGCAAGATCTTCAAGGGGCTGGCGGCCGACCAGACGCAGGCCCTGTACGTGGGCGACGCCATCCTGTCGGTGAACGGCGCCGACCTGCGGGACGCCACGCACGACGAGGCGGTGCAGGCGCTGAAGCGCGCGGGCAGGGAGGTGCTGCTGGAAGGTGAGGGCCGCGGCGCAAATGCGCGGGCGGGCACTTTCGGCAACTTTTACCCAGCCAGGTGCCACTCGTGCCCCTGGCCCGGGCGTGCACGGCTGTGCCCGCGGAGGGTGTGTGTGAGGGGGACGGGGCTCCATCCGCGGAGAACCCGAGCGCAGAGGAAGGGACAAGTGGCCGGGGAAGTGGGGCGCAGATGGTGGGACGGACCCTGCCGCCCGCCCGCCCGCAGCCCTCAACGAGCCAGGGACTCGTGGCTGGCGACAATTCCAGTCCCCGCTTCGGTCCGACTCCCCAGCCAGCCCGCTGGGGCGCGATCCCGAGCGGAGCCGGGTGGAGCAGCGGAGGGGGCGGTGTTGGACCGGGCAACTCTGCGCGCGTCTCCAGGCGGCGTGCAAGCCGGCTGTGCCCGGGGGCGCCGAGCCAGGCACCCAGAGATGGGCCACAGCTTAGGGCCGGTGGCCTCCCTGCAGTGCCAGGCCGGTCAGGCCGGGTTCCAGCTGCGTCTGGGTGGGGAGGTGGGTCTTTCTCGCCCCCACCCCCGAGCCATTTCAGGACTACGTAGAATCAGCCTTGTGATGGTGAACACGCATGGGAGGGAGCTCAGACCTGCTCTCTTCAGGTCCCCAGCCTGCCATCATTAAATGTGAATAAAAACCCATTTTTACCCAGCCCGGGACGGTGGGGACAAAGGCCAGTGGCCAGGGTAGTGGCCGGTGAAGCCTTCTCTTTTCCTGTGTGACTATTTCTCGCTTGATCTGGGCTGCTCTGGGTGTCATGTGTTGGCCCAGCCTCCCTGACGGGGGCTGTCCGGGGTCTTGAAGTCAGTTAGCAACCGCTGTTGTGTAGGTGCTGCAGGGTGTGTGTGTGTGTGTGTGTGTGTGTGAGAGAGAGAGAGAGAGAGAGAGAGAGAGAGAGAGAGAGAAAAGCAGCTGTCCCTGGGGACTCCAGTTGACCAGAGACCTTGCAGTAGGGTCCCTGATGAAGCCCCGAGCGAAGGGCTGACGGACTGTTTCCTGCTCGCATAATTGTGGAGCTGGCACTGAGACGGTGACAAAGTTGACAGTTGGGAAACCAACTTTGCTAGCTGTGCGCTCCTGCAGCTCCCCGGTATGCCATGGCCCGGTGCCGGGCCTCTGATACAAAGAGCGTTTTGTTGTTGTTGCTCTTTATTTGTCCAGAGGATTTGTGGTGGTTTCCTATCGAATTACTGAATTACCGTCCTGGATCCAGAAGGTGGGAGGCTGCTGGCTTCGTTCGGCTTGATGATTAACATCAGGAGACTGCAATCGATTTCCCTGAGTTCACTGTGTGTTGGCTTAGGTGACGACAGGCAGGTGGCACCGGCTGAGTGTGGCTTGGGCCATAAACTGCCGGGCACCTGCTCTGTCCACCGTGGTGCCAGGGGTACCAGGGGCGCTGGGGAGCAAGAGGCAAGGCGGGCTTTGTTTGTGGCATTGTCCTTTGCTCTCTCTTTCCTGCTCTTGGGTTTTAGTCTGGTGAATAATGACCTGCCAGAGAGGGAAAAGGGGAAGAAAGGTGACTCCGGGTAGCAAAAGTAACCTCAGAATTAGAAAACAAACAAACAAATAAACAAAAAAAGCTACATGAGCTTCCTGAGACAGGAACTGAAAAGCCGATTTTGTGAAATCCTCCTCCTGAGTTCCCAGGGAGGGACTCCGCCTCAGTAACAGTCAGTCACCGTGGCTCCTTGGAGTGGTCTCATTCCCAGCCAGAGTCTTCAGGAACTGGCTGCTAATGCAAGACAGCAGCGTGGGCACTGCTCAAAACACAGCGTCTCTTGCGAGGCGTGATGGCACAAAGCTGCAGTGTCAGGACTAGGGAGGCTGAGGCAGCAGGATCGAGGTGAGTGCCAGGCCAGCCTGGGCTACAAAGTGAGATTGCCTAAAGCACAAAACAAATAAACCCAGCCTGACATCTTGTACTCTGTGCCAAAGTGCTTTTGGCCCTTGATGGCCCTCCGTGTGACAGCGGCCTTCCTAAACCGTCAAGTTCAGAGTCAGACTGTCACAGTTCTCCCTGTCGCACCCTGACCCCCTCAGAGAGTCCCACATAAAGGGCCTGTAGTTTTTTTGAGACAGAGGGTCTTGCTGTGTAGCCTAGGCCGGCCTTGAAATCACAGCGGTCCTCCTGCCTCAGCCTCCCGAGTGCTGGGATGACAGGTGTGCTCCGCATGCCCAGCCTGACTGAAGGGCTTTCTGAGAGCAGAGCTGCTTACTGTGCCCTGAAACGGGCAGTGCCGGTTCCAGAGAGGCTCTGGGAGGGTCGTCTGGTTAGACGGGAGCTGGAAAGATGTTTTAAAGGCATATTTTGATGGCGAATGTGCAGTTATTGCTTAGATTGCTTTGTGTGTTTGGCTTTGGGGTGCGTATTTGGGGGCTGTGATTGGAGGAGTACCCCAGCTACCACCCATATGCACCCCGTTCTGGGCATGCGCCGCCTAGTGGAGGGCTGCTGCCTCTGCAAGGCGAAACCCCAATAGCAAGTTTCTGGTCCTAGATTCTGTGACACAACAAAACTTCCTCCCGCGGGGCGGGGTCCCTGCAGAGCAGGGGGACGGCGGCCGCCGGAGCAGACGGCTTGCTTTATGATGCCCTGCCGAAGAGCCCTCTGGGGGAGGGCTTCATCCGATAGATGCCTGCCGTATTTTTGCAGTTTACTAAAATAAAAAATGAACTTGCCTGTTCTAGGGAGCTGACCTTTCTTTTCCTCTTCCAGGACTTGAGTTAGGCTGGTTAGTTGGCTTTTCTCCTTTTTGGTATTAAATCTGTATTGCTGCTGGGTGTGCTGGCACACCCTAGCCTAGGCTGAGGCAGGACAATTGCTGCGAATTTGAGGCCAGCCTCGGCTACATAATGAGACCCTGCCCCTAGCCCTTGGGAGGCTGAGGCAGGACGATTGCTGCGAATTTGAGGCCAGCCTCGGCTACATAATGAGACCCTGCCCCTCCTGCAGATGTAAATCTGCAGAAATCTCCCTGGCAGTTTTGGGTGCAGGGGAGAGAGGCACTGTTCTTGATTTATCAGTAAAACAGTGTGTGGAAATGTAGCCTTTATGTAACTTTGGAAGCAAGGATACGCCTGATTCCTCCACAACCTCACTGAGATGGAAGCCTTTGGAATGTTCTGGAACATCTGTGTCCAAGTGTGGAGTGTGGTATAGATAGAGGCAGAAGTCCCTTGGGCTGGGGGAGTTCTCCCAGGGAACTGGACCAGGAGGAGAAGGTCAAGGGCAGCATTTCCTGCAGCGGCTGTGGCCGCAGCCTCCTACCTCTGCCTCCAGGGTCATCGGAAGGTCGCTTTGCCCACAGGGAGAGGGACCCAGTGGATTTTCTGGCAGAACTGGAGTGGAATTTGAGATTTAAGAGTCCTACTTTATTTAGGATCTTCAGATTCTTAAAGAATATCCAAGAACCTTGGAATGACAGTCTTGCAGTCTGGGTCCTCATTGTGTAACTTTCTTTTTTTAATGTGATGCTGTATTTCTTGGGGGCTCCTAGGAGCTGGCGAGGTGGGTTTGTCCGTCTCGAAATGCGATTCCGGGTCAATGCTACCGGCTGGGATCTGCCGTGCGCTGCAACCACAAACTGGTAAACGCCCTTCCTGGGAGTGTGACGTGAGCTTCACACAGAATCGTCTCTCTAATTTAAAAATGCACATACCGCCGTGACATCGCCATAAAGAGGAAACCAAGAGGGCACCGTGAGGGTTTCAGTAGCTGACCGCGCCCTCCGCTGGCTGTCACCGCACAGTCTCGGCCGGCCAGCTCCCCGTGCCACCTCACGGCCCTGGCACAACTCTGGGTGGCGTGTGCAGCCCTGGGGGATCTGGACAGCTCCCTCACGGGAAGGGGACCCTGGCTCGCGCCCCTGAATGTCCCTGGTGTGACGCCTCCCCTCCCCACGCGGTCCCCCCAATGCCTGCGGAGGTTCCCCTCGCGTGGGTTAACTCAGACCCTCCAGATCCCCTCCTACTCCCTGTTCTCCTCGTGGGGAAACGCAGGCTCAGAGATCTTCAGCCTCTGGCCCCAGATGCTGTGGAGCCTCAGCCTCGGAGTCTCGGAGCTCCCTGGGGCAATCGTCAGAGGTCCCGGGTCCCCAGGTAGCTGGCTAGGAAAGGGACTCTTTGATTGAGGCCGTGAATCGTCCTGCAAGGTCTTCTCCTTTCTTGCCTGGCTAGTCATTTCTGTGGCTGCCAGAACACTTCCCAGAAACCCCAGTAAGCAAACAGCACATACGCATTATTTTACCTTTTTTCTTTGGTCGCAGGAGGGAGGATCAGAACCCCAGGTCAGGCACGTTAAAGGCGGTTCTTCCCCCACACCACACCCTCAGCCCCTCCGCCCTTTCTTTCTTTTTCTCTAAAAAATGATTTTGTTTGGAGACAGTCTTGCTAAATTGCCCTTACAGGCCTGGCCTTGAATTGCCTTCTCCCTGCCTCAGCCCGCTGGATAGCTGGAATTATAGGCCTGTGGCACTGTACCCGGGATGTCTGAGAGTTTTGTTTCTGAATCTGAAATCTGACGCAGTTAGATTTGAGAGTTTTGTTTCTGAATCTGAAATCTGACGCAGATCTCACTGAGCTGATAGGTCAGCTCAGCCGCCCTCCGTCGCTGAGGCCGGAGCCTCATCTGCCCCTTGCCTCATGTGACCTGGATGAGCCTGGGCTTACGTGTGTCTCAAGGAAAGCAGCCTGCAGATGAGCTTGGGGGCAGGAGGTGACTGTCTGCTCTCCTGATGGGGGAGAGTCACACACACGAGCACACACAGGAACAGAGCAAGGGCCAAAGCCCTGTGCCGGGCGTTGTGGAGTTGGACTCCACACTTCAGACAGGAAGGTCGTGATCAGGGTCACAGTGTAGCAGGGCCCTTGCAGGTGCCATCGCTAGTGAGTCCTTGGCTCACCAGGGTCCTGGTGTTCAGCCTTTGCCCTGAATCCCACCTGAGGGCACCGTCTCAGGTGTGGCATAGATCTGTCCTGCTCTCTAGCTCTTTGTGGATGGTGGCACTGGCTTTTCTGGCCACCTCTGGGACATAAGAATCAGAAGTGACGTCCTGAGGTCACCGTGTAAGTGATGGAGCTGGATGTCGGGGGGCAGGCAGCACCCCCTCAAGCTCATGCTGCTGTGTGCTGCACAGACTTACACCACGGTGCTCGGGACAGAAGGACGTCAGAGAGGTGTGTGCACAGGACCCCTGAATTGAGAAACAGCACTGAGATTAGTCCATGTGACCTCTGATAAAAATCAGTGCACCACCCGTGGACACCCTGGTGACCACTGGCCTCCAGAAGGAAATAGAGGAGGGACCAATGGATGGAAGGACGGAGGATGGGACGGGAAGGAGGGAAAGAATGAGGTACCCCGAGCAGTACATATCTGGCATGGCGTGGGGCCTGCGCTTTGTAGTGAAGAAGGGTCTCGAGGGTGCTTTATAGATGGGAGGGGCTCTTTTTCATGTGCACCAGGGCTTCTGAACGGCAGTTGAAGAAAGAGGACTTTAAGAGTTACAGGACAATGTAATTACCTTTCTAATGGTGCATTTCTGATTCCCTTTCTTCCTCCCTCCTGGTCTGAATGCTTCCTCCTCTCCGAGGTGAAAACTCTCTGCTCAGGTATTTTAATTGTTTCTTTTCTTAAGCTCATGCATGCGCTTGAAGATTCAGACCCCCCTCCCCATAGCCCAGCCCTCGGCCCCCCACTTTCTGCGGTGGTGAGGGACGGTCACCCCGCGGAGTGTGCATTGAAACTAACTGGCTGCACACGCCCGTGGTTTTCAAAGGCCTACAGCCCAGCTGCCAGGCCTTCAGATTCTCTTCCCGCCCTCCCGCAGCTGCTGGCCCCACTACGCGTTGGATTTCAGCGATGCGTCTCGGAATGGTTCATGTCCAAGAAAAGCCAGAGGCCCCTTGCACCCAGTGTTTGATGCACTGGACCTCCTCACCCACTTCACTGGCCCTGATCTGTCTCTGCGGCGGCCTGGGCTGGGAGCGGAGCCGGGTGCCCGCCAGCACCAAGCCGGAGTCCTGCAGGGCCTGGGGGTCCTAGGCTGCTGGCTCAGAGCGATTGCAAGGCTGACCCAGTGTCCTGTGGACACTGCGGCTTCTGAGGTCCAGAGCAGCCTCTTCCCTGTGGCTCAGGGTGGGGAGATGTGTCTGAAGTTGGATTGGCCGCCAAGTCCTGCTGCACTGGCAAGTTCACCAGATTGCCACATTTCTTGCCCTGGCGATTTCTTTTCCTTGAGGCGGGGTTTAGAGGGCAGGCTTTAGGGTTATTCTGTCTGGGCCTAGGTTCTCCTCTTGCTGCTTTCCAGCAGTGTGAGCCCAGGTACATGGCTGACCTGCAGGCCTTTGTCCCAGAAGTGGGTCTCCCCTTCTGGGGCGCTGCAGAAAGTGAAGTGATTGTGCATGGGCAGCGTTGCCATGGTGCAGGAAGAAGGACCGAACAGTGACTGACCATCCAAGATGTCACATCGCATGGTTAGCAAGGGTCATTTGCAAACAGAGGGTTCAGTGCCATGCATTATCTGTTTTGGGGCCACATGGGGTAATTTGGGTTTGCCGACATGCCAGGACAGCTGGCTTGGTGGGAAGGTGTCTGAGTTCAGGTTCCATATGGCTGCATTTTGGTGACTTTTTAGCGACGTGTTTCCTGCCCCCCAGACCACAGTGTAGGCTGCTGTGGCTTTGGGTGGGGTGACTGTAAAATCTGTTGCGATGTTGATCTCGACGAGCAGCTGACAGGGGTGCTGTAGAGGGAAAGTAGCTGAGGTCTGACGGAAATAGCAAAATGCAAACCTGTTTGAAAAATTCTAAGGATGTGAAAATCCAATTAGCTAAGAAAAAGCCATTTTTTTATTAAACGTGCAAGTTTTGTATTTGTCTTTATGTAGATTCATGTAAATATATTTACATAACTGCTATAAAACAAATGTTACATGTCCAGTTTTGTTACTCTGTTGTCTTACACTGCATATGATGGAATCCAAGTATCCTCTAGTAGAAGATACTCCCTAAATTTTTATGCATCTTTGCAAGAGAAAAAATTATCTTAGGTGAGGAGACCAATAGAATAGCTGAAAGGCTAAACTTTAAATGTGGGGGAAAGTGCACAGTAAATCCACCACACCGAAAAGGACAACCAAGGAAATTCGAAATTTCAAATTTCATCAACCCCTGGTACCAAATAATAATAGTAATAATAATAATAATTTCACACTGGTGGAGGAAAGAAAAAAATATCTCCCTTGAGATTTTGAATGGTGAATCGGTTTCTAATAAATATTTAGGTTTGAATTTACAATGTTATTGTGCATTTGAAAAATGTTTAGTTCGAAGTGGTGTCAGGGTGAACGAGCCCTGGATGTGTTTTCTGGCAGGACTCAGCTTCCTGCCAATCCTCTGTGATTTCACTCATCAGCAATTGTAAGGCATAGTCTCAAAATTAGAGTGATACAATATGAAAAAGGAAGCAATATGCATTAATTGAATATGATGTGTAGTAAATATACAACGTTATTAAAAGAATAAGTTTTTAAAAGATGTTTTAAGATGTACCAAGTGCACAACTCTGACCTCAGTGATCAGGAGGCTGACGCAGGAGGATCGCCATGAGTTCAAGGCCAGCCTGAACTAATGAGACCCTGTATAAAAAAAAATAGTTAAGATGGGAACTTTTGAGAAGATTGAAGCAAAAACTTGATATTGGAATGAATGAAATGAAACTCTTGTCTTTCTAAAATAAAACAGTTCAGAATGGAGTTGAGTGCGAAGTGACAATTATATTTGAGTTGTAAATACATTTTATAAAATCAGGAAAGGTGAATTAATGTAGTAGACTTACATAAACCAAGTGAGATATAAACTGAAAGTAATTATTTGGCTATTTGGGGCCTTGCATTTCAAATACTTTCATCTGAAACATTCTTTCATCTAGAAAAATCAAGGTTAATGATTTTTCTTTTTTGCTTCCAACATTCCTATATTTCTCCTCTTTACTCTATTTCAGTTTTTAGAATTTTTCTAAATTGCAGTAATATATGCTTACAGCATCCCTGTATGGACCTTGTCTTGCCCAGAAGAGTAGAATTAGATTGGATTTCCCTGGCTACAGACCTTTGAATATTAAGATGAAATATTAATAATATTTTAACATATGACTATACCTTTTAATATTCTAAGTGATATGATTATGCTGCTATTTCTATCTTTTTGTTTGTTTTTTTTAAAGTTTTTGAGACTGGGTCTTGCTGTGTAGTCCAGGCTAGTCTTGAACTCACTAACTCTACGTGTAGCTGAGCTCACATTTCGAGAGCCCCACAAAGCCTCTGTGTTCAGAGCTGGGCCTTTTGGAAGGTACTGGATCCTGGGGCTCTGTCGCCTGCTTCACGTCACAAGGCAGGGCGTGGCTGGAGGCGGCACACCGAGGTGTGACCTGGGAGGAACACTCTTGTTCCCCCCCTGACTACCAGGATGTGAGCCCCTGTCCTATCTCAGTCCCGTGCGCCATGCTGTCTGCCCCTTGGGGCCAACCTTATGTTGACTGAGACCTCAGAGACCGTGAGCCGAAACAATCCCCTCTGCCTCTCAGTGTGGTGTCAGGTATTGTGCACCTGGAACGAATTAGTTCACTGTATTCCTTCGATAATGCGGTATTTTTTGCAAGGCTTGTTTTTCTCTAATAGCTGTGATTTTAAAAAAAATTATATAAAACTTAGTGATCAGAAAAATAAGGGGGATGGAATCTGATATAATTTCCAAGTTTGAAAAATTGTGCAATGTTCAACGGGTGCTAGATTTTTGAGGCACCAGTGTTTACTACGCTGTTGGACCCAACCACTCAATAAATAGAGCTGTGAGGTTTTATTTTCCTGGGTAAGGGCTTATAGGTGTGTGACAGTAACTCACACACCAAGGATGTTGTTTGCCAAGGCAGTTGAGAGTTCTGTCTGAACACTCTTGAATTCTGGAAAATTTTCTTGCTTCTCTGAACATTTCTCTCCATTTTCTTTGTTCTGTGTGTGGAAATCCTGCTAGTTGGGTGTTGGAGTCTCTGTACTGACCCACTAATGAATAGATTTTTATTACTTTCTTACTGCTTTTTTCTCTAGTTGCTGTTCTCTTTTTATTTTGGTCCTTTTTTCCCCCCTGGAGAATTACTATCATCTATGGCTCTTGTATTAATTTTTTTTCCATTTCATCCACCATCCATTTCTCTAAATTCTAAAAACTATCCTCTTGTTCTCTGCTTGTTCCTTTTTCTTTCTTTTATTTTACTTTATTTTACAAAGGGTAAAACTAAACATAACAAAACAGAACAAAACAGATCAGAAGAAAACAATGTAAGTAACACAGATTTCAAAGCAAGACAACAGGAGATCTACAGTGGCTACCATAATGTCTCTTGTTTTCTTCTAAATAGTTGTTTATATCTTCACACACAGCGAATTCATACAAAACAAAATAGCATAGAACTGATCAGAACAGAATGATGAAGGTTTTACAGGCCTTCAAAACCAGACAATAGGAAAATCAACAATGGCTGCTATAATGTCTCTCGTTATCTTCAAAATAGCTGTCCATACCTTGATGTATGTTGAAATTAAGCAATACAAACAGACTAAAACCACCATGAACAAAGAATAAAAGCATTACTGGATTTCACAGCATGATGATATGGAATCAGCAGTGGATACCAGAATGTGTCTTTTTCTCTAAAGTAGCTGTTCATTTCATCACACATAATATAGTCAATTCTCATAAACTGTTTAGGAGAAGTTCTAGGCATGTATAAGCCTCTACATATATACCTATCCTTTCTGTATTAGAGGGAAAAACAAAACAGATTACTATAAAAACATGAAATAAAAAAAGACAAATAACAATAGCAAAGAGCCCAAAACAATGGCGATACAGGCCTTCAAAACACAGCAGTAGGAGCATAGCTAGGGTTGTTATTTTACATAATGATCTTCAAGAGCTGCTCCTTTTTCTTAGACCACCTCCAAGTGTGCTGTGGATGCATCCCCTTGCTTGTCTCTGAGCATGTTAATAGCAGTTTTTATTTGAAGGTTTCTGTTTTGTTTTGTTTTCGCTGCTGTTGACATAGGTGACTCCAAGTTCTGTTTTGTTTTTCATTGTCGAGGGCCCTGCACCTCTCTGAGACTTGCTCCATCCTTGTGCACCCTGGGGACCAGAACCTGTGATGAGGACCCAAGTGTAAGGAGTTTGAGGTTTAATGCCCGGAACACGGGGTGCAGGGGCACAAGGCAGTGAAGAGCAGGAACCAGTGAAGGCCCTGCTGGCAGCCACTCAGAGAGCTCAGCACCTCCCAGCCCTCTGGGGGCTGCAGCCGGCCGGTGAAATTTCGCACCTTCATCTGTATTTCCACGAGGTGCTGCTTCTGGGCCACCAGCCGTGGGTACCTCCAGCTAGCGTCTCTGTGTGGGTCTTATGCACTCATGACAAAAAGATGCCCTGCGGCAGAGGATCCGGGCTTTTCCGGCCAGCAGCCTTCTGCACGCAGAGCTGAATGCATGGACTTTAGGCTTCACTGTCACCTCATGTCCTAATCTAAAAGTGCAGAGAAAACGCACTCAATCCTAAACACATTTTCATCTCAGACTTCGTGTGAGAAGCGGCTTCAGACCAAGACTGAGCCCTTGGGGAGGCTTGTAAGGTAATGCTTGGGGCTACTTCTACTGGCTTTTTGGTCTCTCCTGATGTGTGGCCAGCAGAAAATCTTCCAGACCCAGTAGGCGGTTGATCGTATGGGTCCTGTGAGTGGATGAGTGTAAGTCAGAATGACGGAACTGAAAGGTAGTGTTGTGTACACCCCGCTTCCTCGACCTCAACACTGCTGATGGTTGGGGGTGGGCAGCTCTTTGTTGTGGGGCGGGGGTGTCCAGCATGCTTGGTAGCATCCTGGCTTCTAGCTGCAGGAGCCAGCCTCTCCCTCTCATTGTAGGAATCCAGACTTTGCTAACTGTTGGGAGGCCCTGGCGTGCAGCCAGTCACACTGGTTCCCAGAGTTGGCCACACCTTGGCAATGCATTAGGAAGATCTGCAAACCCTTGTGTTAGACTCTTTGCCAAGAGATCACGCTGTTAGTTGGCCTGGTGTCCACTCTGAGCATGAGGAGGATTACAGCTGTCAGTGGATTTCAGTGTGTTGTCAGGGGTGAGAACCCCTAGTCACTGATGGGTAAGGGGTGAAACACTGTGCTATGTTTTATGTCCAGATGTCACCCCAAAGCCTCATGTGGTCATGGGGTGGGATTTTCAGTGGTGACTGAATCTAGAGTTTGTGACTGATCCCATGCTGGGATTAAGGGTGTGAGTACTACACCTGCCCTAGGGCAGGTAGCCTGCAGACAATATAAGGGACAGAAAGAAGCTTGCTCTCCCCTCGTCTCTGTTATTGTGCTGTCTTCTGCCACCATGAACTGTTGCCCCTCTGCCATGTGCCACCCTGCCATGGAGCCAGCTGATTATGGACCAAAACTTCCACAAACTGTGAGCAGAATAAACCTTTTCTCCCTTAACTTTGGATTTAAGGTATTTTTGTCTCAGCAACTTGCGGTATTTTGAGAAAAGTAACTAAGACACACCAGGTGAGCAATGGTCAGGTGTGTGGGGACCAGGAGTGAATGGGCATGATCAGGGCCCATCTGAGGTGGCCAACATCAGCTCCTTGGTGCTGTGTGGATGAAAACACCTTTCTCTGACTGGACTCCCAGCTCTTGTGTGCTGATTTTGCTTTGGGTTTTGATGCACATAGAAGACACGAATGGTTTCCCTCTCTTTGGTGAGTACTGAGCCTGTGATGGCCACAGTGGAGCTGTTGAGTCACCGGTATAGTCAAGGATAGGCTCAGAGCAGAGTGGATAGATTAGCTCTGTGCCTTCTGCTGGCCTGCTCACCTGTCCAGGCACCGTTTTCTTGTTGATATATTAAGACTGGCACGACCCCTTCTTGTGGGGCTGATGTGTTAATACTGAGCTTGGCATAAAGTCTGGCACACAGAGGCCCAGGTGTGCTGGCTGGCACGCTGATCTATCTTCTCCCTGCTTAGCCAAGGAGTCAGGGCTTAATCCATTTGCAGTGCATGCCACAGAATCAACTCGTTGGCAGTTGTCTGTTGCTTATTAACAATGGTCTCATCACAGCAGGATTTTAGCATAAGTCAGAAACAAGTGGATTTGGTTAGTGAGATTTGCTGATTATCCAATAATGTCTCTGGCTTTAGGTTAACAAGAATGTTGTCAGGCTGCAGGTCTTCTAGCAATCCCTGGTTAAAAGAGGACCTGAGTCAAAAGGTGATCCTTCTTTGTTTTGCTTTTTTGAGACAGGGTCGCAATATGTGATTCGGGCTGAACTTGACTTCACTGTGTAGCCCAGGCTGACCTCAGACTCTCAGTGGTTCTCTTGCCTCAGCCTCCCAGATGCTGGGATTGTAAGCATGCACATCATGCCCAATTTTGTTCCTTCTTTCTAAACTAGAAAAACAGAATGTTAAACTAATTTCCTGGTTTTCAGGTATTTTAAACATTTTTAAAAAATTTAAGTGGTACATCTTATTTCAAGTCAGAAGTATTACAGATTCATTTTTTCATTTAGCCAGAAAATGTGTTCCCCACGAATTTATCTTGGGGAGGAGATGACAAGACTGTTTTTCTAGTGTGCTATGCTTGGTAATTCCTGATTATGGAGGAGAGAATGAGCAGAACTTTAGATGGCTGTTCAGGTACTGAGTTAAGTTGTATATCCTTCAAAAGTACTTTAAGGCCTTCAGCTTTTTAAAGAAGGAAACTCAGGAAATGATTTGGAAATTTCTATCCCCAGCTACTTTATGATTTTCTTTTAAAAAATGTATAGTTCTTTATATATTTGTGTGCATATAATGTAAAATCTACATACAAAGTATGTTTTGGAGAGATGAGAAGTTTTTTTGATACCACTGAGACTCAGCCTCATGGAAAATGTACCAAATATATCGTCTGTCACAACTCTGTTAAATGCGTGCTCCAAGTAGGAAATGCTGCACGTACACCCCAGCAGGACCTCTGACGGTCGGGGCAGGCAGGCCGGAAGGTCCGCTTGCAGAGCCAGGGCCCAGAGTGGGTGCAGAGTACCAAGTTCTTCCTACATTGTGTAACAGCAGTGCACCGGTCCCCAGGGCAGTTTTACCACAGGGGCCCTCATGAGCCCTACCCCACCAGGATGGAACTCTTAAGAGTCTCACTTGCTCTTCTCAGGTTTCAGATTCCCGCCTGTTTTCATAGATTCTTGATCCTCCTCTCCAGTCTTTGTAAGGTCACCTGTCTTCTGTTACAGGTTGAAAGAGCTTTATACCCATATTCATGTGTGAATTTCTGACCTTCAGCATGCGATTCTTGTTGGGAAATGGAGTTGCTGTGGTTGTCATAGCGTAGCCCTGATCCAGTAGGACCCCTGTTGCTGTAAAAAGGAGAAACTTGGAGGCAGACAGGCAGAGAGGGACCCCTGAAGGCAGAGGGCAGGGCGATAAGGTGATGAGCCAGGGAAAGCCACAGGTCGCCAGCTAATCCCAGAGACATGGCAAGAAGCTTGGATGAGAGTCCCCCTCACAGCCCTTGGAAGGAAGGCAGTGACCGGGGGCTTCCATCCTCCAGAAGAGTAAATGCCCGTGGTTTGAGCCCTGCAGTGTGTGGCTCTTTGTTAATGCAGCCACCCTGGGAGGTCTTAGTGTGAATTTCGTCGGAGTTTTACAAGCAGGGAAGGAGAGAGTGAGTAATAGATAACTGAGTACCAGCACAGTTTTCCCCACCGAATGTGTCTCATGAGACCACTTGTCTTTGCCGAATGTCTGCTTAGATTGCTCATGCCTTGTGGTTATGCCATTGGTGCAGACAGAGCTATAGAGTTGTAAAAGTTGTTCCGCTTGTGTTCACAAAGTCAGTGGGAACTAGTTTTCTGTTGCTACGGGGATCACACCACCTGATTTGCTCTGGTAAGTGTCAGCTGTGTCATGAGTGCTGTCACCTGGGAGTTTGTCCCATTTCTCAGTGAGTGAGCACCTGCAATCACTCAACGGGACTCACAGAGTTCTGGACTCTCTGGATGTCTTCATTCTGGACTTTTCTCATTGAGAAACCCAGGTGAGGCAAAATAGCTGACCCGACCAGTTAAAGGAGGAAAGGGTTATTTCGGCTCTCAGTTTGTAAAGGTTTCAGTCTATAGTTGACAGGCGACAAGGCAAGACAGCATGGCAGAGGAGAAACAGTCCATGGCAGGGCAGGCAGGAGGCTGCAGCGCAGCACTGAGCCTCCCTTTCCCTTTTATTCCATTTATCCATTGGCCTTCCCATTGTTCACACCCAGAACTACGCTAAACCAGTCAGCGGCTGATTCAGGAGTCACGCATCCTTGATCCATACTCACACACCTCAGATCCACGCATCTCTGGAAGCCCTGCCTATGAGTGTGTGGGTCTTTGGGGGGACGTCTAGATACAAGTCATCATACTGAATAAAATGGAATTGTTTTCTCTGAATAATTTTTTTTTTTGAGACAGGGTCTTACCATGTAGCTCAGGCTGGCCTTGAATTCTTGGAGGTCCTATCACCTCAGCCTTCCAGATGCTGGAAGTAGAGGCATGTGCCACCATGCCCCACTGCTCTAAATCAATTTGTAGGTATAAATATGTCCCAAATAGTGTATGAAGCCCACTTATGCTAAAAATATTTGTTGTTTACCTAAAAGTCAAATTTAATTACATTTTTATTTTCTAACACTGACAACCCTACTTACAGTAGCCCAGCTGCCGGTCAGGACAGCAAACCGGAAAGCAGAATGATTCGGTAGAGGTTGATCACGGTCGCCCGAGAAGCCGGTTGTGTTCCTTCCGGAAGCCTGAAGCTGCAGGTGGAGATGTTCCTTTTCCGAAACTCCTCAACCCCAGTCCTCCAGGGGACAGAGCTTGGAGCTCGTCTAAGAAATGAGAACACAGGTTAGAAATAAGATGACAGGAAACTAGAGTTGGCCCTGCCTGAATTACTAAGAAAATCTAGTATTACCCACACATCCTTGAGTAACTGTCAGCTGAACTGAGTGCTGTTGTGTAGCTAGCGAGACTATTCCTAAACACAGGCCCTCTTTACTCTTCACCCTTTTTTTCTAGCGCATCACAGTAGTAGGTATTTTCCCCACACTTTGACATACACACGGTGCATACACTATATATTGTTAGTTGGTTTCTTGTCTGGCTCCCCCTGGTCACTGCTGTATTCCCAATACCTGCCTTAGGGGTGATACATTGTGTCAATTTGAGGGGTTTAGAAGTTTAAGGAGACTTATTAGAGAGTCAGAATCTTTACTTTGTAAATGTCCTCAGCCTGTGCAAGAGGAAGGTAGGGAGATTTTGTGAGTGCTACACTCACCCTGGGGAGGTGGGGGTGGCCTTTTGCAATATAAGGGAGGATAAGAGGCTTGTTCTCCCCCCAACTCCTTTGCTCTGGCTGCTTTTGCTGGCTGCTGCCTTGAAGTGTTGCCCCTCTGCCAGGCCACCCTGCCTTGGAGCCAGCTGATTATGGATTGAAACCTCCACAAAGTGTCCCTTTCCTTCCTTCGAGTGTTGGATATTTTATCCCAGCAAGGAGAGAAAAGTAACCAAGACAAACTAGTATCTATATACTGGTATGCATTCAATAATGCTTGTGAAATGATTGAATGTTGAAGGAATGAATGAATGGCTTTAAGTAATTTGAAAGCTACCAAAAGATTCTTTGATGAGTCAGTTTGAAAGAAGCACTTTATCATCTGGGTTTCCATATTTGGAGTTTTCTATATAGAAGGTCCAACCTTCTACATGAAGGTCCAAGTTCAAGTTGTCAATGAAGTTGGGCTAGTGGAGGCTGGGAATGGTGGTGGAGACAGGACCATGTTTCCAAAGATGTCAGCATTCGGTGCTGAGTTCCTATGCTGTGTCACGCTTCAGGGTATTGTAAGGGCTAAAGGGCTTCTTGAAGTTGTTCCCATTTTCTGCTGACTGATCATAAAGTTCACCTCTTTTTATTGGGGGTTCTGCAGCCCTCCAGTCTGATTCAGGAAAAGGAATGGGAGACTCACTGCCTTCATTCCCTGTGAAAAGAAACCTTTGTTCTCTGGACCTCAGCCTAGTCTTGTCATGACTAAACCACCTGCAGAATTCCTTTTCCATCTGCAGCATTAAAAAAAATGTTACCATGCCTGACCTATATTAAAATAACTTGAAGTGTATATTTATCATTGAGAACGACACGGGCACTAGTCACGTGCAGAAAAAAGCCCTTTCATGTGGTTCAAATAACAAAGATAAAGTTTTTTTTTTAAAAAATCAACAATTCTTGTTTTTTGGCAGTAGCATTAAAATTCAGATTAATTCTTTGGTTGTTAACGTGTTCCAGAATTTTGTAAGTAGGATTTTATTTTCTTAATCACCTTAGAAAAGCCTCCCTTTGACTCGTTACCAGCAACACAGGGTCTGAAAAGTAGGCTGTTGTGGAGTTGTACAATTCCTTGACCTCAGCTGCCCAAACGTTTCTGATCCCAGCGCTCAGAAGCAAAGTACGCTGGGCCTGGAGAGGGTTTTGACTGGAAGTTCATCCCTGGTAGGGAGTGTGTGTGTGGGGGTGCCTGGCAGCTTGGGGGACAGTGTTTCTTTGTGGGCAGCCTGTGTCTCCTGCTTGCCTTATCTTTGGAGCAGCAAGATTAGACGATTAGACATGACCGCAGTTGCTGTGGAAAAATCCACCAGGAGGTTATCGCAGTTTCAGAAACCCACTCTGGAAGGTGATAACAGGATTTCTGCATCTCCGAGCTGTTGGGCAAGCACAGGTGTGTCATGTGTAGCTCCATCAGGCGCTTTCCTGGGGACAGAATGTTCTTTGAAAGTATTTGGCTGCCTTTCCAGCTCGCCTCCCTCCCTCCCTCTCCCTCTGCCAGCAGCGCCCTTTTCCCAGACTGGTTTCCCCTCCCAGCAAGGTACCCTCTTGGAATGTCGCACCCCAACCTGCCCCGTCCCCTGAGTGCATGATCCGCATTTCCTGTCCGAGCAGCTCCCCAGTGCAGAGCCACAGCAGCCTGCAGGGGTGGGGACCCCTTGACCAAGCTCCAGTCCTGAAGGCCCCCCAGGTCGGTGGGAAGCCAGAGACCTGCAGAGAGGCCCTGGCCCTTTTCTTCCTTGGAATTTGCCTTGCAGTAGCGTCAGAACTGAGAGGTAGTGGACAGTTTGGTCCTGGTGGTGGGAAGGGGAAATTGGAATTGTACTGTAGTCCATGGTTCCAGGCAAAGTGTGAGCAGGGAAAGCAGTGCTGGGAAAGCAGAGGATTTCTTGGTGTGAATTGGTTATGAAATGTTCTGTAGAGTCAGCTGCCTGGCTGCAGGGTAAAGACAGAACCTTCTGTCTGCTGTCAGAGCCTGCCTCAGCCTACCTTTCCATCCTCTCATGTGGACACTGCTTTAGCTCAGTCCCTCTGCCACACTTTGGAAAATGCTGCCCTGTGTATACCTTGCCATAGTCCCTGGCCGGCAGCGTGCAATTTGTTTATGTTTGGAGAAGAACGGATGAATGAGTGAATGAATGAATGAATGAATGGACACAAGTACAGATTTCTTCTTTCACTGTTAGTTTTCACACCGTGTCCACAGCATTCCACAACAGTCTTCTAGTTCAGATTCCAGCTGGAGGGGGGGTCACGTGGGTGTGGCTGGGGCCAGATGTCCCTCCTGTATCCAGGCAGCTGTGTTTAGGACGTCAGTCCCCATGGCCAGATGCCCATGCAGCTGGCATTTTGAGCTTACCCTCTGAGAAGGGCTCATGGGTCAGTTACGGAACCGTATGCGGGGGCAGCTCGCAGAACAGGGTTGAGGGAAAGATGGAGGGAATCAGGTGGTTGCTCAGGAGCACTTGGGAATGAAGAGCTGTCTGTGGCTCCTTTTTCCCTTGGGGATTGGTCAGAGGTCAAAGAAGCAGTGGCCAGAACTGGAATGGGCTACAAAGACAGATGAAGTGGTATTTTCAGGGGAAAGCCAGGCCTCCATCAGGAGGAGGAGGAGGAAGAGGAAGAGGAAGAGGGGGAGGGGGAGGGGAGGAGGGGGGAGGGGAGGAGGAGAAGGAAGAAGGGATATTTGGAAAAAAAGTAAATAGATTAAAGATAAGGAGAAAGGATTTTTTCATTAAAAATGTAATTATTTTCTTTTATGTTTTGGGAATGGAAATGGACATTTTTCTCATTATCTCGATATGATTAAGCACTCACTGAATGAGTCTTCCGGCACGACATTGCTTCCATGTTAAACAGTGTGTCCTGTTCCCCAGCTGCGGTGTTAGATTTAAAGAAAGGAGCCACTTTTAAGTTGGGATTTACTCATGGTTGTGAAAAGTCAGTGAGCAAAGTGAGTTAGTGAAAACTAACAGATAAAAGTGAAATGTAGGAGTCCTTGAAAAACTGTCAGTCTCATGTAATTGATGTAATTTCCTCTCCTGAGAAACATTGCTATTCCCTGTTAATTTGCTGGCAGAATTAATGCTCAGAATTAACCCGGAGTAGTTGAGCTGAGTTGAATGAACATTTGCAGAAGCTTCATTGGCCTCTGCAGAGCTGCCGATTACACAGAACCGGAAGAAGAATTTCTTCCCCTCTTCTGCTTCCTGTGAAGAGATCAAGTCCTTTTTGGTGAAGCCCCTACTTGACAAGCTACCTGGAAATAAGCGCAGAACCTGTGATCCTTGTTGTTCTGAGTGAAAAGCAAAAGGTAAATATCATAGTTGAATGAAAAAGTAAATTGGATTTTAAATTTTTATGTGTTTTCCCTCTGGAAGGTGGTCAGAGTGCACTGGGCTGTACAGTCACCATGGACAAGCCCTCCTAAAATGTGATGTGTCCCTTCGGGCTGTCTCTCTATTGGGTGAATGCTGTTGTACATTATTGGGTGAGAAGTCTGTCATAGAAATTTGTTTCTAACGTAACATTTTATATATACGCATATGTCACAGCATTATAGGTGTGCAGGTATGCGCGCATGCGTAATTGTTCATAATCGAAGTCATTACTTCCTTGTCAAATCATTGTAGATTCTGTATTCATTTAAAGACAATAAATTGGTCGTTAGCCTGCTCCCTTTTATTTAGCAGAGAATTTAAGTACAGGTACCTGCGAAGTGAATTTCTAACTAACAAATCTTACTTCCTAGTTGATTTTAACTTTCATGGGGTGGATTCCAAGAAAAGAAAGTGTGCAGGCCATGCCGCATCTAGGCGGGTGGCGGGGAGTTTCAAGGACTTTGTCATCTCCTGTGGTGGAATCGCGTCCCCCTTAAGATTCAGATCGTGTAAGTCCGAGCCCTCTGTCTCTCTGAAGTTGATGTTATTTGGAAGTGGCTTTGTCACTCAGCTGACACTCTGCTGGGGTGGGGTGGGCCCCTAAGCAGGCCCCACCAGTCCCCTTCTAGGAAGGGGCCCTGGGGCTTGCAGACCTGTGTGCAAAGAGCTCCCTGCGTGGAGGCGTCAGGAGAAGCGAGGAGGGGTCTGGCTTAATTACCTGAGCTCAGATTGGGTCTGCCGTTATGTTTTTCCTCTTTTATAAATTTTCACCTGACCATATTTATCTTAATGGAAACAAAGCAAGAACAACTTAAAATATTTGTCACTTTCCTAAAAGGAAAAGAAAAATCTAATAACTTTTTGCTTTAAAAAGTCTCACATAGTGCGATAGGTTTAGCAGGGAAGATGCTTTATGTCTGAGCCGAAGCACGAACCAGGTGGGATCCCTGCGCACATGTCAGCTGTGGTGATTTGGGCGTTAGTTTGATTGGATTTTGCAAGATTCTCCTTCCTGGAATTTATTACTGGGCACTCGGAGAGTGAAAGAGTATGAACAGCAAAGATGGAAGAAACCACTACCGGCTCCTGGCACACAGCGCCCTGCCTTCCTGAAGACGGGAGATGCTGTTGCAGAGATGATTTTGACTTGTCACTTGGCACCATTTTCCTCCTGTGGCGATCGTGAAATATATTTAACACAAGTTCACCTGCTGACCGATTTGGGCTCCTTTGGGCCTCACCCAAATCATCTGACACACACCAGTGGCTGGTTTCTAGCTTGGTCACAAGGCGGGGACCTCGTCAGCGGGGGCGGGAAACCCTGACATGGACAGAGTTGCCTGTGGAGCCACCTGTGTGCCACAGCCCCTGATAAATGCGAGAGGCCTGGCTGAAGAGGAGACGCTTAAGGCCGTGTGTGCCAGTAGGGTGGGCAGGTCTGGGGCGGGGTGAGCAGAAGTGCAGAGGAGCTCTGCTGCCAAGACTATCTACCACCCACTGGTCTCTTTCTGGAAGCTTCCTCTTGCCTCTCTGGCCTTGCAGTAGCTCTCTGTGTCCTGGTTTCCTTGCTCTGTGATGTGTCTGTTTCCCTAGGTCCCAGCACCCTGCTTCTGTCTCTAACAGAATTCTGGTAAGATTTCATCATTCGTCTTCTTCCGGGTTCAACTGTCACTTCCTCGTGTTTGTAGTCACCTCAAAATACCCAGCTCTTAGGAGACCTCTAAGCCACGGGACATTTCTGCATATGTGACCTGGAAACTTTCCCACTCCGTGTGCCCCAGGCCCCGGGAATCTCTCCGCTGTCTTAACCAGCATCCTTCCTTCCGATGCCTCTCAGCTGGCGACACACTCGCATCCTGTCTCTTAGCTGGGCTCTGTCCATGGCTGTGTTACCCAGTGTGCAAATCCTCGTGTTTCTCTTTGTGGGCTCAGTCCTTGTCCTGCCCGGGGGACCGTCATTGTTCTCTTAAACGATAGCAGTATCGTTTAAGATACTTCCTAGTTTGTTCTCTGTCATTAGCTTCCTTAAGCCTCCATTTTAAAGGAATCTTTTACATAATAGAAGTCGTTATCCTGTCACTTATTGGCTCAAAATTCCTTGATTAGGTCCCTGGTCATTCTCAGGATACAACTGAAACTCTATGCCTGACTTGGACAGTCCCCCTGGCTGCCCTTAACATAAGGTGTTCAGGGCCCCACACAGAGCTGGGCAAGCAGAGAGGGCGGGTGGATAAATGAATAGTGAGCAGACGAGTGACCGAGTGGACGAGGGGTGAATATCTTATCAGGCATTGAGCTTGCCAGAGGTGCTGTGTCCTGCGCTGCCAGGAAGCGGTTTTCCTCCTCCTCAAATGATGTGATCTTACTTTTTGTGTCATTTTGCTAAGCTTTTGCCACCTCCTCCTCAATCAGTTCTTTCTCAACTTGTGATTCGGGGGCACTTCATTCATGTAACAGTTGTAGGCTGGTAGATGTCATGTGCGTGTGCATGTGGTGTGTGTGCACAGAGGCAGGGATCTTTCAGGCAGTGAACGCTCAGCTCCTAGCACAAATCCTGATACACACAGGACATCGTCCCAGTTCGAGTTTCCACCTCTCATGTCATTCAGAGACTCATTAAATTTCTCCTGAATGTAGACTCCACAGGTGTGTTTCCTCCGCCTCTCTCTGATCTTAAATCTGTGAATCCTTTTGTTCTGAAAATAAAAAGTTTGCAGAGCTGCTGCAACACCAGTGGAACGAAGGTCGGGACTCCTGATTTCGAGGTCATCCCTTCACAGAGACGTCTAAATTTTTCCAGTCTTTCAAGGATGATGTTCATTTTAGAGTCCTGGGCGCCCTAGGTTGCAAAATAAATTGAATATCATTTTGCAGGTAGGAGAGCTCTTCCGCTAAACTTTTAGCTGCCTAGCCATTTCCCATTATTTGAGAGTAAATATAGAGTCCGGAAGAAGCATTCCTGGGAACAGGAAGGAGGCTACCGAAGCCTTAAAGGAAACGAGTAACTTTGCGTTTTCTCTGCCAACAAGAGTCTTGGAACCCACCTGTGTTGTACCGAATAAATACAATTATTTCAGGATGGCGAGGTCAGATTCGCGTCCACACGGAAACTAGATGTGGCTGAACTATGCTAGCAGACTCGTGTGCCAAACAGCTGGGGAGGCGGTGGGCTTGAGGGGAAGTTACTGTAGAGAAACATCAGTTGAATTGAAGCATTTCTGCCTCTGCAGCAGAAGCCACCGTTAATTGGAATTGCTTATTATACTTCCAGTAGTGCTTTGGGAGATTCTGTGGCCTTGCTAGTGTCTAAATCTGTTCCCACCGCCGGTGACTGCATGGCGTGGGTGTTCTTTTTTTTTTTAATTTTTAAAGAGGGGGAAAAATAAAGCAAAACAGAAAAAAAAAGAGTAGAAACAATATAGAATTTCAAAGAAAATGGACAGTAATAAATCACTAGTTGATATACATATTGTCTTCCTGGAAGTAGTTATTCATGTTACAAAATCAAAGCATACAAAGTGGACATTCAAACAGTGAGGCTGCAAACAGCTCAGTTCTCTGATCTAACAAAAACTTAGCGACGTAGTTATCAATCCTACACCCTTAAATATACTTGCAGTTATATCCTTTAGAGCACTTGCTTTTCCTCCTTTTGCTTTTTAAGTCCATTATCTGTTTAGTTATATCATGTTTCAGGTTGCTCAGTACCTTACCCATCTGTTTTATTGTTGTTATTTACTTTTTCAAATTTTTTCTAATTATTATTTATTTATTTTGTTTTGAAGGTAGTAAAATACAGCAGAACAAGACAGGACATAGCCAACTGAGGCAGTGCAGTGAAATTGGCACAGAACCTCACAGCAGGCCACAGGGACAACAGCAATAGGCACAATAGTACATCTGGTTTTCTTTACAATAGTTGTTCCTTCAATCAGGCAGAACAATATCGAAGGAAATACCAAAATTACAAGAACAGAATATTGAATAGAACAATACCATTGAGCAAAACAGAGATAAAAATATTTGCCCTCAAAGAGATGGCAGAAGAAAATCCCCCTTACTTGCTATATCGCATATACTCAAACTTGCAAGACATGCTCAGATCTCCAGCTCTCACTTGCTAGTGGGTTGGGGGGTGGGATGGATGGATGTTTGATTCTTAGGCCATGCCCTGGTAGGCACACAATCACCGACCAGAGGGGTGAACTGGCTGCCCATTTTCCCAGCCCCCCAAGGTCCAACATGGCGCGTTTCTGGTCTCAGGAAACGCTGATATGGTTCTCGCCCTGGGGCAGCCGCGGCTTGCCAGGCCACAGCCACTTACCAGAGTGGCATGCTGGCAGCCCCCTGTTTTCCCAGCGGGGGGCGGGTGTTTGAACTGGCATCCTATTACCTGAGAACTTGCAGCTGGTTTGCTGTATTAGAAGTAGTCATTTCTTCAGGGATTTAACGTTCCATTCCAAACGTGGACTACTTGGGTGGGAGAAACGTTGTCATAATAATGTTTGCCCGTCACCCGTGGCTTTCAAAGTGCTCGGTGCTAATTGACTCATTCTTTCTCTCAGGGACTGTGCGAGGGGATACATGTCCAGTCGTGCTCTGCTTCCAACCACTGCGAACTTGAGGCACAGAAGTGCTCAGGGCTTTCAGGCACAGCCTTGGCGAATCCACCAAGGGGACCCTGCCATTTGAGGTGGCTGGAACCAAGACTTGGCCACTGTTTCTTTTCTTCTTCTTCTGGCTCTAACTCCCAGGTAGCTTTTTCTTCCCCTACCACCATCTGTAAGAAGTTCTTTCTGGATAAATCTAGCAGGAAAGATTGATGAGAAAATGAAACTTTGAGGCCAGGTGTGCTCTTCAGTTGAGTGCAGAATAGACACTTGTGACATCGAAACCCTGCAATGTGCTTTTATTGTTTTTTTTTTTATCAGTACTGGGGATGAAACTCACAACCTCGAGTTTGCAAGGCAGGCGCTTATGCCACTGAGCTAAATCCCCAGCCCCTGCAATGTGCTTTTGGTATTTTTCCAAATTCCACAAGTTTGTCAGCCTGTTTAGCCTGTGGGGTGAAAGTTTGCTTAACCAACTACTTCTTCCTGCTCCCCTGAGAAATGTTAAAGAGACACATGACATCAGGTAAAAGTATGATAAGTGCTTGTTCAGAAGACAGGGGCCCTGGCTTCTGGAAAGTTCTCTCCTCATTCAGAATCAGAAAGGTAGAAACTCACCCTAGCCTAGGTAAGTGTTGCGTGCCCAGGGCTGAAACTAAGATGTTATGCCAACTTCTAGCTAAGAGTCCCATGCTTTGCCCTTAGATCTAGGGGTGACTTTGGGGGTTTGCCCAGCTGGCTTTAATCTGCATGTTTCTCAGGGAACATGCTGTGGCCTTGCTATTTTCCTAATGAAGTGTGCAGAGCCCAGGGACATTCGGACTGTTTATCCCACTGTGTGCGCTGATTCATCTAGCAGGTGCTTTTTCATCATCTCCCGAGTGTCCACTCTTCTCCTGCGGGCACTGAAAGGACGGGGCGCGTGGGGGACCCTGGCCTCCTCTCCGCCAGCGGCCTCTCATGGACATGCTTGGCATCGCTCCCGAAGGAAGTTTTATTTCTTTTATAAATAGGGTCGTTTGTGGAATATCACCATTGACTGATAGTCGGGATTTAGTCAGCCTGCTTCGGGATTTCTTAATTTCACAATGTGTCAGGGGCTCGGTAGGGTTTTAGAGTGGCACAGACCCCTTACCACGGGGGTGACTTTGTAGAAATGGTTGAGAGGCCGCCACCCCGCCTCCCCCGATGGGGGCGCTTTCCCCAAGAGAGACAGGAGGCTGGGGCGAGTCTGGTCTCGAGTTCTGGTCAGTCACCGGGTAGAGCTAAAGAGGCGTGGATGTCGCAAAGCCTGGTGGGACAGCAGATGGGGCAGTGAGGCCAGAGGAAAAGTTTCCGGTTGAGAAGGTGCCCTGCTGCTCAGCATGCGGCCCATGACAGAGGGGGACCTTTACGTTGCTCTGTGACGCCTTGTCATCCCCGGACTTGGGCTGGTGTTAGTGTCCTCCTCGCCCTTCCTTCTCTCCTCCCTCCTTCATCCTTTTGTTCTTCCTTGTATTCTCTGAGTCTCCATCCACCCTGCTCCAGCCTCTCACTCTCGCTGTCTCTCTCTTTCTCTCTCTCTCTAGCTCTCGCTCTCCCTCTCTGTTCAAATTGACTACATCCTGGTTTTCTACTCCCTGCCGGTGTCTTTTTGCCACACTCCTGTATTGTTCCTGCCAACAGGAGAGGTTGGCCCACATCAAAGCAGAGAGTTTGCTTTTCATCAGATAATATTTACGTTGTGAGCTTTGATCTTGGCTTCTCCCACCCTGCTGGAGCAGGACTTTACCACAGCAGTGAGCTCACAGCCTTGCACTCCCAGGTTTTGCTCAATAAATCCCAGCTATAGGAGCAAGAAGGGGAGAAACACACACACACACACACACACACACACACACACACAAGTAACTTGCTTCTCAGAGGCACAGCTGGCCAGAGGGACTGTTTACCTGCTGTATCTTGTGGTCGTTCTTGGCTTTGAGTTTTAGACTTGTGCAATATGATGAAACCTCAAGTCCACAAACTTCCTGGAGTTCCGACCGGAATTCTCCCTGGGCAGCCTCCTGGATAGACCTGTGCTGTGTGCCAAAGGCTTTTCAAACTCCATCTGCCAAGACCGAGCTTCCTGTTTTCCGCCAGCAGTCTGTTCTTCCCCTGGAGCTCTTGGAACCTGCCACCTGGGTCCCAGGCTGAGATCCCTGGATTCATCCCGCACTCCTTTCTCTCTTCGCTGATTCCTGTCACTTCTGCCACCTAGAAGAGTCCAATTATTGCCTCCCTTCCTTCGGAGTCGACACAGCCACCAGGTAGACGAATCTGAGATGTGGGTCGGATCGAGCTGCTGTGCTTAATCAGCCTCGGCATCTGCAAACTCCGAGATTCGCACCCACACTCTGAGCCCACGCTGGGCCAGGCCCCGGGCCTCACCTTGCCTGCCTGGGCTGTGCTGTGGATGCCCGGGCCTCTGTGCTCCGGGAGACACACGCCTGGCATCGCTTCCCCTCACACTGAGCTCTTCTTTTGGAACGAGCTGTGCGCTCTGCACATCTCTTCAGTCTTCCAGGCCTCCCAGAGAGCGGAGCATTCGCTTGTTTTCTTTGGACATGATTCCCTGGAAGCAATGTGAACTTTGAAGTTGGGCCAAACAGACCCTAAGAACCTGCTGCCCTCAGAATCTCACGGTGTCCTCATCCACGACAGGTGCCAGTCTCAGGAGAGCACAGGGAACCAAATAAAGTAACACCGAGTTCCTGTATTCGTTCCCGCCCTGTAGCCGATCGTGCTTAGCAGACTGCCTGGTAGTTATGCGATCAGGGCCCTGAATCCAGAGGGTGTGGTTTTAAAGCCCATCACCCCCAGATGCTCATGGGGTGACCATGGACTCTGAGGTTTGCTGGCATAGTTACTCTCTTTGCCATGTCTTCATCTCTGTGGTAACGGATCCACTCCGCAGAGTGCTCAACCACATTAAAAAGTCACTGCGTTTGGGGCACAGAAATCACGTGACAGATGAGGCTGTGTTCGTCCCACGCCGGCTCTGCTGTGTCAGGGTTGTGTTCCCTAATTCAGTCCCTGTCCCTTTGAACCTGAGGGTGCTTATAGGGACCACACGGTGCCTGACTCGCATCCTCAGCTGCCCACAGGAAACACCGCAAGCTGTCAGATGCCCTGTCCTCACGGGACCCAGCCTGGGTCGTCTCAGCTGAACTTTCAGTTGGGGATCAGGGCTCACAGTGCAGTGTGGCCCACTCACATCTCCCCGCCCCTCTCTCTCCTGAGACCTATTTCCAAAGGGATTCTTGAAGAAGCTTTTTCCTCTGTCACCCCAAGTCCATCCAGAGTTCCCCTCCTAGAACTCAGGCTCTGTTGATTTATTGGTTTTTAAAAGAAGTTAGGATGACCCACAGGCGACATGGGGGATGATTGTAGATATGGAAGCAACCAGGACTTCCTCCTGCTCTCGGCGGTGAGGGGTCTGGGTGTCACCCACAGGGGCACGCGAGGGGGTGCTTTGATGAGCAGGGTCCCCGGGCAGGCTGCTCCTGGTGGTGGTGGTACTTTCCTCTCTCTTCCTCCCATCCTTTCCAAAGTCCCGCCAGCCTCCAGTGTGTGTGGTCACTACTGCTTGAGCCTGGAGATCTCCCACTTCTGCTCTGGATTCCAAAGTCTGTCAGTTTAAGATCTGTCCTCTTCCTCTTCAACTGAAGATTCGCCGTCTTCCCTTCCTTCTGTGGTGGGCGACACCATGCAGTTTTCCCACCTTCAGTCCAGCTCTTCTGACCCCAGAGGTATTAGATTAGACATTAGGAGCCATTTACCCTCTCCTGTGTCATCTGTTTATCTGCCTACCTGTCATCTGTCTTTATCAATATCTATCTATATCTATATGTGCTTTTAAAAAGTATATCCCACCAAGGATATAGCTCAGCAGCACAGCGGTTGCCTGGCAAGCACAAGGTCATGAGTTCAATTCCCAGTGCCAAAAAGTAAACAAAAATAAAAACATAAGAAGTATATCCCTAACCATGTATGTGCGGAACTGTGTTATTTATTTTCTCATTGTCAAAACGTAGTACCTAAGACCCAAACTTCTGAGAAGGAAAGGTTTATTTTGGCTCATGGTTCATAGAGGTTTCAGTCCACAGTCTGCTGGCTCCAACGCAGGGCAGCCTGGCAGAGGGGCCTAGTGGAGAGAACAGTCCATGGCATGGCCTCGGGAAGCAGGGAGAGATCAAAGGAGGCAGAAGGAAGACAGACCTTTCCAGGCTGCGCCCCCAGTGACCCATCTCTTCCAACCAGGCTTAACCTCCTAAAATACCACATTCAGCTGTAAGCTTAGTAGGCTAATCCTCGGTGCGTGTCACACCTTCTTGATCCAATCACCCACCTATGCACGCATGACGCTTTGGGGGTCATCGTGATACAAATCATAGCGGAGGCTACGCAGAGACAGGACATAGGGACAGCTGCGGGACTGAAATAAAACAAGTGTTGAAATACTGTTACCCAACAGAAGTTCGAGCACCATATTTTGGAAGATTTTAATTAGTGGAGCTAAATTCTGTTATAAAGATGCTCTGAGAGCTTGGTATAAATTACAGCTTTGTGTTTGCAGTTAAATTTCAAAGGAAGCAGCCTGGTTTTGTTTCTTCATGAGCAGGCTTCCCTGCTGCTTTCAGGTCACACCCTTGAGTCGGAAGTGATTCTTGCCCAGAATACAGAAACCCAGGGGTCCTTTCTCTCCAAGCTGGCCAATGACCAGAGAGAAATGGGAGCAGGCCCCGCTGCACCTTCACTGTCTTTACTGCATGCATTTTCTTAGCAAGGAAATAGCAACACTTGGGATAGAGGAAAGAAAAATATTCATGCCTGTCCTTGGAACCTATACTTATCTTTGTTTTTGTACAAAATCAGAAAAATTGTTTTTGTACAAAATCAGAAAAATTTTCCAGAGGCACATTGTTTCTCCTCGCTTTAGATGACAGGAATTATACAGACTAAAAGAGAACCCCCCTGCCACCCTGAATTTCCTTGAAGGCCACAAATTTTCATCTTTTATTTCATTCTCAAAATTTTGCTTATTGGCTGGTTCCCGTGCCTGCCTTTCCCCCACCCCCCCAAATTTTGCTGTTTCTTCTGGGACCAAGCAGTTTTCTCTGTTCAGCATGATGGGCTGTTGGTTTCAGTCTATTCCACACAAAAATCCAGTGTCCCTGCAGCCTACAAATCTCCATGACCTCCCCACATGGTGGCTTCTCTCTCCCTTCCGCTGAGTGATAGCCTCCTCCTTGGAAAATGACAGTGTAGAAATAGACGACCCAAAGCACACTCTCCCTTCCAGATTCCAGCACTCTCTGTCTCCCTGTTGTCCCAGCCTTGTTAATGTGTAGGTAAATTCAGAGCTAAGTCAACTGTTCTGACTTGACGGTGAAACTTTACTCTGAGCACTGTTCATGTTCCAAGACCCAGAGACTACCGCAGCAACAGAAGGTAGGGAAAGATTGCTACCAAAACAACCTGCGTAAGAAAATCAGCATGAGAGCTGGGCATGGAGGCTCATGCCTGTAATCCCAGCACTCGGGAGGCTGAGGCAGGAGGATCATTGTGAGTTTGACACCAACCTGGGCTGCAAAGTGAGCTCAAGGCCAGCCTGAACTGCAGAGCGAGGCCCTGTCTCAAAAAAACAAACAAGAAAAAAAGAAGAAGAAAAAGAAAATCAGCATGGTGTGTTTATAGTACAGAGGGCCACAGCTAAAGGGCTGTGTTTTAAGGTGTATCTTCCCCACAGGATTTAAAGACTCCTTTTTACCAGTGACGGTGGAATCACTCTAGGGTCCACTGTCCAGGTCAGCACTTGGAAGCAGGGGTGCCCCGGCTCCCGGGTGCCCCGGCTCCGGGCCTGGTGCTTGCGGTGCAGGCAGGATGTCTTGTTTCCTGAAGAACCAGTGGTAGGTGGCTTCCCCGGCTCCTGTGACTCTCCCCACCCGGGTCAGTGTTGGCTGGGCGCGTCACGAGAGCGGTTACCACGGTGTCAGATTTTAAAGCAGCTGCAGGTATGAACTCGTGGGTAGAGATTCATTTCCTAGCGGAACAGACACGCCTCTCCACGGCCCTTCTCAGCCGTTGATGCTGTGTCTGCTGCCCCCTCTTCCCGACACATGCCCCAGTGTCAGTGATGCTTCCTGGGGGCAGAGGAGGAACAAGAGCTACCTGTGTGCACACAAGGTGTACTCTGTCGCCGTGGTGGGACGTGATCAATTCCTGCTGCTTTTACATGTGCCTTGGGTCAAGCCCTGGGGCTATGGGCTGCCACGTGTCCTTCAGTCCTGACTGAAGGGCACTGGCTTGTGACCCAGGACGCAGTGGCTGGTGCCGATTGACTGGACTTCAGCAGTGCTTGGACCATGTGTTCCCTGGCAGACGGCGGAGAGACCACAGACCGGCGGGAGAGTCTGTGCCCCAGGTGAATGGTTCCTTGCTCCGCTGCTGCTTTCTGTGATGAGGGTCACAGGCAGGAGCGATCGCCTCCCTCTCCAGCAGGGCGGTTAGGACATGCAGGCAATTGTGCGGCTCCTGGGCTGATCAGATCGGCAAGCCCACTGAGCGCAGTTGGGGTTCCGTGATCCTGGCCACGGAAGGTTCCCTGCGTGGACGGGCTGGGGCTGTCTCCTCTGAGTGACTCCTGCATGGCCTTTGAGGAAAGGTGGGGAAGTGGATCCGAGTCATCATTTACAATTTGTTATCATCTGCAGTTTGTCCCGAGTGTGAAGGGACCACAGTTGGAAAGCTACACCTGGTGGCTCCCAGTGTGTTAACAAAACACCACTATGCCAAAGAAACAGCAAAGCATATGCAATAAAAGATTCCCAATGGAAGGGACCTTGAGGAGACTTTCTTGTGAAGGTTTTATGTGTTTTAGCACATTGAATTCGGAAACCAGTCCCTGGGGTCTCCCTTTCACAGATGAGGGGCCCCGAGATGACCAGGGTCACACAGCGTCTGAGGTCAGGCGAGAACCAAGGGAGACCAGCTGTAGAGCTGCAGTTCTAAGCAACTACATCCTCTGTTGTCTTGTTGTTGGCATTTTCAAGGTCTAATGAGTGTGTAAGCAAGCCAGGTAATGCTGTGTGGACTTTGGTGTTACTTAAGTGTGTGTGTCTGTCCACAGTGTGGATTGTGTTGTGCAGTTACCAAGCACGTTGGAGTGGAAGAGATTTCAGAAGCAGTTTATTTTAGCTTCCTGCCCAGTGCAGGCATCTCTAGAGATTCATCATTCAGCTTTGTTTGAACTTTAAGGTCAGGTGAATAAAAATACTAAGGGCCAGCGTAAGAGCTGATGCTAATAATTGCTGTAACTATGGAAACAAACTAGAATACAGAGGTTAACAAAGGTTGTTAAAAGAGAATTTAAAAAATGTGCACACAAGGTAGTGACCAGACTTGGGAGCCCGGAGAAATTAATAGAGGCTGGATAATGGAACCAGGAAACTGGGGAGAGCGGAAGCTCAGCCCTAAATTGCTCAGATCTATAAAACATCGTCAGACACTTGTTTGTTTGTTTTAATTAGAGAAATAAATTTCCATCTTTGTGCGAAAGCTTTATGATAACTGTTCATGTAATTAAAAGTGAGATGCTTGATAACCATTTATGTAAGAATAAACAAGATGCTGTCTTCAAATGGGAAGTGCACATCCAATGTAGCCTGCACAGGAGAAAGAAACAGCAAGGGAAGAGAACCAGCCTCTAAGCAGGATGGCAAACACGCCTTTAAATCCCCTGCTAAAAATAAAGAAAATAGTGGGTCAGAAAGGGCTGTGCAATGATTTGCACTCATGACCCAGCGAATAAAGTATTCTGGGCAGTTACCATGCTAGACCATATTCAATTGGTTAGTCTCTTCTGAAATACCTTAGAGATGGACCCTGTGTCTTCCTGCCTTTGGTACTGCCCGCGTGTGGCTGGGTTCAGCGGTTTGATGAATTTAACAATAGATCGGTGAACGACAAGAGTAGTGTTTATACGGTCACACACGGCAGAGTGGGTAGTTTCACACTGACCGGAAACCTAGCATTAGCGAAGATCTGACAGAGTTCCTGTTGTCAGGGAATCACCCTAAACTGCACAGTGCAGAAACTGCTGGAAACGGGAAGGTAAGTTGGCGGTAGAGTGTGGGCTTTGTAAGCAGCCTTAGCTCTGCTCTTTCTTAGCCTGGACCCGTTGTTTATCTTTGCGGATTCTTATTTTCATCGCCTGCAAAGGTGAGAATGCTTCTGAGAAGGTGAGGGGTGTGAGTGCGGGGAACAGGGGTTCTGTCCTCAGTGGTGGTTCAGCCCTTGGTCTGTAGGTTTCCCGAGGGCAGGCGCCATGGCCTTGTCATGTTTACAGCCCCCCCCCCCCAGCGCCACTGTGAGGCCTCAGGAAAGCAGGCATCCATCTGTCCACCGAACGCTGGGTAATTCTTCAGTATTGAAGCGCTGATTACAGTGGCTTTACAACTCCTGGGTTTATTTCCTTTCCTAAGGTCCAGACATGCACGGCTCACGGGTGGTTCCACAAAGTTATCAGGGACTCCAGTTGCTTCCCTCCTTTCATTCCACCGACTCAGCTACTTTCTGCCTGTGCTGCTTCAGGTCACAGAATGACTGCTGAAGCTCCACTCATCTTAGCCACGGTCCGGGTCAGCAGAAGAATGATAACAATAAAGGAAACTTTGTGTGTTTCAGTTACCACTCCCTGAAAGCCCTCCCAGAAACTGTCTGCAAATTCTGCTTAACCTGTCCTCTGGCACCACTCCCTGTACCAGGCAGAGAAATGTAGAGTTTTGTTTTGTTTTGCTTTTTTAGAGCAAGTTCTTTGACTGCCCAGACAAAATAAGAGGACCAGTGTTAGTGAGAAAGGAAGGGGGTGAACCCTCCAAGCAAAGGGTCGGTGGTTGCTCGGATAAGAACTTCACACATCACCTCTGAAGGCCCCTGTATTCATTCAGCTGTCAGTTTGTCCCCAAGGGAGTTTGCTCAGTTGAGGTCCCAAAGTGACTCCTGGGGTTTTCCTGTGTCATTATACTTGATGTTTATTCTCAGAGAGCTCGAGTTTAGAGATCGAGGGAATTATGGATAGCTTGGGATCGTTGAAGGACATTTCTTAGTTTATTTGACTGGATAAGACATATAAAAATCAACAGTGACCCCCCAAAAAAGCACACGCAGAGTGTTTTTCTTCCCACCTTGGTTCCAAGCATTGGGCCCCTTTCCTAGAAGCAGCCCCTATTACTCACCACTGTAAGGACCATGTATAGACATCTGGACATTTGGTCTTCGCGTCTGCTTACCTGGAGGGGTCTGCGTGCTAGTTGAGTTTTTACAGTAAATTAGACCATACCTGACCCTTCTCTACACATGGGTTACTTCACTTACCAAGCTTTCTTGCTTTCTCTCCAAGTTGTACCTAAGATGCTTCCTCATGGCGATGAAGATACCTTTGTTCTCCTGATGAATCTGTAAATGCAATTATGTGACTGCACATCTTTGGATGGACATTTGGTAGAGTCCCATATTTTGTTACAGTCAAATAGCTGAAGTGATTATTCATGGAAATAGTCATTTTGTGTGTGTGTAAAACTACTCCAAGAATGGGAATTTCTCCTGAGTCAGAGGGGCTGTGTTCTTGTCAGTTTGAGATCACCAGGCATACACGGTTCACAAGCATTTTACCAAAATACTCCATTAACAACGGATTGAGGATGCATTTCTCCTCTCCCCTCAGCATATTTGATCTTCACACATCTAATTAGTGGAAATGATGGCATCTGGTAACTTTGGTTTGTGTATTTCATTTGTTTTGAGAGCCTGAATATCACTGTACCTCTGGGCCTCTGAACCCCAGGTCCTCCAGAAAGTGGGGCCAGCAATACAACCTGTTGCATAAGGCTGTTGTTACTCACTCTTCAAAGTCTAAAGCTCTAGGTACTTTTTTTTGTTTTTTTTTTTTTTACAGTTTGTAACACACCTGCACTTTATTTTGACATAAAATACTCCTATTAGTCAATCATCTCTGTCTAATACATAAGAAGGTTTTATCTAACTTGACCTTTAGTAGGATGTACATCTTACAAGTTTTTGTTGAAGGCAGAGGTCTGAATCTGAAACAGAATGTTGTCACCATAAACAACCCCTGTTTTACATTTTGGAAGACCTGTACATCTTCAGGCCTGAACGCATTACTACACCATGAGGTTACTAGCAATCATTTGTCGTAGCCATATGAAGACCTCGTATTAGAGCATCTTTAAATCAAAACCCTTGCTGAATTGTTTCTTTTGATGGTGACCGATGTGTACATATTATAATAGTATTTTTATAACTTTAGTTGGGGTGTCTCTCATACGACTGTGGAGATCACTGGGGTCTCCCGTTAATGATCAGGAACTGGTTAAATTCTTCCAGGCAATTGTTTTTTATCAGTTGGAGTTCCATATAACAACTTTTCTCTACCCCAAGGGATTTTTATTGCTCTAGGTATTTTTAAAGGATGAAATACTCAGAAAAGTTAGCATTTTTATTATTGTCCTGTAGATTTTTTTTCCCTCAAGCACAGGTACTGGCTGTGCACTAAACACTGCCGATCCTAGGGCATAAACAGAGATGAGACAAGGTCCCTGTTCCCAAGGACCATAGCCTTGGGCTGTCCAGAAATATGGAGATCAAATATTAATAAAATCTCTATCAGATCCTCAAGGTGGAAAGCAGCCTGCATTATAATGTGAACCGCAGAACAAATGGAGCATATGGCAAATACTTCATGTTGGCAAAGGGCCTCCGTGTGCGAAGCAGCTGGATTGGGAAACCTGGGAAGCTCCCCCACCCAAACCCAAACAATGCCCTGCTTTCATGCAGGTAGACAGAGGCAACAGTGCAGGGATCAGGTGCTAATACGCAGTCTTTCATGGCTACAGTCCCCCTTTTCATCTCAGAGAGGAGAAAGGAGATGGGTTTCCTGGCTGGGCTCATCCTGGGAAATATTTTGTGGGCTCTGCAGAAACGCCACCCTAATTAGGTGGAGTCTGCTGGCCTGTGGTTGGTGGGACACAGCAGGGCTTTTGTCAGTGAATAGAGCTGCAGTGACAGGGAGTGTCCCATGCTCATGCCAGCTGGTACTTTCAAGAGGCCCTTTTCGGTACCTCTTGAAACCCACTGTTACTTTTCAGGTAAGCTCAGTGCATAACAAATAATCAAATTTGATTCTTTGGACTCTGGAGTTGCAGTGACTTTTAAACGTGTTTTCCCGATGACTGTCAAAAACTTCTGAGAATGCAAGGAAAACAGGTTGTTCTAGAAAATGTTTCAGAGTTATTTTAGGTCAAGAATCATGTTGGCTCTATTTCAGTGGTTTTATTTTTGTTGAGCACTAGAAACCCATGAGCTACAAGTACATAGACTGCTGGAAGCCAGCCTTGGCCAGATGCATGGTCTGTGCTGCTGTTTTGACAGAAGAAATCCTTCTGTGGAAGGTCTCAGGTTGCCCCATCAGCCATCCTAGAGGTGTTCAGAGTTGTGATCATAAAGCTTGCACTGCAGAGGGGAGGCTGCCTGGGGGTGACAATCACCGCAGTGGACTTCCATTGGCCTCTACATTATGATTCCCTCTGTCTATCTGGACTAGGTCTAGAGAAGATCTCTAATTAAAAATACTTGGTAGGTTAGGTAATAATGTCGAGAGTGATTCTTTTTTTTTTTCTTTTTAAAAAAAAACTTGTTGTGCTGTAAAAAACAAATTCAAAGAAAAGGACTGTGGTAGGGTACATCCGTGGCCCACATAAGCATTCCTTGTGCCCCTGAGCTGGAACTGTCCAGCTCAGGAGTCTCCAGGGGTTTTTACTGTCTTGAGGCCATTTCCTCTGTAAATTTCTCACCCAGGGGCAGCACCAAGGGGATTTCTTTTCTCTACCCCACCTGCGGTGAGATAGGATTCTTGCATCTACCTGCTTACCCAGAGAAGGACGTGCCGTGCCTGGAGTCCCGGGCTGATGGCAGAGCAAGTGTGTGGCTGCTGGGGACCAATGTAGGGTCTGGTTCGGGGGTTGGTTAGTGATGGGCTGCATGCCAATTCTAACCCACCACCTCAGCTGTGATTTATCTGCCTGCGAGTTAGCCTGTGTTCATGGTTTGCTGCAGCTGTGGGTGTCAGGGGCTACGGTTTCCACTGATGTCCTTGTTTTCCTCTTCCCTGGTGACGTGGGTTTCCCTAGGGAACTCTGTTATAAATAGGATGTGGGTCTGCAGTTCTCTTCATCTGGAGTCCTTCACTGATGTGGTGCTTCTGAGGGTGGGGTGGGCGAGGAAGTGCTCCGTAGCCGTCTGGTGAGGGCCTGGGGCTTGGGGTGTGTCTATCCTTACAGGTGCCCCAGCCTTTTAATTTCCTTCCTTCTTTATATTCTCGGCTCATTTTTGTCAGCGTGGACCAGCTTTTGTGGTTGTTCTTCGTGGCATCAGGAAATGAGCTTCCTATTAGTTGCTAATATGTTTGCCACATGTCTTTTGAGTTTGCTTATGCTATTTTGTTTTGCAGGGAACTTTAAAAAAATATGAATAAATTTGACTGTAAGATTCTTCACAGGTGTTTTCAGACTTTTGTTTTCATCCCTGAGTCAGACAGAGAGGGGATGCTGAATTGGATATTACTGGATATTTCTCTTCAGACTCCTCTGGGTTGCGTTCTGGTAAGAGCTTCCCTTACAGGTCCAACTCCTTTGGCTGCGTTTGACAATGGCCGCCTTTCCTGCCCCTCCTGGAAGCATGAGGGGATTGTTTTTACCTCTTCCCAGTGAGAATCTGGTGGACCTCAGGCACATAAAACTCACAAAAATGTGGGTCCCCATAAGGTTGGGCCTCTAGGAGGTTTAGTCTCCTTAAAGTGGCCCACGCTCCATCTCCAGTTAACCTTTAAAAAAAAATTAGCCCATATGTGCACAGCATGGCGATCTTCCTCATCATGGGAGAGACCCAGGTGTACCACCCACCTTCATTTTTTAATCCCCTCACCTCTTGGTCCCCTTCCCATTTGCAAAAGTTCTATCTCCCTGATCTCATGTTTTATTTTGCTCTTTAGTTTATGTTTCCACTGGGTTACTCATATAAAAGAAACCATGGGATATTTAAATTTGTATGTCTGGTTTATTTCACTTAATATGATGGTCTCCAGGTGCATCGACTTCCCTACAAATGACTCAAAGGGATCCTTCATTATGGCAGAGGAGTACTCCATTGTGCATAAGCCTTCCACCCAGTGCCAGGGCCAGGAGACATTCCTGCACCTCCCTCTCCAGGGAAGGTATAATCCTCTGTGTCTTCTCGTATCTTCGCTTTTGGCAGTAGTGATTTAGTCTGTGAGCTTGCTTCTCCAATATATTTAATGAGGGTTGTTGATTTTCAGTCCTGCTTCTTTCTTGTGAACACAAGAGTAATGACTTCCAAACTCCTTACATTTGGAACCAAGAACCAAAGTCCACCACCTGTTTTTGTATCGCTCCTGGCTCAGGATTATTTTTTTTTTCATTATGAAATTGTTGAAAAATAAAAATACTTTTATGACATATAAAAATTATACTGAGTTCAAATTTCAATATCAACAAATGCAATTCTATTGGAATATAGCTGCTCTTGCTGATTTCTATGCTCTATAGCAGAATGAATTTACCATCGGACTCTTTAGAGAAAAGCTTGCTGGTCCCCGGACAGAGGACCTGGTTAAGTTTGAGTTCCTGGACTCTTTTGGAAGCCAAGATTGTCAAGCACCAGTGAAGTGCTGGTGACATCATCACCTTGGAGTCTGAAGATGTGACTTCACATTGGGGAGCTTGCACCCGGGCGTGCGACCCCGGAGGGTCCCTGAGATGAGAGGCTGTGTTGCTTCAGAAGGGACACTTTGGGGGTGGTCTTGGGTGACAGTGGGTGGAGTCCAGCCTATTTGTGGGAAGGAAGGAGTGATGAGAAGCCTAGGGCAGGAGTGGCTGTGTGACTCAGCTCCAGTGTTCCGGGCAGTCACGACCTGTAGTGACCTCAGTGTCACACTGCCGCTTTCAAATACTCACAGTGTATTCGTCGTCACGTTGAATTCTGAAGTCGCCCAGGATGTGTGCTCGTCTGGGGTGGGAGCGGGGCTTCTCAGCAGAACTGCATCCGAAGCAAACCTTCAGCCTTGTCCTGGGGAGTGATGATGCGAATATTTCCAGGCTGGTCCTTGATGGGGTCAGTGCTGTTTACCCGCTTGCTGTCTCCACTGAAGCCTGCTCTGGATTTCTAGGAAAAGAAGAAACCAAACTGCACACAGCTTCTCCCCACCAGCTTCCTGAATGACACGTTTCCGATGAGCTCCTTAGGGAAAGGCGGGTCGTTGGCCTTGGCCTGTGACCTGCGCATGAGCTGTCTCAGTCCTTGTCCTGGGCTGTAGCTGGCAGATGTGGGAGAGCCGAGGGGGTTTCAGGTGAGGGATTCTGTGCTGGGATCCTGTAACAGCAGGGACGCAGACCAGGACATCTGCCATTTGGATTTTCTCATTCGCTGATGACTTTCCTGAAAGTGGAGTTGACCGCACTTGGGTCCTCCGTGGAGGCTGCAGCATTGAGGTCAGTGCCCAGCGAGGTAGTGGCTTGGGGTCTTTCTGTCCAGGTCCCCAAACTGCACTCTGGACTGCACACTGTGTTGCAGTGTTCTTTACCCCGCAGTGATCTTTGTCTGGAGACGGTGAGAAGGACCCGGGGGGTCTCATCAGCGGCCACCAGCAGCCACTCTGTGTGGGAACTCAGCTGGGGAATTGTGGAACAGATGCCCCTGGTGGTGGCTGGCACCTGGGGCACAGATGGAGGGCGTGTCCCCGCTGCCTTGAAGCCCTCCTGGAGTTTAGTCTTGCTGGGAATCTCCAGCTCTATGGAGAGCTCCTCTTGATATATCCTGGGTGGCACTGTCACCTTCACAGGCGTGGGGACTTCTGCCTGCCCCTTGGTCCTTGTGCATGGGGCTGGCTAATGCCACTCCATTGGTCAGGGGTCTTATTGCCAGTGACATACTCCAGCCAAGAACGGCGTCAATGTATTGCCTCGACAACAGATTTCGAGATTGACCAGAAACACGTTTTCAGTATTGACAGTGTTTTCCTGTCTTTCCCTTCCTGCCTTACACACACACACACACACACACACACACACACACACACACACCCAGCTCTCCTCTGGTCTTTGTTCCTTGATATTGGCTTCTCCACAGCATGGGAAACGTGACCCCCAGCAGCTCCCCAAGATCCTGCTCCTTGCTCCATAATCAGAAGGGTTCAGGGTTTGTTCTTTCGGGGCCGCCATGAGGGAGAGAGATCTGATCACCTCCGCTTCCATCTGATGTTGGCACCACAGTCATGGTGGCCGGAAGGAAGGACTGTCCCCAGATAGGGTCTGAAGGGGACCCCAGAGAGGAGATGGGGAGTCACCTCAGCCCATTGCGTAGTTGGCTCACGTGGTGGAAAATGAACTTCAGGACACATCAGTGTGCGGAACAGGCAGAGTTCGACAGGAGGGGGACAGAAGAGGACCCCGGCTGGAGTCCCTGGGGGGTGCACAGCCAGGACTCGGTCGGTCACTATCCCAGTGCTGGCTTTCGTGGCTCCGGTGCAGAGCAAGCTCTGCTTTTGGGGGAGGTGATGTTCTCCAGAGTGGCCTTCTGGGTTCCACTTTTCCTGCAGTCGGGTGTTGCAGATGCCACTCGGGTCTGGATGTGGGTGGCACCCGAAGCTGGCTGTCAAGCACCAGCAAATCCTGAAAATTACTTTAGTTCCTTTTATCTTGTTGTCCTCCATCTTGAAGAGGCAGGAGACAGACCAGGGAAGTTTAGGGCAAATAAACTGCACAGTGCGGATGCTTCTTCCTGACTAAGATGTTCTTCTCCCTAAGATGTCTACAGGCGAGAGCCGAGCGGGGACCTCGCCCGGGGTGTGAAGATAAGAAAGCTAAGCAACTCGGTTTCTCTCAGCCTGTCATTATTTCTTCTATCCTGCCTAGGACAGGACCTCTGCAGTCTGATGGATGAGTCACCGCCAGATGCTGTGGTTGAGCAGGGCGTGATGTCACACACCTGTGACCCCAGCACTCTAGGAGGCTGAGGCAGGAGGACACAGGCTCCAGTCTAGCCTGGGTAACTGAGTGACTTAGTGAAATAGTGGCTGAGGATGTAGCTCAGTGTAAGGCCCTGGGTTGGGTCCCCAGCCCCACAAGGAGAAAACAACATCTGTGGTTGAGCAGAAAGCCTTTCACAGGGAGAGGGAGCGTGCTAGGCGCCGGGGGGTGCAGAGACCCTGCTAGACCTGAGGGCGACCCCACGTGCTTTCTCATAGTCAAATAAGACGTTCATGCATCCTAGCTTTGCTCTCTTTGGAAACAAAATGAATCGGTTCTCTCTCCTGTGTGGCTTTCAGAAGACTCAGCTTCTGCTGGCCCGGTCCCCTCCCTAAATCCCCTGGCCCTGGCTTGCAGCTGGGCCACCCTGGGACTCCTCCTCCCATGCTGTCCTCTCCCTTGGCCTCTGTGAGTGGCAGCTGCCACCCCAGCTTACCGGCGCAGGGTCCCTGATCATCCTCTGCTGGACCAGCAGCTGTACGCGCACCCTCTGTCACCTGGGAATGCGGCCCCTTCAGGAGAAAGCCAGTCTGGGACCTGATAGATCAGAGCCCTGGCCTGCCCTGGACAGATGCAGTGACCTTTGGCAGTGCCCAGCCAGGCTGGCTCCAGGGCTCAGCTGCTGGGGGTCACCGTTGAGGTGTCCCCGAAAGGGACATGGCTAGGTTCCTCACGCTTTGCCCCAAGCCTGTGGGGGAAACACCAGGTTCCTCTGACTGCAGGAAGGAAAGCGCAGGGCTGCACTTGTCCCCGGGGCCAGAGCTGAGGTCCCCACGTCCCCTCCTTGCAGGCCCAGGCCACGGTGACCACAGCTGCTGCTTTGCTGTGTTCATCAGATCTGAAGCCAGCTTGCTGCATCTTTAACTCCTACCCCAAGCTCCACGTCAGACAGCGAGTCCCCTCCAGACTGGCTGTGGAAACCCCAAAGCGCGGGGGATTAAGCAACTCGGGGGCTTTGCCGAGGCCGCTCACCGCACCCAACCGCCGCAGAGAGTTTTGCCTCCTGGCGGGCTTGGGCTCTTCGTGCGCGGTCTGTCTCTGGAGGCTGCTCCAGGCTTGCCTGCCTTGCTTTTTTCGTGGTCGTGGTTTTTCAATTTTTATTTTTATCGGTGCGTGTTATGACCACACCCCTCGTAAGGAGCTGTCTCCCTGCTTTGTGTTACCCGTCTTTTATTTTGCTTTTTATCTGTACATCGAATTCCTCAAGTCAGAGAGGCCCTGCTGCAGTGAAACTGGTGCGTCTGATTTATTTCACTGGTCTCATGTGCACCCGTTTCCCTACACGTGACTCAACTTGTTCTTCTTTTTGGCAGAGTAGCTCTCCACCGTGTGCACACGCCACATTCTCTTTGTTCATTTAACTGAGTTTTTTGTTTGTTTTGTTTTTATCTTTTTGAGACAGGGTTTCATTATGCAGTTCAGGCTGTATAATAGCCCAGGCTGGCCTCAACCTCTCAGCAATCCTCCTGCCTCGGCCTCCTGAGTGCTGGGGTCATAGATGTGCCCCACCCACCAGGCCCACTCATCTGTTGCTGCAGGTAGAGGCCGTTTCCGAGACTCAGCTTTCATGAGTTGTGCTGCTGTAAACAAGGGAGTACACGGATCCCTGGGATATGATGTCTTTAACTGTTTCGGGGAGACGCCTAGAAGGGGAGTGGCTGGGTTGCGTGGAATGTCTAGTTGTAGTTTGCTGAGAAATTTCCACGCTGACTTCCATAGTGGTGGTTCTAGCTCACCCTCCTCCCAACAATGTGGAAGCGTTCCGTTTTCACCACAGCTCTGCCAGCGTTTGATTTTTGTTTGATTTCTTGATCCTGACCGTTCGTGCTTGTGTCACCTTCTACCCTTCCACATCAGATCGGTTCCCAAGGCGTCCCCAGAGCTGTCGGAGTACACACCCTGAGCAGCTCACAGCCCGGTCCCAAGCTGAGTCCCACCGTCTTTACTATCTTAGGCATCCATCCATCCACCCGTCCGTCTGTCCCTCCCTCCCTCCCTCCAGCCGCATTCCTTGGACAAAGTTGCTGCTCCAGGCCCTGCGAATACAGAGTGATCAGGACCAAGAAAGACCCCACTTCACGTCACACACAGGAGTCAGAAGCAGGTGACGCAGAAAGCAGCCGAGTGTGTTGGAGCTGGGATTTTAAGCAACCAAGGAAAGGGAAGCTCCCGTGGAGAAGAGGAGGACCGAGCTTGCCTGTGATAGATGTGCTCTGGGGCCCGTAGACTCTTGGGGATCACTTGGGGAGCAGGCATGGGGAGGTCCTGCAGTGTAGACATTTTGCAGTGTGTGATTACTAAAGCCACCTACAGATGGCTTTGGCACCACCCTAATCCTGGTAGCCCGGACACAGTCTAAGGGACCGAAAAGGACTTGGCTCTTTGTTTTGCTACATCTGCCTGCCTTGAGCTGGTTCTTCTCTCTGATGCCACCTGCCTTGGAGCCAATGATGGGCTGAAACCTCTACCACTGAGCTGAGTAACCCTCACCTCCCTTGACTTCGGGCATCAGGTACTTCATCTCCACCATGAGCAAAGTAACTAAGAGCCCCTCAGCGCTGGTGTGACCTGGACGAGTCCCTGCCATTTCCTGCCTCCTCTCACGTGCGGGCGTCACGAGGGCTAGGGCAGCCACGTACGTAGAAGCGTAGCAGCAGAATCCAAGACCAATGCTGACCTAATGCTATCCTTGAGCCAATGCATCTGGCCACACTGTTCCTGTGACCTTTACTGTCCTTGTCTAGCGGCAGAAGATGCTTCATGTGGGAGCCTCATTTTCTTATGATTGGGCAAGGTGTTCCCTAAAACCCCTTGTCCCGTGGGACCCAGGTGTACTACACAGACCTCTAGCTGCTGGCCCCATTGCTGAGCTCTGGCCACCACTTCCAGGGCTGGGCTTAGGACTCAGCACAGCTGGCCCCCGCATGAGAGCAGGGGACATTCTTTCAAAATCATCAGTCGCCTGGCACCCAGCACCCGAGGTTCTGCTAGCTGTTGTTTTGTTCTGTTGTTATCTGGTTCTAACCACACCCGGTTTGCCCTTCCCCTGTCTTTTTGAGGCAGGGTTTAGCTATAGTTCAGGCCGTGCTGACTTTGTAGCCCAGGCTGGTCCTGAACTCACAATGATCCTCCTGCCTCAGCCTCCCGAGTGCTGGGATTACAGGTGTGCACTACTGCACCCCACTTGCCTCAGCTCTTAACACCAGCTCCTTGGGTGGACTGACAGCTCTTTCTCGCTCTCTCCCTCACCCACTTACACACTTACGCCTCCTCACACACACATCCCATGGAGCACAAAGTTAGTGCTTTGTGCAAGGCATTACTGAGCGTGCCTAGGGCCACAGCTGTGGACCGCGTGCACTGCCCCGGATCCCAGAGCAACTTGTGTCTGTCTGCAGGAGCCTCTTTGATGAGGCTGGTGTCATCCATGTGCAAATCCAGACCGCCGTGCTTCCTCCCTCCTGTCCCGTCCGTCCCACGCCCTTCTTCTTTCCTCCCTCCTTCATTCTTCCCTCCCTCTCTTCTCCCCGTCCCTCCTCTTCCCTTTTGTTTCTTTTTTTCTTTTCAGTTTAGTCTTTTGAGACAGACTCACTCTGTAGCCCAGACTGGCCTCGAACTCACAATCTGCCTGCGCCAGCCTCCGAGTCCTGGGATTACAGCTGTGGCACCACGCCTGACTTTTAAAATTGTGCCTTTTTGTTTGTTCGTTTTTTGCATTCCTGCTGACTCCTGACTTCATCCTGTCCCCTCCTCCTTTACAGCTCTGCATCTGTGTTGCATCGAATGAGCCAGGGGGTCACTGGCCTGCGTTAGGGACGGGGAGGAGGGGTGGAACTTTCACAGCCAGGGACCTCTCTGTGTCCTTTGCTTGTGAGGCGGTGTGTGTCCCAGCCTCACTTGACGTATTGAAGAAGAGACCTCCGAACTAGCTTGCTTCTGTCGCTTTTGTAGGGGTGACAGCAAGCAGCATTTAATGAATGTGTTCATTTTGTCTTCAAATCCACTTCTGTGTGTACACTGCGTGTGCACAGTGTCACATTCCCAGTCACCCTGTGAATTTGGAGCAGTTTTTACTCCCACTCTAGGGAGAAGAAAACCAAGACTCAGTGAAGTCAAGTGTCTCAGTCTTAGGCAGATTTCTTAACTACTTCCTGCCTGTGCAGTTCCAGAGGACCCACATGGCTGTCGTTCCTGGGCTGCTTTTCCTGAGCCTCTAACCAGTGTCCTCACCATGGCTTCATGCAGAGTGAGTTTCCCCCTGGCAGGCTGGAAGCAGAGGACCCTGGGAAATTTCTTTCATTTACGTCATCAGTTTCCAAATTTGAGTTGCAAGCGTCCCTGCTTTACACGAGCACCATGCTCCCAAATTTAGGTTCCTGAGAAAAATTAGGATGACTAAATTTGCTTTTTCAGATTAAATCACTGGGTTTCCCTAACACACCACATTCTCCCCTATGTTTTGATAATTCTGTTTGATTTAGATGAATTAATTACATACCTCAGTTTTGAGGTATTTCAAGGTCATTGCATAAAATAAGATACACGTCATCACCCTGGTTAAAAAAAATGAAGTCCATGACTCATTTGGTTGCTGAAGTCCCACTAAGGCAGGGGGACTCTCTGTGACCTCTGTCCCACTGTCCTCTCAATCCAGGGATCCAACCCAACCCTGCTGCCTGGCTTGTTTTCCAAAACCCCGTGTCCCAATGCAGCCACCTGCAGGGACAGTGCACCCAGCGGGCAGACCCGAGTCCTGTCCCTGCCTTCGGGGGCTTCCCTGGGGTGGTGGGCTTATGCCAATGAGAGGATGCAGAGGGGGCGCAGTGGGGACGTGGGGCAGGACCTAGAGAAGGTCAGGGGTGGGCGTCACAGAGGAGGTGGAGTGGGGCTCAGGGGTGGATGAGGGGATGGGGTTCCAGGCCTGGGGGGCCCAGGACAGATGTTCTAGGGTTGCTTCATTCTCCTCTGACTGTGCCCAGCAGCCTTGCAGGCCAGAGCTGGGGGCAGCGGAGTGGTGTGACTTCTCTGAGGCTCACGCTGCCTCCCTGAGGTGTGGACGAGATGGGCATCAGAAGGGGCTGTGCGGCTCCTCCAGGGTGGACAGGGGAGCTTTCCACTGCCCTACCTGCCCCAGAAATGCCCCATGCCACTGCACTCGGGGACCCCAAAAAAGACTTTGGAAGGGAGCACATGGTGCTTTATTTCTTTTCCATAGCAATACCAGCTCTTAGGAGGGGGGTCGGGGAAGTTCTTTTCACTGCACTGGAAAGGAAATGAACATTTATGTGTCAAGACTCAAGGATGTGATTTAAAAATATTCTATAGAATATTCAGAGCCCGCCAAGCCAGGCATGTAGTGCACACCTGTCACTCCAGCACTTGGGAGGCTGAGTTAGGAGGATTCTTGCAAGTTTGAGGCCAGCCTGGGCTACAAAGTGAGTTGAAGGCCAGACTGAACTGCATAATGTAATGAAACCCTGTCTCAAAAAGAAAAGAAATGCAAAGAAAAAATATACGTGTGTGTGTGTGTGTGTGTGTGTAGAGAGAGAGAGAGAGCCCGCCAAAACATGGACCCACTTTGGGAAAAGGCAAACCTGTATAAATATTTTGCTGCTCAATTTATGGAGATGTCATGAGATGTATACAAGTTTGCATGATTCCAGGAGGCTCTCAGGTGGGGCCTCGGCTTCCAGATACTTAGGAGCGTGGCAAGGTGCCACTTGGGTGACGCAGGCCAGCCTGTCCCCCGAGATGGCTGCATATGTGTTTTCAACCTCTTCCCCAAGGGCGGCAGTGTTTTCTGTGTTACCCAACATCCCTGCAGGTCCCCCATGTGAGGGTAACGCCATCTGTTGCAAAACCATGGTCCTGGTTTTTCTTTTCCGGTACTGCATACACATCTCAGCGACTCTGTATGAGCTAATATGTAAATTACCTGTACACATCCATTCTGCATATTCACACAGAGCTTTGGTAAGCTTTATCCTAGCAGGGTGCTGAACCTGAGATCACATTGGATTTCTCATTACCTTTCGGTCTAAGGAGCCATGTAAACCTAGCCTTCTATGGGGCTTGGCTTCTGCTAAGATCTCCTGGAATGGGGTGTTCACTTTTGCTCACTGTCTGTGCCATTTGTAGTGGGATAAACTGGTGTTTAGGGGGAGCTGCCCCAGCAGTGAGGGCCAAGCCATGGTTCAGGGGCTGCCTGTGCTTTAGGGGTGATGCAGCTAGGTGCAGTGAGTCAGAACCGGTGAGCAACTGGCACCGACTTGGAGAAGCCACTTGATTGTGGCCTCTGATTGTCAGGCACCCCCAAGAGCAGACACTGTACTCCACCTGCCCTTGATTTTTCTCTTTGAATCTTTGTACTAAAAAATGGAAGCTTGGAGATTCAGTGGGTGGCTCGACAAGGACTAGCCAGTAACTGATGGAGCTGATGCCTCGGAAAAAGTTTTTTTTTCTAATGAACTAGTTCCCTGGAAGGAGGCTCTAATCAAGGGTGAAGAGAGATGGGGCCCAGCTGTAAGACCAGATGTCTTCCCCACATGCCAATAGCAGCACTGTCGCTGCAGCAGGTGTAGACGCCACGGTGGGGCAGACTTCTTCTACGTGAGGTATATCTTCAGCGGTTTAAATCGTCAGAGTGTTTTAGTGTGGGGTGATAGAAATAAAAGTGGGAACAAGGAGAAACGTCAGAGATTTCATAGCCTCCCGTCCGAAGCGATCTCCTTTACCCAGCGTTGGAAATGCCTTCTTGGGGACTGAGATCCCTGCTTGCTTGGCCTTTGCAGGTGTCGGCTTCCTGTGGGCAAGGCCTTATCGCCTAGCAGAGCTCATGTGTTCACTCCCCTGCCCCTCCCCTGAAGTGACTCAGAGTCCCTTTGCTTACCCGATGAATCTCACTTCATTATCTCCCCCATGGACAGGCCTGCATTCTGGGACTCTGTCCTCACCTCTTGTTCTCCAAAGCTGACGGCGAGCCGGTTATAGAGGACTCGGTTAGACATCCATAATAGAGTTCCACGCCTTGGGAAGCCACTGCACCTTGGGAAGCCGCTGCAGAGCTGAGCCGTGATAGTTTAGCAGCGGACTGATTCTGTGGGGTTTTAGCATCTGCACTGTAATACATTGGAGTGGGGGAGGTGGCGACAGAAGAGGGTTTTAAAAAAAAAAATCTGCCAGGACACTTTCCCCATACTTCACTCAGAATTTCCTTTGCTTATGCATAAACCTGGTGCTGCTTTGAACGTGGAAATCTACCTTTCATTTTCCCACCTGCTGCTGCTCGACAGGTGGAAATGCCCCTTCCTCTTTCTGATTCCTCAGCCTCCTCCTCTGGAAAGATGTGCATTTGTGACCCTCACTGAGACCATTCCATTATTTGATACTGGGGATCGAACTCATGACCTCACACTTGGCAGGCAGGCCCTGTGCCATTGAGCTGCCTCCCCGGCTGACCATTCCATTTAGGAAGCAGGCCAGATGCGCCCCAGTGTGCTCAGTTACTGTAGGATCAGGCTCCTCTCCCACAGCAGCTTTCTTCCAAAAGTCAGGGAGCGTTTTCCCAGCTGTGTTTGGCAGCATTAGTAGAAGTCAGAGCACAGTGACCTGCATCTAGAGAGAGAGGAGTTTAGGAGACAGTAGATATGAAAAGACAAATGCAACTTTAGTGCATGAATGATAAGCATTTTGAGCGTTATCTACGGCAGGGGACCCCTAGAGAGGATAGTGCACAAGAAAATCACTAACGAAGAAATTTCAGGGAAGCCAGTTGGTATCAGAGCAGCAAGGAGCCCAGTGAGTTATTTCACGTCATGGGCATTTAATAAATCTCCACTGAGTGATTAATTGTTTACATGAATTCATGTGAAATATTTATTGAGCTCCTGCTGTGTGCCAGGCACTGAGCTCCGTCTAAGGGACGCAGGGGTTTTGGATGCTGCTGTAGGATGCAGTAGACAGTGAACAGATCCTGTTATTGGACCTGGAGAAGCTTCCAGAACACACATGGGGCTGATCATCATGGTACAGATGAGAGGACACCTGGAGAGCAAATAAGCACAAAGAAGATAAAACCCTCAGAGCAGTGGGTATAGGCAAGCTTATTTATGATCTAACAGTTAATGTTCTTTCTGAGCCAGTGCTGAAAAATAAGATTATATATCACATCCACACAGGCACACTTGCATATACACGTGCACTCACCCACATGCCCCTGAGATTTCGAGATTCTTCTGAATATCTCAGGTCCGGTCACTCTAGCTCTCTGGTTCCATTGTAGCCCCAGGCTGAGGCAGAGTGGCTGTTTAGCCGGGACCTTGGCCTCCTGTTAGCCACAGTCTCCACCTCAGCCTCTACAGAGTGGACTTTGCCCTTACACACGGGTGCCCTCTTTTGCCTGCGACTTCTTGCCTTTCTGGGCTCTTGGGTTTGGAAACAGCGTCAGAGAATGCAGTGGGAGTAAAGAAGAGAGAAATCAGTTCTGTTTGGAGAGGTGTCAAAGGAAAGGACTTCTGAGTGCTGTTAAAAGTTGAAATGCTAATCAGGTGGAAAGTGGGGTGGATGGGTGGACCCCATAAAGGGGATTAGAAACAAAGAAGGGTAAGCACATGTAGGGGCCAGGAAGGACTGTTAGCTTCATTTCAAGTGTGATGCTGGGGAGGGGGCATCAGAGACAGGAAAGGCCAAATTGCAGGGCATCTTGCTTAGCAAGCTAGGAATCTAGGAATCTGTACACATTTGAAGTCTCTTTCTCACCACAACATCCTCTTCCTAAAGACATCCACATAGTGGATTCAGACCTAAAGATGATGGGGGCTTGTGACCCTCAGTACTGTGACTGGGTCCTGGCTCCGTCCTCTTGGGATCCTTCCCTTCTCTCTGTTTCTTGGCTGCCACTAATTGAGTTAGCTTTCTTCCACCAGCTCCTTCTGCCATGATGTTTGTGCCTGGGACCCGGCTGACTGTGGTGTGAGACCTCTGAAACTGTGGGTCAAGTGAGCCACTTCCTCCTCTAAGTTCCTGCAGTGGAGCCAGCCATGGACTGAACCCCCCAAACCATGCTCCATTAAGTTGTGTGTGCATGTTTCTCATAGTTTTTATGAGACTAATACACATACCTTGTCTAACAATTTAGACAAGATTGGGCGTGTTTGGGGCGTATAGCTGTGAACTGGGTCTCCATTTAATTGTCACTAACTCAGGTTAGTTTGCCTGGCCTTGCACCTACTACGCACTTCTTCTTAGGCAAAGTTAGGGATGCCTAACCCTGTATATGTGCTCAAACATTTATATGCTTCTCCTGCTTAGAGTGTGTGATGATGACCTAGGTAGTGTAACTGTCCACTCCGTGGCCTCCATGGCTCTCACTCTCGTGTGACTTCAAGCTCCAACAGAGCACGGTGGGTTTGTCTGTCCTGCTGACTCTACCACCCCACCCTCATCCAGGAGCACATTAGTGGTCTTCTCATCACTGGGCAGTATTCCTATGAAAATAATTTTCTTGTGAAATACAATGTTTTACAATGCTTGTCTTATGAAATACAGTGCTTTATAGTGATATAGTGGAGCACTGGATCCCGCCATGCTGTTACTGAGGAGTGAGCGAGTACTGGCTCTCTCACCAAAGGGACCTTATATTTTTTTCATTTATTCAGATACATTAGATTGTCATTGTGTGCCTGTGGTTGTTTAAGGACCTACTTTTTGCCTTTATAGAGTGTACATTGAATAAATGATGGAGGCTAGAAAGGTTAGAGAGCCCTTCTGAGTTGTTGCAATCCGGGAAGTCTATATTTGTAATTCCATGGAAAAGTTATTGGAATTCCAGGTGGTCCTCCACAGGCCAGAAGGAAGCGAGGGAGGATTAGGGTCCCTGGTGATGCAGTAGTTTGTCTTTGGTGGGAAGCGTTGCAAACTCAACTGAGTTTTCTTAATTCTTTTTAATGATTCACATAATCATACTGTAGTATGATTGAACAATTGCAAATAGAAATTTTGTTCACATCCTGTGATTTCTACAAGTTTATGAAATCAAACTTTAAAACTTGAGACAAGCCGTGCGATGGCTTTGATTCAAAGACTTGGACTTCTTCACCCAAAGAAGAAATTCGGTCTAGATTCTGGAGGAGTGGGGTGAGTTCAGAAGTGGCACTCAGCCCTCAGCTGTGGAACCCCAGCACTCAGGTGTGGAAGACCAACTGGACAACTCACTCTGAAAGAAGAGCAGTTACCTCGGCTAAACCCGGCCCTCTATCCATGTGTACAGAGCTGCCCAGGACTTTTCCTTGTCCTCTCACTGGCTTTAAGCAGTACAGATGGGTCTGGCCCAGGTGCTGATGTGTAGTCTTTGAAGCAAGCGACAGTCAGTGTTTCCCCACCCGTAGAGCTCCCCCAAAACATGTGGGAACCGGGCAAGAAGGAGAGCCAGGCTCCACGCTGTCAGCTGGGATAAGCCTTGAGATAAGAGCTGGGACTTTCCAGGACAGAAAAGATTACACAGCAGAGCTGAAGCACCGACCCCAAAACATCAGATCTACCTCAAATGTGCTATGCAGTTACTCTTCCTGCGCGTCTGTCTGCGTACCGCAGAGGCGTCTCAGGCCTCCCACCCAGCCCGGCTCCCAGCGCTCACGGCTTCCCACCACTCTCACGGTCACTCATGCCCAAGCCACTCCCTTCTTCACAAATTAACAAAACCCAGGTTCAGTCCTGGGTTGAGGCCGTTGCTCCTGTGAACCCCATCTTGGCTGGACCGAGGACCCTCCTGGCTTCCCGTAACTATAAATACGCATTTGTGTCTTTATTCTCACTGTGGGTTGCACCGGAAGTGGTAGATTGAAATTAACTTATTGGAGTTCCAATAACTTTTTCACAAGATTACAGATATAAACTTCCTGGACCTCTTCACAGTCCAGAAAGGGCTCTCGATAGACTGGGCCCTCGGACCAGCACTGACCTTCCACGCTGGCCTTTAAGGCCATAGCAGTTGCTGAGCCTCGCCTCACCTTTCAGCAAAAACACAAAGAAGGATGTTTGGTGCCTAACTTCTCCTCCGTCTGTTTCAGTTTCCTTTCTTTGCAAACCTTTATCAACATTATTCGCAGAACTTTCATCGTAACTAAAGAACTGAGCAGACAACCACAAAAGAGGGCCTCTTCCTAGCAGACAGGCAGCCACAAGGCTCCCTCAGAGGAGCAGCACAGAACGCGCTCGTAGACACGCAGAGGGCTCTGATGGGTAGGTAGACTGTGTTGATCCACAACTTGGACGTGGATAAAAATCAGTGCGCTTAAGGAAATATCTTAAAAATGAGTCTTCTTCTCCGTAAGCTGTCTGATGAACTGCAGAGAGACAATGAGGAATAATCTGAACTTTAGTCATAGTCACAACTGAGTTTTGAAAATATCTAAAGAAGAAAACTTTTTCTCCTTCCTCTTTCCTGCCTCCTGCAACCAGTGGGCTGTTGAAAGTTTGCCCAGACCAGTCATTCAAAGAGTTGGGTGAGAGACAGGTTGTTGGGAAAACTGGAACTATGGTCCAGCCTTGACCTCCTCACTGGTTCTTGAAGAGTATCCTCAAATTTTTTTCTCTGATTCATTGTTTGAAAAGCTGGGCAAACTGACAGATGATCATTATAGCCACGGATAGGAACTAATAACATTGATAATTTCCATTAGTCATTAGTAGCCTTGATCACGTCCGTATTTGAGGCCTGACATGCTGCTGCCTGTTACATATTAATTATTAACAGCTGTGTAAGTCACATTAACGTTGATGACATTATTCCTCTTTTTCGGATTCACCAACTCACCATGATAAATATGATTATTATGCCCTGAAAATATGGTCTAATTAAAAATAAAACTTTTAAAACTGACCCCCCCCCCCGAAAACTCAAAAAGCAAAACTAAAAAAAAAAGGGAAATTTAGGCTCAAATGACTCAATGCTCAAATGACACTTTAGGAACAAATGAAGTATGTGGACTGCATGGCTGGGGACTTAGGCGCTTGAGTCTCTCGGGGTGCCTGCCTGGGTTGGACCCCTGCACCCTACTTGTGAAACCAGACATGCTCTGCATGGTGCACCAAGCTTGCGCCGCAGGTGCTGGTCCAGTCGTATGCGGGGTACTGAAGTGTTAACCACGCTGTCCCAGAAGAGGTGTGGAGTTCCCTGTTTTGGGGTGCAGGGTAAATTGAGGAGTTGATAGTGCCCCTCTCTGGGCTGCTCCAAAGAAGCGGCCCGTCAGTCTGTGTGTCCCGGGCAGTCTGTGTGTCCCGGGCAGTCTGTGTGTCCTGGGCAGTCTGTGTGTCCCGTCAGTCTGTGTGTCCCAGGCAGTCTGTGTGTCCCGTCAGTCTGTGTGTCCCGGGCAGTCTGTGTGTCCCGGGCAGTCTGTCGCTTCTCCACCTCCTGTCCTCATCCTTGCAACCCCGGCCTCTGCTGTGCCAGAATCTTCAAAGAACAGAACCTTTGTATTGAGTTTCCAGACCACAATTCGTGCACGGAAGCACGACGACTTCTTGTATTCCACCATCTGTTTAGGTGCACAGATATATTTTTAGAACGAGGTTAAAAAGGAAGAAAAAAACACCCACCCCCAAACAAACAACTTCCTGATGTAGTGCAGAGGATGCGGGAGTGTTTGCCATCTGTGGAACGGACAGGATCTTGGCGGTTGCCACAACAGACCTTGTCTGAGTGGTCAGCCTGGGATTCGTCTGCAAGGACGTCTCATGGCCCGGGGAGAGGGGAGCGTGAGGTGCGGGCTGTGACAAGAAGCCTGTGGCGATTCTTTAGCCAGCACCAAGCACTTCAGACTCTGGCAAGCAGATCTGTCCTAGCGCTGGTCAGATACAACGTGGTTGGTCTCCTATAGGATGAGAAAGAGGAAAACTGATCACTTTGCTCTCCCCCCAAGAGACAAGTGTGTTTAAAAACGAGCACATTGTCCTGGATTATTTAGTTCACATGTACATATACCTGCCTGTGCGGCTCTGCTGCCCACTTTTTAAACAAAACTAGGACTGTGTTAGAGCTCTTGGGATTTTTCTTTTTTATTCAGTTTTTATTTTTTATTAGTGTGTGCCTTTGTTTTTTAACTTGAAAATATACCAGGACCATCTTTCTCCAGAGAAAAGGTCTGCTGGTGTGTGATCCTCAGTAGCTGCCGGCTGTATATAAAGTCCTGGCCTCTTACCTGCTGTAAACTGCCCACGGTAACATCTTTTTACTAAAGATGTGTGTGTCGCTTCCCCATTTCCTTAGATAAATTGTGTAAGTGGCTTTAATGGGCTAAAAACTCTACACATATGCAAGATGACTAAACTGTACCCTAAAAAAGTGGTTTCTGTTTATAGTCTGGAAAAAAAATGTCATTCTGTGATCTTCACTAATACCAATTCTTTATGATACTGAGTAATAAAGAGGCATTATTTTAAAAGGTGGCCATATAGTCATCTTGATATAGCAGTAAATGGTACAATTAATCTTTTTTTTTTTTTGGTACCAGTGATTGAACTCATGACCTCATGTTTACCAGGCAAGCACTTGAGCCACTGAGCAAAATCCCTGGCCTGGTACAATTAATCTTAGGCAAAGATCGTATCTTTTATTCAGAAACATCCCACTTTGCCTTTTGCGGTTGTGAGAGGCCAATATGTGACTGGGCAAACTTTTTTTTGTAAAGAGCCAGATAATGAATATTTAGGCTTTGTAGGTGCTATGATCTCTGTCACAGCGACACAATTGTGCAGCAGGAAGAAACTGGTGTAGACAATGGTGAGTCCCTGTTGCAATAAAACTTTATTGATAAATTCAGGGATGGCATCCACCTTGCTGTGGTTTGCTGATTCCTGAGCTGGACTTTGCATAAGATCTGTAGGGATAAGACGAGGAAAGGAACAGCAACAGCGCTCTGCATAACGGAGTCAGTCTTGGGAGAAGAGGCGGCACTTAAAGGTGAGGAAGATTGGGGGAGGTGGGAGAGGATTTGGGGGTGAGAGAGATGTGGGGCGTCAAGGCAGCTAGCAAAGTCTAGAGAGAGGTCTGCCAGAAGGAATGTCCCTGCCCTATGGGTGGCTAAGAAATTGCATCCTGTGTAAAATGAATTTTAACTTGTTTTCCGCTGGGAATTCTCCTCCACCTTTTTCAAGCCATCGATAAAAATTTGCTAGATAAAACTGAGGGTTGTAGTGTACTTCGGAGGAATGTCAGGCACGGGAAGGTCCAGTGGCTTAAGGGGAGTGGGTGGATGGTCGGACGGGTTCTCAAGAAGTGCCGTCGTGAACCAGGTCTGAGATGTAAGCTGGGGGAGGGGACTGGACCGAAGCTAGCAGGGTGGCAGAAAGTAATCCCGTTTCTCTGCTGAAATCTTCCCAAGTCCCAAGGGCGTGCTGGCTGTCCCCAACATGGAGGGGCAGGGTTCTGTCAGGAAGCAGGTGGAGTGCTAGGACAGAGAGAGGGTTAAGGGAAGGTGTCAGGATGGCAAGATGCCGATGGGCCCAGCAGTGGACAGCTGCCTGGACTGGGGACGGGACACCTGAGTTTTAGGGGAGAGGGAGAGGTGTCGTCAGGGGCTCCCACACTGGCGCTCCTCATCCTTGTGGGCCAACCCCAGTGAGAACACCTTGGTGGGTGAGACTGTCAGTCACTCTGGTTGCTTTCTTCTCGCCTCTGTTCTCCTGCCTGTGGTCCCCGTGGCTGGCGTAGCTGGGATTCAGAGTCCGAGACAGCTGAGACCGACTAATAGAGCCCGGAAAGGTCAGTCTCCCAGGCTACTGCACAGGGCGATGTGGAGTTGGAACAGAGCTGTGATGGAGAACAGCTTGGCGTGGTATTTGGATGTAGGAGGCAAATTATCACCAAAAAGCTGAGGAGCGAGGATGTTTGTGTCTTAATAATCTGCCTGTTATTTAATGAAAAATACTGATGTGTTATTTAAATTCCGTGCTATTTTTAAGCATGGAGACAGTAGTAGGTGTTTTGGACATGGACCGGGGAGGCACAGTAGATATGAATGTGATTTGCAGTTATTGCCTGGTTTTGTTTACATTTTAGGAGTCTTACACACACCCTAAATTAATAGGCATGTGACATCTGGACAAGTTTCCTTTCTGGGAAAAACTAGCAGTGCTAAAAGAAAATAAAACATTAAAGTGGGAGGAAAACTTGTAGGTACCAAGTTCCTCTGTATTTATAGAAATACGTTACATTTACTGGTGAAAACAGAGGTGATTTGTGCTGCATCAAACTTGCTAAGAGTCACTGAAGTTTCTTTGTGTTCTCAGGGAGGGAGTGAGGGTGATTTATCTTCTCATGCATTAACTTCCAGGATTCGTCAAAGGTACAGAGACAAATGACAGCCACAGTCGTCATCTTCTGTAGCTCAGGAATTTTTGTGTCTTTTATCACAGGGAGTTGCATTCATTAGTAATGCATAAATGGACCTATCTACTGGCTTTTCTTGGGAAGAGAGAGGTAGTAATTAATTTTTGGTATGAGAAATACAGCTCCATCTTCTTTAAGGCTTGCCTTCAGCAGCTTCTCTTCCTCCTAAACAGAAAAAAAGGTGGAAGCAAAGGCATGAATTTCCCCATCCCTCTACCTTTTTGGACAGGGAGTTTCTGGGATCAGAATTTAAAACATACTTTAAGGATGTGGTCCTTTCTTTGACGAGGCCCGGGTAGCAGGAGTGTGCTGTAGGCTGTGTGAGGTATAGGAGTGTCATCATTACTGTATTGGCAGGTGGCACTGAAGGAGCCTAAATCTTCATAAATCTGCTTCCCATCAGTATGAGCTGATCACTGTTGTCTGCAGTCCAGGTATCAGTTTAGAAGGATGTTGCTGGTTGGGTACCAGGACCCCAGCCAGGGAGCCAAGAGAAGAACATTGATTGTGTTTCTGTAGTGACCTCTGTTCCTTGCAATTTCCAGAGCCCAACTGATAATGAAACACAGCTAGTGAGTCTATAAAATCCATAGCCTCTGGCAATTAAGAATCATTGGGATTGCCCTCACATACCTTGCCCTACTAATCAGAGGTTTTCTTGTGGAACGGTTGAGCAGAAAGGCACATAAAGAATTTCTGCTTTCAGAGTATGATTACAGGCTTCCGACCCAAGAATGTCAGCTAAAGATGCCAACTCCATACTTTATTAGTTCTGAGAGAAGAGCAAACTATAAATTTGTACAGAGGTTATATTCATGGAATGGCCCGAAACCCAGCAGACGAGTAGCAGCATTTAGTTTTCATCTGTCTTCCAAGAACAGCCAGAGCATCAAATTGTTCCCTAGGGAAAGAACGGCTCGGGGGTCCAGACACCTCCTTGCAGAATTTTCTTTTGACACTTCCTTTAGGAGTTGTACTGTTCTCAGGATTTGGGTAACTGTAATAGTGGAAAGGTTTGCATACATGAAACTATGGAAAACAGTTTGAGAAATTTGCTACCGATAATTTTGGCCCTTCTGGTTTTTTTTTTCCTTTTTTGCTCTTACTTAGATCCAAATGCCAGCCCCCACCTGATGTACCTCCTGAGCCTTTATCTTCATTTGCCGAGGTAATTCTGTAACGTGGTTGACTACGTGTAATGTTGTCCTTATGCTAAGTAACTACTGACCATGCAAGAGCCAAAACATCTTGGTCCAGTGAAAACTGATCACTTTGTGTGTGTGTGTGTGTGTGTGTGTGTGTGTAGTTAAGACATGGACTAAGTATGAAATAAATGTTGGGGACAAAAGGAATGAAAGATACTTTGCCCACCTCGGGGAGCATGTTGGGGACCCAGCTTGATCACCTCCACACCCTGCTGTCATTGCAGGGAAAGGCTCAGGACACTTCCCTGCCGTCGTCTCCTTGCCCAGGTGCCTGCTCTCAGGAAACTGGCACCGCGCGGTGACTCCTGAGGTCCCTATGTCGGCTGCCCCCTCCTTCCGGTGCCGTGGAACGAGCACTCGCCTGCACACCTGGAAACCCCTGCCCATTCTTGCTTCCCAGTTGTTTAAAATATGAACCGAGGCTCAGGTCAGGGCTGATTCCTGCTCCACCCAGAGGCGTGTGTGTCCTGTAGGATGCTGTCTGGTGCTTGCTCTCCCTTTCACACCGTGATCCCTGCCTGGACGTATCTCCATCCACCAGGTAAAATCTGGAGAGAGGAACTGCTTCCTCTAAGAGGCAAACCCTCCCTTCCAGGCTCTACCTGTATTGTTTAAGCTCCAGGCAGGAGCAGCTCAACGAGATAGCACCTATGTGGCCCTTGACAGAGGAAGGAGGCTCGGTCCTGGTGTCACAGGCTGCTCTGGGAACACTGAGGAGCTGTCCTGGCCACTGAGCCCTCTGCATCAGTAGAAAGATAAACTGCCTCCTCCGCTGCCACCCACTCAGGAGGGTGGCGACATCCTGCAGCCAGGGGAGCCGCCCTCACCCGCCCTCAGGAGCTCAGCCTGGGCTCAGACATCCTGGTGAGGACACATTCCTAGCAGCTCGGGAGACTCCTCCTTAGTGCTTGTCAGAGATCACTGGAACACAGTGCTCGGGGCTAGTGGGACCTGGAAAGGGCAGCGTTCCGCCTCTGGACGCCTGCATTTACACCAGGGCCTGCCAAGCTCCAGCAGTGCTGTGCTCTGCTGTCAGGAAGCTTGGCTCTTGTCTGACTGTGTCTCTCTCTTTCTGGCACTGGTCCCTTGTTGCCACCAGCCCTACGCCTCACTTTTCACTGGTTTTCATCCAGTTGCCTCACAGCGTGTGTGTGTCCCCACCCAGCCCCTCTGGACAGGAAGTTTGTGACCAACTCTTGAGGTAAGCTCTTATTTTCTCCGGGTGACTTAGGTTCACATGAAAAGGTTTGCACCCTTCTCACACACCCTGCCTCAGGGCAGGCCTTGCAGCGTTTTGGAGAATGGGGTTCTAGCTTTTGAGGTCACATCCAGTCTTTACGACATGTTCCTCCTCCTTCTCTTCCTTTTCCTCCTCTTTCTTCTCTTTCTTCTTCCTGTCTTCCTCTCCCCCACCCCACCCTGACCTTTAAGAGTATAAAAGCTGCTCTTAGCGTGCGGGCTGTACAAAAGCAGGTCAAGCACCAGGTTTGATCTGTAGTTTACCAGCCACTGAGACAGAAGGATAAAAAGTGGGAAAATGCTCAGATTAGTTAAAAAAAAAAACAAAAAAACCCTTGTCATTTGTATGTGAGTATCAGTGTACAGGGCATCAATTAAAGCTCTTGGATGAGTTTTAATACTAGGGGGTAAAATTGGTCACTAAATGCCACCAAGACTTGGTGGACTTGACCGTATCTATGGGATACAATCATGCAAAAATAATACCTCATGCTGAATGGAAAGTGGACACACTGAACACCAAGGAGACCTGTCCTGTGTGTGGACGGGAGCCCAGCGTGGCCATGTCATGACTCATGATTGAGATCACAGGATCAAGTCCTTGCTCCCCCAGTGACGAGCTTAGGTAACTGAGCCCCAGGGGTGTAATCGAGGCCCAGTTCACTGGACTGGTTCCCACATCTGTCACGTGGCAGGCAGTGACCACTGGAATCCACTTTGCTCTGAAGATGAAGCAAAATAGACCTGAAATGCTAAAAGTCTACGTGACACATGTGAATGTGCATGTTCTGTAACTACTTGTCATTCTTATCATTGGTTACTTTTCCCTTACTGCAAAATCAGTTGAAGGAAAGGGATGATTCTTTCTTGCGAAATCACTCTCCAGAAGACGTGGAAGTAATGGGGAAGTGGGATGCTTTATGCAAGATATGTTGTGTGCCCAGTTCATGGCCGTGGTAGCGTTAAGGCTCAGAGATGCAGGAAGCAACCGGGCAGAGCCTGGAAAGGAAGGCGGTGACCGCTTTCCTGCTGAATCTCTTTGAGGCCTGTGACTGACTTCCCCTGGGCCTGGCTGGTGGTGGCACTGTCAGTAACTATACACTTTCCACTCCTGCTAGCGCCAGCTCTTCCATTAATTTGCAATTTGAATGAGTCACATGGCATTTACGATGCTCTACTTCCTCGCCATAAAATAGGAATAATAACAGCACTTTCCCCATCTGGGTAGAAGACAGAAATTTAAAGAAGGATTAAAAAGCACTCTACACACCCAAGTGCTCTGTAAATATTTAATACTGGGTAGTAGTTGAGGTAAACATTAGGGGCGCATGGAGCTCCGTTTTAGTCTCTCTGTTATGACAGCTCCCTAGGTGTGGCTGGCTCCCAACCCAAACACCAGGGACCCCGAACTCTGCTGCCTTGTTTTTTCTTCTTCTAGTGTGCCTGAACATTTCCCGCTTAATGTCCAATGGCGGTCCATTCTGCTCCTGCAGGAAAGGTGATGTTGGCCCTTTAGGATCCCTGATCCGTCTCTGTCTACCTTGTGTCCCTAAATGCCGGTGCAGGAAAATGTAGGCTTCTTGGGAACTCCCTTCTAAGGGAAAAGGACCCCTTGGATCTGAGCTGGGCCTCTGTCCCTGAGCAGCACAACTGTGCAGCCCTACTGGTGCATATAGCTAACTAGAATCTGTATCCAAACCCTGAAAACAAGGTTCGCGGATGAACAGGAGAGGGACAGAGGAAGTGAGTAGAGAAAACAGGCAAAAAGGCAATTTTAAAAATACTTTAAATAATGCCCGGGGCTATTTCCTGATGTGCTCTGTTGCTTCTTTTGGAATTACAGATTTCCAGCAATCACCTGTCCCCATGGGGTTCTGAGGGCAGATTTGCCACCCACAAGGAGTGCCTGGCTGGCATTGCTCCTCCTTACGACCTCCTGATACCCACCTTGGCGGCAGATGGAAGGGCGGGTCTCAGGAGCAGGGACAGCTTTGCAGTTTTAGCCTGTGCTGCCGAAGTGGTTTCTGAGTGAAGTCTCTTACTGATTTTTTAGTGGAACAGAATAGAGAAAAGATTCCAGAATTTGTGAGGCCTCATGTGTATGGTGAAGACAGGTGGACAGACGAACAGGTGGACAGACAGATGACACTCTGACATTTTGCATTAAAAAAATGATGATGCATGCAGTCAGTGGACTCCAGCTTATATCTGCCCTGAACTTTGCAACCTACATTGGAAGTTGGTGTTTCAGTCCCTTTCTCATCTGTAAAGTCCTGTTTTTGAGGGTTTTGGTGGATGGTGTCCTGGGACAGCTTTAGAGGACAGAGGTTGGGAGAATTCTTGGAAGGTGTAGAGAGGGCCATATCTGTATGTTAAGAAGGAAAGAGAGAAAGGCTGATTAGAGGGAGAAAGAAGACAGAGGTTAGCCTCACAGACTTCCCTCCCATAGCTGAAAAATCCTTTGCTTCCCTTGTGTGAATAATGAAGATGCGATAGTCTTCGCTGTAGGTGTCCTGTGATGTCACAGTCACCTGCCATAGACTGGCTCTGTGTGAAACTTCCCTTATCCACAGGGCACTTCAGGAACTCTAGTGGTTTTACTGCTTGTATTATTAGGTTTCACGAGAACGTGGTATTTTACTCTGTTCAGGCTGCTGTAACAAAATTCCATACATTGGTTGGGGACATTAAACAACAGGAATTAGATTCACACAGCTGTGGAGACAGGGAGTCCAGAATTGAGGTGGAAGGCTGTGTTTTCTGGTTCATAGATGGTGCCGTTTTGCTGAGTCTTCACAGAGCAGAAGGCACAGGAGTTTCTCTCAGGCCTCTTGTGTAAGGGTACCAGTCTCTCTCTGGAGGGCCTTGCCTCTGTGACCTGATGGCCTCCCAAAGCCCTCACCTCCTAATGCTGTCACCTTGGAGGCTATGATTCCAGCATTTGAATTTTGGGGGAGCACAAGTGGGCAGATACTAACAGTTGGTCTACCCAGTGGTTTTGTTCGCTGGCCTACTATATTGTAGTATCCCCACTTAGAGGGTAACACGGGACCTCCACAGGCATTTGTTGACACATCAGCTGGAGTGGGTTAGCTGATGTACAGGCCAGCTTTCCATTGGTGGGACAAAATATGTGACACTTTCAGTGTCAAGGAAGAGTGGTTTAATTTGGCTCATGGTTTCAGAGGCATCAGTCCATGGTCTTCAGGCTCTGGGGAAGAGGCATCATGGCAGGAGGTTGTAGTGGACAAAAGTTGCTCACTTCATGGCAGTGGGACGCAGAACACGGGAACAGCATCAGTGAGAGAGACACCCAGGAAACGCTCCACCGGTGACCCATCTCCAGCTGGGCCCCACCTCCTGAGAGCACATTCAGCTCGGAACATCAGTGGATTAGTCCCCTGGTGAGTATAGTACCTCTGTGACCCTCTCACCTCTGCAGCAGTCTCTCCCTCCAGACAAGTTGATAACTAAGATGAACTGACCCAGCCACAGTGCAGTGCCTTCTTGGAGACCTAGTAAGCAGGCAGATGAGATTGCACATCATGACCAATGAGCAAGGGCTGAGAGGAGTTAACGATCTGAGAAAGAGGGAACTCAGATTGCACCGCATACGAAGACTCCATGAAGACAGCCTGGACGCGATGGCCCCAGATCTCCTCAACCATGATGGCCAGCAGCTACTCTGTTCCCCTGAGTGACCTCCGGTATCCCCCAGATCTCTTGATATTGCTTGTGATGAGGTCTGCCTGAGTTGGTTTTGGTTTCATATCTTCTGTCAGAAATTGTTGGCTTATGGGATAAAATGTTGGATTTGGACATAAATTGCTTTTCCTTGCTATCTTAGAAAGGCCAGTAGGAGGAATACACAAGGCACGGGATGCGTTTACATCACAAACAGATGTACAGCGCCATCAGCTCTTTGGTTTTTCCCAGTCGACAGAGTATTTTCTCAGATGTTGTATCACTCATTTAGAGCTGTAACTCTGTGAATTAAGTGTCCCTGGTGTGTGTGGGGAAATGAAGGTAATACATCCCTACCACTGGGTGGAAAGGGTTAAAAGAGGCAGCGATTGTGGAGGAATCTGCATAGACCTCTGGCAAATAGAGCACCCGTGTCCAGTGGCTGAATTTGATGGGTGGAGGAACCAGTTTGTAGGGTACGGGATATGCTCAGGGTCACCGGCCAGCCAAAGGTGAACTCTACTCAAACTCTTAACTCTGCTGTGCTAACATGTCGATCACAAACCACTTCATGTGTAAGTTTAAGTGCCGTGTTGCAAACTACTGAGAAAGAGATACGAAGCAGGAGAGCAAGAGAGAATTTTTACCATATTGACGGCTGTGATGCCAGGGAGATAAATCCTGTAACAGTCACATCTGCCCGCAGCTTCGGTATGGCTGTGTGATCAGAAGGCTTAAGGGAAGGGATTGTGCTTAGTTTTACTGTAGCTTTTAGCTACTAAGGCGTCTGTGTTCCAGTCCTGCCACGCCAGCCTTTGCATAGTAATAGGAGGGCGCAATCCCTGGGGCCGGGTCCCGGGGTAAAGGCAGGTCCCTGTAATCAAATAAATGGAGCCGGTTCTTCGCAGGGATTTTTGAGCGCTTTTTATATCTGTTACTCCTTCTTGACCTACCAGCACGCATCATGGAAATGTTAGTTCTACTAACGAATGTTTGTGTTTTGCGTAAAGCTAGCTCCTGATAGAGCGCCCGCCGCCTCCGAGCTTAGCTTTACTGCCCCTGCCTATACTTTATTTCTCTTCTTTGACTTTGACTTGTTGCCAGGCTTTCTGGGTGTCTAGGTATCATCAGAATAGATATCAAACTTTGTCCGGGGCCTTAGCTATTACGTCTCCAATTCCCCGTGATTCTGGAAGAGCCTAGCTGACACCCTCGCAGCGCGGGGAGCCCCTGTGTCCCTCCTTTGGATGCGCCTGGACTGGCCTCTGCCCGCTCCCGCCACTTCTTCCTCCTTCTTAGAAGCCAGGACGACTTCTTCGTTCCCTTGTATTTTCATCTATTTGAGCTTCCAAAACAAGACATTGTAGACTGAGTGGCTCAAGCAACAGAAATTTCTTTTCGGCGGTGCTGGAGATAGGAATTTAGGACCATGCTGTCAGCGGCTCACTTTCCCCCGAGGCCTCTCTCCTTGGCCATGGATGGTTGACTTTTCCCTGTGTCTTCATGTGTCCTTTCTCCGTGCACAGCAGCCTTAGTGTTGTGTGTGTTTGTGTGTGTGTGTGTGACAGAGAGAGAGAGAGAGAGAGAGAGAGAGAGAGAGAGACCTCGATATCTCTTATGGTAAGGACACAAACCTCTCCCATTGGCCCAGAGCCCACCCTAATGGTCTCACTTTAACTTAATGACCTCTGTAAAGACCCTGTCTCCTAAATAGTTACATTCTTTTTTTTTTTTTTGTACCAGGAATCGAACTCAAACCTTGTGCTTGCCAGGTAGGCACTTGTGCCATTGAGCTATATCTTTAGCCAACAGTCACATTATAAGCCCTGGGGATAGAGATTCAGCACATGTCTCTCACGATGGACACGACTCTGCTGTAGCTCCCTCAGCCATGCAGTCTCCATCCCTGACTTCCTGCTTTCACACTGTGGCCTCCGTCCCAGCCTGGCCTCCGTCCTAACCTCGCCTCATGGCTCCAAGTGTTGTCCCCTGAGATTTCTTCACCCTGTCTTCCAAGTCCCTGCCCTCCAAACCATGCTCCTACAGAACTTGGTGGACTTCCCAGCCAACTCCAGGGCCTCTGGATCCCTTGGACCCTTGATGTTGAGTTGTCACACAGCCACAGGTGCTGACGGGGCTGTGTCATCTTCCACCAGAGTCACAACTCCTTTCCTAGGATAGAAATGGGCAGACTTGCTTTCTCATTCTTAAACATCTGTATTCTGACTGCCTCTGGGCTCGGTCTTTTTTCACGTGCCTTTTCTCTTAGAGCTTCACAAGTCATGAATGCGCTCAATTGAAAACCCGCTGGCTGTGCTGGGTTCCAGAGCTTCCCTGTCAGTCTAAGCCACCCTTTCACGGTCTCAGCTATCACCACGCTGGCCCCCTGTCCCCCAGGACTTCCTGGACAGCTAAATGGCGTTGAACGGTGTGGTGCTGCCTTGTTGAGTGTAATGCTGGCCGCAGGGTCCCAAAGGTCCGGGTGCATTTTAGTGGCAGGTCCTGCAGGCCGAGGCCAGCCCTCGGGTCCTGGTTGTAACCCAGGGTGAACCCTGCAGTTGTTGTCTCTTTGTTTGAAAATCCAGGAGCCTTATTTCCCTGGCTCTCAGCTTCTTCCTCTCCAGTGTGGTGACCATGAGAATAACAAATTCCTAACACCACCATCCTGGGCATTACAGAAAGTGGCACAAAGCCTGGCACAAGACAAGTGCACCATCAGTGCTGGTTTTCAAGAAAACTTGGAGAGAGACTTGAACTTGGTGATGAGCTTCTCTTCTCCTTGGTGGACCGCTAGTATTTGCATTCGACCAAGTATTTATGGGCTATGTGTTATCTTCTTGGCACTGTGTTAAGTTCTTTACCTTCACTGATCTTATGTGAACCCTTGGGGGAAGCTTTGAGGTTGGCACTGTGAGAGCAGCACTTTACAGCACTGGGGGCAGAGCAAGGTTGAGCGTGAAGCCAGCAGTTACCGGCAAGGCGTTCCTCCGGCCTGCTCTCCTCCTGGGCAGTGCCTGTCTGCCCCTCCCTGGGACCCTGCGTCCTGGGGTGGAAACACAGTTTGCCTCCCCATTGCAAGTGCTGCCGTTAGGGCTTTCTCTGCCCCCTCTTGCATCCCCGAGGGCTCCTTCAGTGAGAACCTTGCATGGCGAGGGGCAGACGGGAGTGGAAGGGGTGTGGCTGTTTGCATTTGTCACTTGAGGGCTAATGATTTATAACTCCAAGTGAACAAGACCCATGCCCCAGTCTATTTCAAAAGGAACCACGGAGTCTGGAAATCCCAAGCAGCGCCCCACTGGACGGCAGTGGAAGACAGGAAACATTGCCAGGCTGGTGAAATGGGAGCTTGGAGGAGACCTGTTCGTGCGGGATCCAGAAATGCCACACCTGGCCCCTGGGACACCACGGCACGGGACAGTGTGTACAGAGCAGGACAGCACGGACGCCCCTGCCTGAGCTGCCCCTTGCCAGCCCTGCACGCCTGGACATCCCGGTTAGGGCCACAGCCAGGTTTGGGTAAGGATCAGACATTCTTATCTGCACAGTGACCCCTGGCGTGTGACTCACAGCAGGAAAGGGATAGCAGTGGGCCTCCCAAGGGTTCTGAAGCAAATGATCATCATTTGTTGTTTGTTCATTTACTTTACCACTTTGTGAGTGTTTGGCAGAGAAGCCAGTTGTCTGCTCCTCTTTTTGCACATGTGCTGTTGCTGCAGGTTGGGTAGAATGAGCCCCCGTCACCTGTGGAGTTTGTCACCCGCATGGACATTCTGGACTCTGCCCATCAGCACCCGAGGTGGATGCTCCTGCCGGCCCGAGCCTGTCATATCACCTGCCAGGTTTCTAGGCTCATCTGCACTGTCTCCACCAAATGTTTGTGTGTCGCCTCTTCCTGGAACCCTCCACTCAAAACCGAAGCCATCACTGTGAGCCATAGTCAAGGTCACAATGATCTGAAGAGCGGAAGGCAAACTGGTCACACGCAAGAACCCCAAGCCCCTGTCCTGCAAGTCAGCCTTGGGTTTTGTCTGTGTCCACAGGAAGAGTAACCGGGAAAGTCAGCTTTCCAGAGTGAGCGGACACGAGACAGCTAATGCTATTTGCATGCCTTTGATTTTAGCTTTTTAATTGTAAACTGCAGCGCTGTCTTCATCTCAGTGGCTCAGGGTTGCCGAGGTGAGCTGAGCTCTCACGGCAGTCACAGAAGGCATCTGATAACCAGAGGACGATTGAAGAAAGGAGCCGTTTAGCCACAAGTCACGTGGGCCCTTTGAAGACGAGAGCACAGCCTCAGCGCCTATTAAAAGCGTCAGGAATAAAACTCTCTGCTAGGCTCGGCACCTTCCAACTTTTAATTTTCATCTCCTCGTAGAGAGATAAGCATCTTAAAAAGAGCCAAATTGCTTCCCGGTGCTGTCAAAGGCAACCCGGGTTTGCTCACTGCCTAGACGCCCCCCACCCCCTCTCCCACTTTCATGAAATAAAATCATCATACTATTTCCCTTTGCAGAAATTACACAGCACTGGGGACGGCTGAGTGTTTTCAGGGGAAGTTCGCTCTAGAGGAAGTTAAAAATGCAACAAGTCATAATCATAACCCAGAATTGAGCCCAGGGTGTCGGGTGTTGAGTGTTGAGTGCTGGGTGCTGGGTGTTTATCTGTGTGCTCACATCTGCTTTGGGTCCGATTCTTGCTCATCGAGTGATTTGGAGTCAACCTCCCCCCAGGGGCCCCCACTTCCTGCCCCTGCTCACAATTGCCAGTCACCTAGCCAAGGCCTTTCCTGTCTAAGAGCCTGTGACTCTTGGAAGGGCACGGTGTGGACCTTTTCTAATGAAGTACTGAGCACCCAGCGCAGGCATCTCGGACTCATCTCTTCCAGCCGGGCCAGCGGGCTTCTGTCTGCTGCCGCAGAGAGGGGTGTGGCTCCGTGGGCCCTGTTCTGTGAGGTTTATGCTCCACTGGGAATGGCGCATGTCCTCCGCCTTCACCCTGCCCTGAAACTGCGTTTTAGGGCTCTATGATTAGTGTGGATTTGTGTAGAATAAGGTTAGACCTATTGCTCATAATCAATAGGAGTTATAATTTTAACTTAGGGAGATAACCTAAAATTAACTTTGATGGTAGATGTATGCATAGGGTATAACTGAAATACCCCGAGTCTCAGCCTGGACCCTCACCCCCATTCGCCCTATTTCTCCTCCAGAACTAACCCGTTTCTTACCTCTTGGAGAATACTGCAGAGATATTGTTGTCATCTTTAAGCATTTCTGCATTTCTGCATTCTTTTTCCAAAGAGTATCATATTTTGGGTGAGTCTCTACCTTGCAAGAAAAGTAAATTTTTCTTTAAAAAAACAAAAACAAAAATGTGTTCAACACATTGGAATTAGTGAATATTTTACGTAACAAATTAATTCACGAGGCAACTGGCAAGAGGGAGGGAGGAGAAGAAAGCATATCTTTGCGGTGAGACCGTCCCACAGTGAGGCTCAGGAAGCTTCACCCCAGGACCTGGGGCTGTCATTGCGGTACTTGAGCTGAAAGCTGCATGGCATAGCAGACAGTCATGGGGCTTAGAATCACATTCACTCAGAATTTATCAGCCGCCTCATTCACCCAGCCGCCAGCAAACGGAGAGTTTCTGTAGGGAAATTACCGAACCCAGTGCTAAGCTCCTAGTCTCCTGCTCTGCATGCTCGGCCTAGCTAGTTGTTTGTGTCCACTTAAACCCAGGTCTTGCGGCAAGATTCTGCACAACGTGCAAAGCTATCCGGCGATAATTTTCCCCTTCTCTAAAAGCAGAGGTCAGGATTTACTGAGCATTACCAGAGCAGGGGCTGTACAGAGCTCTGCGCCTATGGGATCATGTGTAACAGAACAGCCCTGGGAAGTTGCTTCTGTCATTACCGTTATTTGGAGACTAGAGACTGAGCAGAAAGTAACAACCACTTGCTCGCAGTATGGGTCGCTCTGCCTGATGTCGACATGACATGCCCGCTCCCTACGCTTCTCGTTTGCCTCGTCTTCATTCTTGCTGGACTTAGCCCTTGGATGCCACAGGAAAGAAATAACCTTGTCGCCACCACCGGTCAGCTCTGGCACACATCCCTGAAGCTGCGGGCAGCTTTTACCAGGCTTTACTTGATTGTGACTCTGAATTATAAGAGAAGGCGGGCTTTGACCCCGTGGGTCAGAGATCCCAGCTTCTGCTTCACAGTGCGGGCCCGAGGCTCGGAGCGCGTAGGGCCGTGCGTTCACTGACCCTCCTGCTCCCATCTCTCAGCCCGCTGCCCAGAACCCCCAGCAGGCCCCCACAATTCCTGCAGTGTAATGCAAAAAGAAAAGAGGAAAGTGTTGACATAGAATTCTGGCAAACATTGTTAAAGCTGCAGAGGAACACTGCAGATTGACTATTAGACCGTTAGCTCGAGGGACTTTTAGACCATTAGCTCCAGGGACTATTAGACCATTAGCTCCAGGGACTATTAGACCATTAGCTCTAGGGACCCCAGGGCACCGTCTTGATGTGAATCCCAGCTTGGATGTTCATGGCTGTTTACCACATTGCTCCATGTCGCCAGGACAGGCTTCCTCAGAACCCTCCTGAAAATTCAGTGTCAATTACAGCCAGCCACATGCCCTCCCTACCATGTGGATCTTTAATAGTACTCTTCACTCCGTGGAACTGGCAGAAGTAGCGCAGATAGTGACTCTCGCTTCCCCCCCTTAAAATTTGCATCTTTTTGTATGCACCAGGAAGGAAAATCTGATAGACTTTTTTTTTTCTGCTGAAGACTGATTTTCTTCATACCTGTTACTTAAACAAAATGCCCATTTTAGCTTCATATACTGTCTGAAATTTGTTTGTTATTTTCTTTGGCTGTTTGAATAATTAGATATCAATGTCAAAAGACAAGTGTAATCCACAAAGTGTGGTTTTATTTTAAAAAATGACTTTGTTGCACAAATAGGCTCTGGTCTTTTACAGAGCAGCAGATAGAATCCTTGTCTAAAAAAAGTCGATATCACTGATCAGCACAGTGCCTGTGCCTGTGAGGCTGTCTAGGAAATGGGAGAAGAGAAGGTGACCGGAGGCTGAGACACTGCCCAGCTTTTTAAGTGATGGCCACTGATTCCTTGGAAATGTAGGTGTTCAAAAATAGACTTTGTAAAACTGAATGGATAGAGTCCTTAAACAAGGGTATCCCAAATAATTTTGCTTCCACTGCACCGGGGGGCAGGGAAGACTTCAGTTCCTGATAAATACGTGGTGGAAACAGAGCCTTTTTCGAGGTGTGGAGAGAGAAGCTGTGGCTTTGATAACTGAGCACTGGGCTTTCAAGCTTCGAGCTCACAGGGCCGTCTGTCAGACGGAAGAGCCAGGTTTATGACAAGTCAGCAGGGCAACTTCAGGCACCAACGGTCTCGTTTATTATCGGTGTCTGTGATAATTATTGGCGACTTAGATCCTATCACTGCCATTGAGGAACCTCTACAGGGTGACAGTTGAGAAAGACTCCGTGCCAGAGAGGCAGAAGCAGCTCCCTTGAAGTCAGAGAACCAGTGAGGCAGGGTCTCGGGTTCCTTTCAGCCCTGCGGTGCCGTAAGGAAGGCTGAGAACATTCCCCTGTGCACGGCTGCTCTTTATCTGTCATGATGCTGCCACCACCAACTTCCTCTTTTAGTGTGGGTCCCCCAGAAGCCGAGTCTCTGAGGTGAGGAGCTGGAGGCTCGTCATTTGCTTGGGACTCAGTCTCAAGAAACAGGAGAAGGGACAGATGGATACGGGGAAGAGGGTCTGTCTGCAGAATGTGGCACCGAGCTGGCCAACACTTGGGACCGCTGGGCTGCATCTCCATGGAGATGCTTCAAGGACTGGCTAGAGGGCATCTGGAATAATCACCCCTCTGAGGTTTGAAGCATGGGGTGCTCCCCAGTGACTCCTGTCCTCCACCTCCTGTCCCCTCCTGACCCAGCTGTGCAAGTCCGCTGCCCTGCTTTTCTCCCTCGTGGTTAACGTCACCGGTACTTGGGGCTTATCTTTCTTAGCTGCGTTCCTTTCCATCCAAACAACGGTCCACAGAGAGTGGTCTCCAAAGCTCAAAGCTTCACCTGCATCAGAGGTCAGTGAGCTAGTCTGCAGCCATCTCTTTAACATTTGGTGCCTGCGCTGTGTCTCTCACTTCCCTGATCCATGTTGCCTAGAAGGGACTCTCACCTGTAAATATCCCTGGGAGTTTGGAAGCTGGAATGTGGCACGGGCTGAGGAGCTTGGTGCATTGCGTGCATGGAGAGAAGTTTCTTCTGAGAGTTGCAGGAGACACGTACTGCTGCCTTGCAAGTGACACAAGACGGTGGGTCTGGTCCTCTGATGTGGAAGGCGGGAGAGAGCTCATTCACAGCACCCTTCATCTCAAAGCCTGCATCCTGTCAGTGTGCCCAGCAGCATGAGCTGCCCATGTGCTGTGTGGGGGACACTGAGGCAGGCCAAAGCCAGCAGCAGAGGCCTCCAAACGCTTTGCTCTTTCTGCTGACTTCCTGAGTTGCCTTCCTAATGTTAGGGACCCACAGATCTTGGTGCAGCCTAAAATAGTCTCCTTCCTTCACTCTGAGTGAGCACATACTTCACCCCCACAGTTCTAACTCCAGCCAGCACACCTATTTTGAGTTCCCAGGACCAATCCTCCATGCTCCCGTAGTACTGGTGGTGGTGGTGAAATGCTCATGTATTGGTTCACATCTCTGCCACTGTCTCTGCTAGCCTGGAAATGCCCTGTACCAGGGACTGTGTCTTGTTCTAAATCATAGCTGCCATGTGCTGGTCATTGAGTATGTGCTGGGCATGATACTGGGGCTGTGTGTTAGGTTTCCATTACCATAGTAAATCCACTGAGATAACAGAGAAAAGGGTTACTGGACTCAATGGTGTGGAGATGATAGTCCATAGTTAGTAGTCCCCTTTGCTTTGGGCCTGTGGTAAGGCAGTGCATCAAGGTGGGAGTTCATTGTGAAACAAAGCCACTCCCCATAGCCAGGAAGCGAGAGAGGAGTGGCCAGGAGCTTCTCCTCCAAAGGCCTCCGATGACCCAAGAATCTCCCACTGGACCCCCCTCTCCCTGGTTCCACAATCTCCTGCCTTACTCTGGGGCCAAGCCTTCTGACACATGGGCCATTTGGGGGTATTCGTGATCCAAACTCTAGCAGGCTCCAAGTATATTCCATTTGCTTTATGGTCCTCCTGCTTTAGAGGTTTGATCTCCATTTGAACGTGAGAGAAGTGAAGGTCGAGGGATGTACAACTCTGGAGGACAGAATTGGGACTTGAGCCCAGTGGCCTCTGTCTCTGAGCCGGAGCCTGTGGCCGGTGAGCTGGACAGCCACTTGGCCGCATAGGTGCAGTGTGCCCCCTTCCCAAGCAGCCAGCAGGGTAAAGAAATGATCAGATGGAGTCTACTCAGCAAACCCCTCGTAGGGTTATTCACTTTCTGCATTTGCAGGCTGATCACGCCCGTTATCCTCCATGTAAGACACATTTATGTTCTTTGCTTTCTGAAATTTCTTTTTGATTGACTTTTTTGTATAGTTTGTGACATTGGTATATACACTTTTAGCCTTTTTAAAGCATCCACGATACAGTTTGCATCCACAGATACAGCAAACTGTGGATTTAAAATAGCAAACAATGTCTCTGTAGTGAACATGTATAAACCTTTCTTCTTTGTCATTATTTCCTAAGCGATACAGCGGAGTGACTGTTCACATTGTATTAGGGACCCCACATGACCTCAAGGAGATGCGAAGCGCAGTGTCCGGGAGGATGCGTGCAGGTGACATGCAGATGCTGTGTCCTTTATGTGAGGAGCTTGTCAGTCTCTAGGTGCGAGCCCTGCTGCCCAGCCCACAGACCCCGAGGGCTACTTATGTGTGATGTACTGAACACGCTCTGTGCAACTCATTCGACCCTGCTTTGTTCACAGCGCCACAGCAGTTCTCCTAAAATGTCGTTTTTCTGATGCAGCTGGAACAAACGATATGATAATAATTAGCTTGGAAAAGACTCGGGAAGTCACCACCTTCCTTTAACCTGGTAGTTCTCAGAGTATTTTTAACTCTCCTTCCCTAGAGAAATCTCTGTAAGACATGGACAGTGTGAGCAGAAGTGGCACCAGGGTTCTGTTTATATGCATGTATTTTATGACAACAGCTTTGACCACTAGAAGCCAACAGGAAGGCCGTTCCAGCTAGACAGTGCGTTGTCATCGGAAGTTGGTGGTGGCCCCTGGCATTCGAGGAGGCTCAGCTTGTCCAGGAGTGGGGTGACCATGGTCCCCACTGGTAGATGTTTGTAAGCGGTCACTGTGATGAAACAGACACTGGACCTGCCTGAGGGGAAGCTGAAGGGCCAAGGCCTGTCCACAGCCCAGACCTCACTGCTTTGTGTGAGACACATTCATGACATGGGCACCACCGTGTAGTCACGTTTTCAGAACTAGTCAATAGTCAACACTCACTCAAAGATGAAACCACAGGGCTGGGGATTTAGCTCAGTGGCATAAGCACCTGCCTGGCAAGTGTGAGGTCGTGAGTTTGATTCCCAGTACCACCACCAACAACAACAACAAAAAAAAACCCAAAAAGCAAAGATGAAACCACAGCTGAGTATTTTTACAAGCCCTGGAAGTGCGCATTCAGAGTCCATGGTCCTGCGATGCTCTGTTCTTGGAATTTGTCTAAGGCATCACTGATTCAGCCTCCCCTAAGGGTCTCACAGGTTTCTGAGAGCTGCAGAACAGAGGGTCTCCCAAGGCTGCCTCACGAATGCTCCTCAGTGTTTAAATTTCCTCACTGTGGTCAGGAAATTCTTCCCCATGCCTGACCTGAGACCCGTAAGCTCAAGCACAAACTCAGCACAGTCTGCAGGAGGCTTCTAGGAAACGCCTGGTGACTGATAGACTGAGGCGCCCGAGGAAGGGGAAGGTAATCGGGCACCCTCGTTCTCCCCAAATGAATATGCCAGGCCCCCACCCTGTTCTGACCAGGACAGCGATTTCTGTGTCCAGGCAGCATTGTTCCGATTAGCCTGGTGCCTGCCAAGGCAATAACAGCTTCTCTGCAAATTGTCCCTGCGTGGAAGACCCTTGATGTGAGGTATCTGCAGGCTTAAGTTTATGAAAGGATACCGGGCAGCAATCTATGCGCCGCTCCTGCGGGCTTCTCCTGCATCTCATTATAACTCAGAATAGGATCCTGTTGATTGCAGTGGGCAAGACAGAAAGAAAAAGCCAGAAATGTGATGTCTCCCCTTAGGCCCTTAATTGGCTGCTCGATAGCTATTTAAGGACTTGGATTCATCTGCAGGAGACAGAAACAGGAGACGATGGGCAGGTCTGGGGAACAGGGCACAGCCCAGTTATAGGAGCGGGGTCCCAAGGGCGGAGACTCTGGGGGCCGGATGCTGCCTGGCTCTGCAAGGGCCTGAGGTCAGGCTTGTGTGAGGACCAGAAGGACGCTGGCCCCTCATCAGGTGGAGAGCTGCGGGGGCAGGAAAGGTCTCACACACTCAATCTTGGTCTCTTGAATGCTTGTGAGACTTTCCCTGTAGCCACAACTTCTCCTTCACCCTCCCCTGGCTCATTATTGCTGCCAGGTTCTCAGGAGGTTTGGTGGTAACCCAGGCGTTTCACAGACTTTGGGGCCTACGATCCGATTCTGGAAGCCAATGTAAGTTTTTCAGGAAGACGCACAGGCAGTTAGAAGTCATTTTACAAATGGAGGCCAGCACGCTGGGCTTTGTGAGGCTGGGCCACGGCTGTGTAATCAGAGTTTTATATGAGTGAGAACAAAGTCAGACACATCCCCGGGTCTGAGGAATGGTGAGACCAAAGGTGAGATCTGGGGGGATAAGTGAGCGTAATGAGTGGGGATGTTGGACACTAGAGTCCTGTGTTTGTATCCTATTTCCTTTCCTCTCTCTTACCACCAAGTTGCTTCCCAAGGGAACCACCTGCACCTACTTCTGTGCCTTGGGTTCGATATTGAGGGGAGGCCAAAGTAAGAGACAGTTTAGTAGTGATCGCATGGTCTGCAGGAGATTGTGCCACAGCCCTGGGGCAGAGTCCCATGCCATGATGGCCAATGGCAGGAACCTCAGTCAGGCGGCCCTTCCCACCCTGGGGAATCACAGAGAGCCAGAGCACCGTCAGTGGTCTGTACTCCAGGAAGCTGGGAAGCGCAGCTGTGTTGGGTGGGGTCCACCAGGACTCACCATGGGAAATGGGCTGTGAGCTAAGGAGTTCCCTCTCCTTTCAGCCCTGCGGCCTTGGGGCAAGCCTGGCTTTACTTGCTGCTTGTTTGGTGGTGGTGATGAGCGAGTTGGGGACTGAAGCAGAGTCTCCTCCAAGCTTCATGCTGCTGGGGCAAACAAACACCGAAACAACACCCAGGCTCCGGAGGCAGATTATTTAACGTCAGATGGGCATTGCCTTGGAATCAATTGTTCCTCAAAGTGTCAGACCTGACCTTTGGTGGTCTAGGGCTTATATGGGATTGGCAAGCAGGAAGTACTGAGGCAGAATGGCTTGTCAATTGGGGATTGGTTCTTATAATCTGCATCACAGTGACCAGCTGTGCATCTTGGTGACCAGCTGTGCATCACGGTGACCAGAAGTAACAGGATCTGTAACAAGATCTGTTACCTGGGCAACTAACGGACTGACGTATACTGGCGGGGGTGGGGTAGGGCGGGGGTGGCATCTTGTGCTCCAACAACGCTTGACCTTCATGGGCAGAGCAGCACAGTCCAGAAGTTCCAGGCACAGGCGAGTATCCTCCCTTACTTGTGTAGAGTTGTGTCGTGCTTGGGAATGTGGAGTTTGTAGGGACCCGCAGTGTGCTTGTTGGGTTTCTCGGTGGTTTTAATTCCTCTCACCTTCGGAGTTGGCTCTGGTCCCTGCAGCATCCTTCTGCCCCGGGCCCCAACACCCATATCACTGACTGCCCAAGTCACTATTCCTCTCGCTTTCCCTTCTCCTCCTGGAAGCAGCGGGCAGGGTGTGGTCGGAAGCAGGCCAGGGACAGCAGTGCCAGGGACTGCGGGCTGAGCGGAGGTTCATGTCCTTTAGGTCTAAATATAGTAACGTATCAATCACATTTGCAGATGTTAAAGTATAGATTCCGGCCCCTCCTTTGTTGAGTCATCCTGAAGGTCCTGGGAGTCACCAGGGTGAGGGACAGGAGACACCTAGCACCCCGAGCCTGTCCTTGGCTCTACCCAAATGTTCTCTTCTTTCAGCCTCACAGGGAAAGACAGCTTTGATTTCCAGCGTGCTTTTCTCTGCCCTGAGTGTGCCCCACACACCCAGCCTTTAGAGGCCGGGTCTGAAATAGGCAGCCTGGCCTGGGGCAGCACAGTGGAAAAGCCGTTTTCCTGGGGTCCCTCCACCCTGTGTGTCACCTTGGCCACTTGCCATCCATGCCAGGGCCTGGCTGCTCTGACAGCGCAAGCCTGCGCTGTGGCCTCCTTCCGGTCCTGTTGCATGGTTGGAAACTCTTTTCTCCCCCATCCCCCCCAGAGAGAGCGGCAGCCCCAGGGCCCTTGGCTCAGTGTTATTTGCTCTGAGACCCTCCCTCCTGGAGCCGCAGTCACCAGTGTGCTGTGACAGAGTGGGGCAGTGAGGTGGGAGGAGCTGGAGTTTCAGTCTGGCTCTGGGTCACTGCGGGCTCCCACCGGTTCCTTTGACCACCGAAGCGCCCTCCTGCAAGGACTGTGTGTTAGCTCCTGGCTGGAGCAGCAGGACAGTCCTAAAATAGAGCAGGATCCTGGGACTGGGCCCCAGGGGCTGTGCCCCGGGCTCTGTGACAGCAGCGCAGGTGATATTTCATCTCGGCTGGGCAGAACTGGAAGGAACATTAAACTGCTTTTCCATTACCAGCCAGGTCCTTCGTGGCCTGGGGATTGGAATCCTTGCATTATAATCAGGCCGCCGAGTACTTTCCCAGGCAGGGCTGGGATCAGCTCCCCTGAGCCGCCTTTCTGTGAGAAGCCCAGGGATGTGGGGACCATGACCACCAGGTGGGTCACTTCAGAGGACCTAGGATGCCCGTAGAGGACTGGCTCCCTTGGCTAGCATGACTATTCTCAAAGAACCTCGTGTCACCTGGCCAATAGGGCCACGGGGGTGGGGCTTTGGGAAAGGGTGAAACACTGAGAGATGGGTCCTGGGAGCAGGTCGCAAGGAACCTGAGGACTGTGGGACTCTGGCCTCTTCCTCTTGCTTCTCACCCGGGGGAGCATGCTGTCCTCTGCCATGCATGTCCACTGCAATGTGCGCCTCTCACACGGCCGGAGCAAGGGCCCAACCGACCACGACTGGACTCTCCAAGCCCACACTTTGCAAGTGCCTTATCTCAGACAGTGTATTCGAGGCATGGGGAGCTGCGTGGGTCGGCTGGGATGTTAAACCCACAAAAGCTGCTGTGAAAGACCCAAAAAGGAGGCGCTATGTGTGGTGGAAAACCTCTGTGCTCCCAGAACTTGGGAGGCTGCAGCAGGAGGGTCACTTTGAACTCAAGGCCATGTGGATTACATAGCAGGATCCTGTTTCAAAAGAACAAAAGAAAGAAGGAAGGAAAAAAAGAGAATGAATGAAAGAGAAGGAAGGAAGGAAAGAGAAAAGAGAAAAAAGAAAAAAAAGAAATCACCAAGGGAATTACTATTCAGAGAAGCCCCAGATCTTCGCCCTCTGGCCTTTGCCTTTGTGTGAATTATGTAGCAGTTCCCAGACCACTTACTAGTACCAGGAAAGAAACCCTTATCTTTCCTCTGATAGATTATGGTGTTTTTAAGAACTTCAGATAGAAGAGGCGGCCAGGGGCACCCAGGCTCAGGCCCAGTGTGCTGCTTGGTCGGCCCAGTCAGGCTCCATGCCCAGGAGGCCTCTGAGGCCTGCAGGTCCCACGCGCAGTGGCTGTGGGCTTTCCTGGTTGTTAGCAGGCCCCGCAGCCCGCGGGAGCTCTGGGTGTCAGCGGCTCTCAGCCTGGACCGAAGCCTTCACCCGGTGCACCCTCCCGGAGCGCAGGGCCATGTGTTTGCAGGGTGCACTGCTGGAGCGCGAGCTCCACTCCCACTCTGACCTTCCCAGAGGTAGACTGCTTGGTGGAACGTGGGCCAGGACACCGAGTGATTCGGTGTGACTGTGGAAAGAGGGTGACACCCTGTCATGCGAGTAGCTCGGATAGGAAGAAGATGGTAAGTGCAAGAGCACTTCGCATACAGTTCAAGTGAAAATTCCCACTAATCACGATGGTGATAACCCTGAATTCTGCACAGAATATATTCTCTGTCCCCAGGCAGGCTGCCAAAGATGTGCCTCAGGTGGCAACCTTATTCCTCCATTCATTCGTTCATGCATTCATTTGTTCATTCATTCATTCATCACATATTCCCTGGGTATCGTCTCAGCCTTAAAGCAGCAGTTATGAATGACCCAAGTCCCTTCCCCGGAGGGTCCCGCAGCCTGGAGGGAGAGAGGATGATGGGAACGTTTCTTTAAGACTCTGCAGCAAGACCCTGGGGTCCCCGGGATGGTGGGATGCACCTGGATTGAAGCAGGAGGAATTTCCTGGGGTGAAGGAACCGTGGCAGATCCGAGCCCGGCGCTTCTCTGTCCGATTCCTGCAGTACCCCAGTCCTTTGATGAGTCAGATTTGGCTTCTTCATGAACTCAGACTCGGGTTACTTTCTCAGAACCTTTCCTCCACCACTCTGGAACACTGCGAGTGAAGGGAGTGCTTAGCCACCTGAGGCGGGCAAGGACAGGAGAAAGAAGGTGACCTCTCCTGCCGGTCATGTATCCCCTGGCAACGGGGTTCTGGACCAGGATGTCTAGAAACGCTGTGACAGAACTTGACATCAGTGAAATCTCACACAGAAATTTAATTGTCTTCCCCTTGGTTTATCGTCCCTTTGGGGTATCCTCACTCCTTTCAAAGTGACACCCTTAAATTGGGAAACCCACGAAAGTCTTTTTCTCCTTTGTAACCACTTTCCTCCCTGATGCGCCGACTTGCTTTAATTTTCTGGGCTCTGTTAAGCAACCACCTTCCTTTTGGATGAGAACCAACAAGCTTGAGCATTGGCTAAAAATAAAATGTAAGCCTCACTTTAGTGCAAGCAGTTTATCCTTCATTAAGAGTTAGGATAATGAACCAGATTCGCTGCTTCTCCCAGAAGAATGTGTGAGCTTCATCAGACCCGACCAACACATGCCTGGACTTGTGCACTTGGGCTAAATCTGCTTGGGAGCAGCCAGCAGGTTAAAGCTGAGACTGAGTGACCTTGAATGCACCTCATTCGCAGAAAGGGAGCAATGTACATAGAGGAAGACACGAAGAAAAAGAAGAGACAGTTTGGGTATATATTTTATACCTTCCCTGGTGGTTTGTTGAAAGAATTCCACTGTTACAGGGACTTACGTCTTTTGGATACCGAGGAGTTTCTCCGATGTGTGCCATTGCGTGGCGCATCTTTGCACAGAGACAGAGGCCGGCGGGCAGACGGCAGGGCTAACATTTCTGCTCCTCTCACCGTTCGGCAAAGGCAGTAAATCGGAGGTGGCTGGAACACAGTGTTGGAACAGATGTTGTTTCTGCAGGAAGCGGGTGAAAACCTGCACCCACAGGCTCGCAGCCTCCTCCAGATTTTCCTCCACACCTGGAAGCCTTGTATCGTGATATTTTAATCAGCTTCGTGTCTCTTGGTCTTTCCTCCAAGGGCACCGTTCTGACCCAAGTTGCTATACTGGTCATTTCTAAAGGTTATGTGTGAGGGGTTGGAATTTACACTTCTGCTTCACTTGGGTGAGGAAGATTTGAGGGGAGCCTCGGGAAATGGTCCCTGTTTCCTGTCTGGATTCCGAGACCCTGTTTTTAATGCAGAGTGACTCTGTGAGGGAGAAAAGACTGCAGTGTGTGACTCAGTGGCTGCTTTCTTCTGATCAGGGATGTGTTTATTGTGGCCCAGTCACTGTTCATGGGATCCTGTGTGAACCCTCCCCGGAGGGCCCTGCTGACGGACAAGTGGACTTATATTACAGGCCAGAAGTGATAAGAATTTGGGCTCCTGGTGGGGAAGATGGGTGTTCCCACCTGGGATCTGACAATGATGGGGCTCTCTCTCTCTCTCTCTCTCTCTCTCTGTGTGTGTGTGTGCTTGGCAATAGGGAATGTTTCAGAAGCACACTTGGAGCTAGGCATGGCAGTGCAAGTCTGTTGTCCCAGCACTTAGGAGGCTGAGGCAGGAGGATACCACAAGTTCAAGGCCAGCCTGGGCTTTGCAGTGAACTCAGGGACACCCTGGACTGCACAGTGAGAACCTATCTCAAAAAAATAAAAAACCAAAACCAAAAAAAACCAAAACAAAAATTACTGAGTGAAAGAAACCAGATGTATACAAAAAAAGTACATATGGTGTAACATCACTTAAAGAAAATTCTAGAATGAACAAAATGTGCTAGGTACTGCTTTTCTGGAGGTGGAAAGTGACTGGAGAAACTTGAGAGGAATGTCTTTTGGTCTGGCGAGATGATCTTCTGATAAGAAACCAGCTCCTCATGATAAATGCAACAGTTATGCTCTGCAAGCATACATGTGCGCATAAAATGGAAATTTATAAAGAAGAAGTGTTCTGTTTTAATATATATTCCTTTGGTCTAAGAATATACTTAAAACCTGAGCATTTTTTTTATTTCACTGATAAAAACTATTCTCTGGGTACACAAATGTATAACCTTTGGAAAGATGAGCTGCATTTCCTCCTCCTGCAGCTAAGAAAACAACCCAGGTGATTCGGACTCCAAAGTCCAGAATTTTCCACACTGAAACGTTTCTGAGATCAGCAGTGTTTCTGTGACCCCACTCAGGCAGTGGGGCATTTCCAGGTCCTTCGCTTCCTGGAAACTGAGACAATTTCTGAAACCAGTGAGTGAGCGATGAGGGACAGGGTGGGGGCCGGGGTCAAGGACCCCGGTGTGTGAGAGGGCTGTGATGAACCCGAGGTCGTAACTCTGGCTTCGAATCCCCACTGTGCTGTGTGTACGATGCGGGGCAGGGAGCCCTGCCTGAGACACAGCTTCGCTGTGTGCTAAAGAAATTGCAAGGAGACCTCCGTGTGACAGAAATGCCCCTGTGCTACTGAGGTGTTCACAGTGTCACCGTAACGGCCCACAGTGTGACATCATTACTACTGTGCCCTCCAAGGGGCTGCTTCATGAGTTCATCTTCGTGCTAAGGAAATGGGGTAAAGCTGAGATTCACTTTGTCATGCGTCTTTCTCTGGCAACAGGAATGGCTTAAAATTTTAGGCTCGTGAGCACCACCCTTGCTGTCTGAAGAATGTTCTGTATTTCTAAGTTCTAGTAGAACTTTCCTTCAAGTGTAACTCACTCATAAACCCACAATTCCATCAACTCCAGATAGGATTCACTGAAGTATGTCTTAATGTTTGGAAATGATTGCAGAACTGGAAGGAACTATTTCTTGGAAGTAATTAGAATTTTATGTAGTATAATGTGGGCGGACTTTCTTAAAGCAGATTCCATTTAAAAATTATTTGGGCATTACCCAAGGATTTAAAAAAAAAAAGAAAAAACGGAGAGTCCTTTCTTTTGAAGTACGACAAACGGTAAGTTGCGTTGGTGATAAAGTTTGTTCTCTGCTGTCTGCCTCTGTTATTACAGATATTTGATTATTAATATTTGATTATGTACCAGAGCCCCTGGGAGCCTGATTGGGTCCCAAATCCTGCACAGCTTGAGGACCTGGAGTGAGGGAGAATATTTAGAAAAACAGCATTTGCTGAGCAAAATAGGAAAAAGGAGTGAAGGGTTTCCTGACTGAAAGGGAAGCGTTTAGATTTTTCCAGCCAGTGTACGAGGAGCTCTCGGGGCACAGCGCCCCCGGCACCCACAGCTGCTGCTGACCCGGCAGGTGTGTGGGGTGCCCAGCCACAGGCCCTGGATGGTGACAGTGTGCCAACCACGTGTCACAGCTGGATTTCCTGCTGGCAGTGCTTAAGCTTTAGACCCGGAGGGAGTATTGGGCGTGTTTTTTCTCAGAGCAGTAACTTTTAGGATACGTAAAGATTTTTTAACAATTATGTAATGTTTCGGGTCTCCTTGCAGCCTGCAGAGCACCCTTGGGTTTCCTGCCTGGGGTTCTGTATCACCGTGTCAGCTCTTGTTTAGAAGCAACAGCATAAACCACAGCGTTTATTTGGGTTTTTTCCACAGTACTTGCTCTGGGTTTATTAACACTCTGCTTTTGTTCTCTGCCAGTGAATTCCTGCATTCCATTGTTTTACTCGAAATAATCGTTCGTCCCTTGCACGGGCCAAGAGTTTTGCTTTGGCCTTCTCTCTAGGGAGGCAGGCAGACATCCCCTAAAATACTCCTTGGTCATTATTGCCAGATGCAGCACGTTGGTACCTAGGCAGAGCTGTCTCCCTGAGCGTCCCCGAATGTGCACAGCAGCTATCTCTGCCCTGTCTTACACTTGCTTTACCTATGGCATGGGAGGCCGGGTGCTGCTCCCCGTGGCCATTGGGGGTGAATCAGAAGCTGCAGCCAGACTGGGCTGATTCAAAGTCTGCAGTTCCTTCCCCGAGCTCCTCTGGCTTGTGAACACCCCAGCCCACTTCCTGTTGTTTAATCTGAGCTTTCTCCTCACTACACCCACTGCCGCCTCCTGCATCTTCCTTTCCCCAGGACTAGATCAGAGAATTTTAGAAAAGGAGGAAGAGCTTAAGGCATCTGCCCTGCTCAACGGCTGTTTTCCTTCCCAGCTTTGATCATTACCTCTTACCCTTGGTGTTGGCTGTGGGCTGACTTTGGAGAAAAGGAGGATTGTGTGGACGTGGGTAGCTGGGAACGTAAGAAATACCAGTTCGGTCGGAAGGCCCACGTGGCCCTCGCTGCCGGGCACCTGACCCTCCGCTGTCCTTGTTCTCTGTGACTGGACTACGAGATTCATCTCAGGAGGAGAAAGAAAAGGGACCGGTCATCTCTGCCCTTTCTTCCGCATTCCAGGCTCTTAACCAACAGTTTAATCTGCCATTCTTAATAAATGCAATTCTGTGCCATTAGTATTATTTTCTTCTTTTTCAATAAAAAGCAACCTTAGGCTTGGCGAGCTTAGCCACTTGCCCAGATCATAAAGAGCAAATTCTAAATCAGTTCTGATTCTAAGAAGGAGACCAGCACAGCGAAGGGGAGGAGGAAGGCTCGTGTGGAGGATTGGGGCTGTGGGGTCTTCCAAGTTTTATTATTATTATCATTGTTATTATTGTTATTTTGTATTTCATGTGGAAATTATGAAGCATAAGAAACCTATCTCACGGCTTCTTGTGAGAATTCAAAGACATCCTCTGTAAATGCCCAAACACCTAATTAGCACTCAATTACGTGTTAACTACTGTGGCTGTTACATCATTTTCCAGTGAAACTAAACTACTGCAGTGGCCGCCTCTCAAAACCTCAGATTCTCAGCTCTCCATGTGTGCCCTGGGGCTCGCCCTGGGCGTTTCAGCCACATGTCAGGCTGTGTGTCTCCAAAGCTAAGCTTGTTTGCTCTCTTCCCCTAACCCTGCCCTTCTGCTTGTATTTTCTAGGGGTTTTAAATGTTAATAGCACCACTATCGACTTCACTGACCATGGTAACAACAAAGCCTAACTTTATAAATAAAGAAAGTAATAGCATTAAGGATTTAAATGCTTTTCTAATGACCACACAGAAAGTTAGGACCTCAACTCTGATGACAGTTCAGGTCTGACAAGCTAAGATGGTTTATCTCCTTCTCTTCCTCCTCATTTTTCCTCCTTTGTCACACATTTGTTTATTTATGCGTTCATTTCTGGATTGTCCCTCTCATCTCTAGCTGACCTAGGACTTCAGCAGAGTATGGCACAGAGGGTGACAGAGGCTGCTGGCACCTCAGTCCCGGTGTTCAAGGAGATGCTGCAGAATCTCTCCTTTTTAGTCTTTGTTGTCAGTTTGATTCTTCTCTGGAGAGGCGCTGTACCAGCTTCAGGAATCGACCTCCTGTTTCTAGTTTACTCATGGAGTGCATTTGGTTTTACTTTAACTGCTAGAGTTTATAAAATACACAATGAATTTCCCTTTTGAATTTATTTTGGTACAGGGAATCGAACTTCTTCATTTATTTTCAGGCATGATTATACATTTTCTAATATCTAACCAATCTTGCAGAATTCACATATTCCAGAGCTGGTCAAGCTGTACTGCTGCCATACATTCACATAGACACACATATGGGTGTAGGTATAGATCTTTGGGCTTGGTTTGCTGATATTTTGTTTACCATTTTTGCATTTATATTTATCAATTAAGCAGGTTGGCAATTTTCTTTTTTTTTGAATCTTCCTTGTCTGGGTTTGTTATTAAAATTATACCTCCTTCGTAAATAAAACGGATTTTTTTTGTCTTATCCGAAATAATTGTTCAGTTCTTTGAAAAACTGTTAGAATTCACTGATTGTGTTCTGCTGTGTGTGTGTGTGTGTGTGTGTGCATGTTAGCCAATGTTTTCATCTCTAAGTGTTTTGGAATTAAATATGCTCTCTGTTTCTCCTGAGGTCATTTCATTTTTTTTCTAGGAATTTGTGCATTCCATCAGAGTTTAAAAATTTATTATAAAGCTGTCAGAAGTGTTCTTCTGTTTCTTAGAGATTTTTTTAAAATACCTGTTGTACATAGTGTCATTTTTCCTTTCATCAGGGCATTGATTTTCTTTTCTGTTTTTCTGTGAAATGTGACAAACACTTGTCAGTACTTTCATCTTTCCTATTTGATTTTCAGATATTTGTCTTATGAGGCATGTGGAGCAGTGTTATAATTACAGTGTAATGTAATCATTACAGGACATGTTTATTAAATTAATCCCCATTATCCATAGATTTTCCCAGTGTCTATGACAACCTGTTGCTGTATAGCCACAGTTACCAAGCCAACACCCCCTTTTACTTGAACTAGCTGTATTATTCCAGCTGCAGTCATGGTGGAAGAGATTTTTGCCTTAGATTTGGAAGTTATGTGGTCAAATTCCAGGTCTGGTCCTTGCTCGAGGTAAGATAGTTCAACTTCCCGAATTCCGGTTTGGCTACCTCTTCTTACCACTTCCGTATGGGTTTATCTGCTGTTCACCATTCCCTTATTCCTTTCCTAACCCCTTAACAAAACAAAGCAACCTCTCTTGAGTGCTCCAGCCAAGGACAGGGTCTGGAGGTTTCGAGTTCAGTCTTGTGAGATCTATTCTGGTTCTTTCCATCAGATCTAAGAGGGTTTCTTAGGTGTCTCCTGTATCATCCTGGTCTAATTCTTGAAATTACTCTTCTGAAAGAGCATTAGGCGGGCCAGGTTGAGTCTAAGCTTTCAGGGAGTCTGGGGCCAATGTCCAGAGGGTTGAGGTCACATGTACACATATGTGTTTGAGGGAGGAAATGGAATTTGCTGAGAGAAGTTGTTAGACCCTCACTTCCTGGTCCATGGAAAGTCTCCAGCACCTGAAGGCATAGTCACCTTCTAAAGGGCCTTTTAACTTAGGTGGATTTCAGGTGGAGATGGCAAAAGCATGAGATGAAATTCTGAGCTTGGAAGTGCAGTGAGATGAGCTCGGCGTCTGTCTTACCCTCCTTACCCAGGTGATTCTCTCCATGACTATTTGGGGGTAGAAACAGATCCAAGATGGGGTGAGAACAGAACTCTCAGCCTTTGCTCCCGTTTCCCCTTGGCTGTGATATTTTGTTTGCTTGATGAGATTTCTTCTAGGAAAGTTTTATGACCCTGAAAAAAAGGTTCCTGTCCCTGAAAAGCAACTACATGTTTGTTGAGCCCCCAGTCTGATTTGTAGGGTGCTGTTAGCGGCTCGCGCCTGGAATAGTGGAGCGTGATCTGTCAGAGGTCCCTGAAAGGGGGACAGGGCAGGCGCGGCCCACGCCTTGACTCCGTCTCATTCACTCCAGATCCGTGTAGGACAGAAGGCACTGAAGTGTGCGGACGGCCTTTCTGCCTGGACCTTGCTGCTTTTCTTCAAATGTTAGGCCGGAGCTGCCCAAATGGTTCCTGCATTTTCCCAAGGAACGGAAATCCTGATCGTTTGTGACAGCGAAGGAACTGCTAGAGAACTGTTGAGGGTCAAGTCTGTGGACACTATTGGTCCTTGTCCTCCTCGTTCTTTGTGCACCAAGTTATCCTCTGTAGCCCTTCTCAGGTTTCCAGCATGTGGCAAGATGGCAAAACCCTCGGAATGTGTGTCCAGCTGCCTGGCTAGCCTGCAGAGTCTGGCCTGTAACCCGTTTTGTCACAGTGGAAGAATGGAATCGTCACTGAGCCCCTAAGGCCACTAGAGTCCAAAACAGATTCCCATCTGGATGACATGCAGGATTCCTGGGCCTCCCGGTTAGTCCCGGACCTGGCACCTGGGAGGAGCGATCTCTGAGCTCAGCCTCTGCTGCTTCGCCCAGAATGGAGATCGGTTTTTATGACAGTTCTCGTGCAGAGTAAATAACGCCACAAATTGTATCTTAGAGACCCGCTTGTCATTTCTTTGCTCAGTAATTCTGTGTTTTATTGCCAGACATTTGTGCTGATTCTTGTGCTGTAGATGTGAAAAGGCACAGCGCTCCTTAGCCTCGGTTTACAGATGGGGACATGGGGGCATGGAAATGCTGCAGTTTTCCCGGCTGGCGCTCTGGAGTTTAGTTTTCGCACTGACCCCATAGCGTTCATCTAACTCCGAGGACCTGGGTTTCCGCTGGGGAAACAAAACTTTGCATGCACTTGTCAGCTTCAAAGCAATTCTGGTTGGTCAGCGCAAAGTGTGACATAGAATGTGACACACTGTGATGATATCCCTGGCCCTGGTGCTACCCAGTAGAGTCACCACAAAGCATGGCTGGGTTGGAAAGGAGATAGGAAGCCTTAGCTAAGGGATGAGCGGACGCAGAGTTTTCCAGAAAGGTTCCCACACAGAGGAAGCTGTGTAGACAGAGCAGGCAGGGAGACCCTTGAGCCGTGTTCACCACGCCTTGCACGTGTCACCCTTGCAAGTGAGTCAGCAGATGGGAAATAGCCAGGTGTCAGGTGGCAAGTGGCTCTGTAGGAACAGGGCAGACCCAGGCCTGGGTCTCTATGTGGGTCCTTGTCAGAGCAGTGCCTTCTATTTGTCTCCCCATCCTGTCCCCCAGGGGCACATGGGGACCGGAATGCATGGGCGCCAGGGAAGCAGCCTGTCTGTCTTGCCCCTGTGACACCCAGCACCTTAGCGCCCTCCTCAGAGCAAGAACTTATTCAGCACTTGTTGAACTGGTGACGGGCCTGTCAGGGTCCGGGTTAGGGTGCTCTCCCTGGGGGCACTGTCGTGCTCTGGGACCACGATCTTCTTTGCTTGAGAATCAGAGACTGGATTATCTGCAGTAGGGTGGCCCAGAGTCAGCAGTTCCTCCCCAAAGTCACACCTGCCTCACTGCGCTCCTGACGCGGCCGGTTAAAACTCAGCACCTTCACCCTGGATGTCCTCATGCCCCCGAGGACCCCTGGGTCCTTCGTTGCCCTCTAAAATCCCCCTTGCATGAACCCACGTGGCGGAATGGAAGTGAAATACATGGGAAGGCGAATAAAATAACGACTCTCAAAAACAGCGCTGCCAAACCAAAGAACTGGTGTGGAACCTCAGCAGGGGGTCTTCTCACTTTCATCAGATGCCTGTAGGGGCCGTGGGTTCCCCGGCTGTACTCACTCTAGGCACTGCTGGGGACTGGCACCCACTTCAACAGGGCTGTTTGTCAGGGCAAGACAGACACACAGCCAGAGGCGGTGACACAGGCGCTTTTCCTTAATGTTGCCAGAAGAGGCAGCTCCCAAGGAGTCCTGCACTGCCTGGAGAGGAGGGACTTTATTTCCTCTCTTGACAGGGGAGGGAAATGAGATTTGGGGGGCAGAAGTGACTTGCCCAGGGCTAGAGAGCTAGTTGGCGGCAGAGCAGGAGCTGAGATCCAGGTCCCCGATTCCCAGGGCCAGTTCTTTCCACCGTGCTGTCAGCCTCCTGAGAGCTTAGCTGTGGTTTCTGAGAAACTTATATTGCCTCTTTCATCATTTCTTGGTCTTTTGGGGAGTAGAAATGACCTCCGTCTGCCTCCTTCCGCTCTATGGCGACCTAGGAAAACTCTATTAAGGAAAGGCCCTCACTGTATTTTGTCACCAAATCCTCGTCACTCGGCTGTCCTCGATCTGCGAGGCTCACCAAAGGGTCTGCATGTCCAGGGCTCTCACCTCCAGCTGGCCTCCTTCTCCTTGATCATATTAGGAGGAAATTCACATTTTGTTTTCACATCTCCTAGAGTGATGAAATACTTCTTTCCCTTCCAGGAATCCGAGTCCTTTTTCTGTGGTTGTTATGTTTAAGAAGAAAACTTGAGCCTATCGTGAGAGTTTTCTGGCTCCTTAGAAACCGGCCTGGTCAGTGGGTGGATGGGATTTGCCTCCAGCCTTTTCTCACGAAAGGCCTGTGTGTGCTTTGCCTCTCAGATGTCATCTGGCTGTCCCAGCTGAGTCTGAGGGTGCCAACTTGGGCCTTTGGTGGACTTGGGCTTCCCTGAGTGTTCTGGAAGCCCCACCGCGTTGTTCAGCTGAAAAACCACGGCCACATAGAGATTGACTCTGTGGATCTGTTGGTTTGATGACCACTCCTCACAGTTCCCTCCCTCTTCTGTTTTAACTGAAGATTGGAATTTTAATTGCTCAGCTACAGTTTTTAATTCATGGTGTCCACAAAGGGCATGGTTTATTAATTAGTTCAGATGATCAGGCGCCCTGAACTGGGCCTGGCTGCTTCTTGATTGGTTTCAACAGCTCTTTGCCTGAAATTACTCTCTGGAAGCACAGGGAGGTGTAATTATGCAGACATAGCTGTTCAGTGCTGCCAGGTTAAACCCTCTGTTATGAATACACATTATGGTGTCTTACAAGGCATTTATTGAAATGCCATGGTTTAATAGTTCAGGCTTACAAAATCAAGCTCTCTTGTGTTATAGGCAACCGCCTCTTAATTGAATGTTTTCTCCCAGCACAGAAAAACACTGGCTTAAACACACACACACACACACACACACACACACACACACACACTTAAAAACTAGAATTGTGAAAGACAGTGTTACTCCATGGTTAAAAGCGCAGACTTGGAAGCTGGTATTCCTGCATTATCCTCCTGTTCCTGCTATAGCCAGACACTATTCCACATGTGACTCAGCCTCTCTCCCTGCGGGGTTAGGTAGAATGGGGACCGTGATGCTATCACAATGGTTAATCTTTGTTGTCAACTTGACTGGCTTGACAGACACTTGACGATCAGTGAATCTTATTTCCTGGCGTGTCCTGGTGGTCATAGGCTTGTGACCTTGGGGAGTCTACCTGGTCCCTGTCCTCTTCCTCTCTCGCTCTTGTTTTACCCTCTGCTTCCCCAGTGCCACTAGTCAAGTGACTCCACCCACTATGCCCTTCTGCCATGATGCTTCTGCTTTGCAGCCATGGACTGAGACCTCGGAGACCATGAGCCCAAATAAACCCCTCTTCCTTTTGGACGCCACGTCCCAGCGTTCATTCCAGCAGCGAGAAGCTGCCTGATACAACTCTGCCGGCTTCCTAGGTGGTCATGAGGCTCAAGTGAGTCAGCACACGAGAAACACTTAGAAAAGTTCTTGTGTGTTTAACCAACAGCTCTCACACGTACACTTGTATTTATTTATCCTAAAATCTAGCTTGTCAGGCTCTAAAATAACTAACGATGTGTCCTTGTGTCCAAAACTGAGTTACCCCATACTTTCCAGCTCTGCACCAGTACCCTGAGCTAGAACTGCTCTGGTCTCCCTTTACCAGCTTTCAGGGGCAGGGCTGGGCAGGGAAAAGAGCTTTCTAAAAATTCAAATATCCACTATGTTTTCATCACCCTTCATATTTTATACCTTCTTGCTTCATCTGTCATCTCTGTCTCTATTTTGTATTTCCCATCATTTTGCGTCTTTGTGCTACTTGATATATAATTTCCTTGTATCTGCAGTTCATTAATGTTTCTGATATATTCTTGAAGTTTTAATTCTGTTCTTCTTCTTATCATTACTAGACATTCTGTTTTGTTCTTTTCCTAATCTACCAGGTCATTTTTATTTTTATTTATTTATTTTTGGTGCCGGAGATTGAACTCAAGACCTCACATTTGCCAAGCAGGCGCTTATGCCACTGAGCTAAACCCCCAGCCCATACCAGGTCATTTTTAAACATAATCTCTGCCTGATTCTTTCAAGCTCTGGCTGGCTCTGTAAGCACACCTTTGGCTAGCAGGTGTGCGACCATCTTTGCTGGTGGGTTCTTATGCCAGCTCTTGCTCGTGCCACCTTGTTTCCCTGTGTTCACTTTTTTTTTTTTAAACTTTATGCCTGCTCATTCATCGCCTTTTACAATGATTCCTAGGAATCCTTTCCTAGAAAGAGATTGCCTTTCTCCAGAAAGGATTTGCATTTGATTTTGTTAGGCTCCTGGACACACCTGAGGACTTTTAGGGCCTCCTTAAACCAGGCGGAGTACTTAACACAGCCAACCACGTCATCGACGTCTCTTCTTGTTATCTAGGCTTAAATTCTTTAAATCAAGACTCATTTCATATTCAAATCAACTGATGAATTTTGGCTGACAGAATTAATTTTAAGTTATCACCCCTGACTTGTAAACCTACTTTCACTGTCTTTTGTTCTCCACCGTTTGAGTGAAAGGGCTTCCATAGGCCGACTCTTATTCCTACCACAGTGCCTTTTCCTCACAGTGCTGCTGTGTGGCTCTGCCACCGAAGGGTGCTTCCAGGCTGATTCTCCTCCGTACCCGTCCTGTGCTTCTGCATCCAGACCACAGAGTTTTGAGATTCTTTCCTCCTAAGCTAATATGCAAGGATGCTGCTTAGGTTTTGTCTGGCGGTAAGTGGCCCTGGGGACAGCAGATCTATGTCTAATGTCTTTTCCTTTAAGCACCACCCAGCCTGACTTCCCAGAAGCTCTAGCTGAAGCTCGTCTTTGATTTTTCCCACTCTGGCTCACCGACCAGCACAACTGTCACTTCCACCAATAGAAAGGAGCCCAGACATGTTAGCTTGTCATTCAAGTAGTACAGGCAGGTTTCGTGGGAGAGTGTGGCCACTGGTTTCTCAGACACTAGCCCCACCTCTCCCTAGCAGTGTAATTCCACTGTGTGCTTCTGCGTATGGAGATCCTGACCTGCAAGGAGTAATCCATATAAAGCCACCAGCGTTTACCAGAATTGGAGCAATCAGTCCTGCAAAGCGCTTCTTTCTGTGTAGTCTGAAAGGGAGAGGGCACATTCCTAGTCTGCATTACTCGTGAACCATGGGTACCCAATAAAAAAAAGACTCCTTAGCTACTTCTTCTGCAGACCTTATTTTCCTTATTAAACACAAAGTGAGACCTTAAATAGTAGTTTCTCAGCGTAAGGCATTTCAAGAGACTGGTTCAATATTTAACTCATAAGGAAATGTACGATAAATGTTCCTTTATCCCCTTCCAAGTGGAGGTCCAGTTTTCCTTGCAGTAAAAAGTGTAAACCAGAGTTCTTTACATAAAAGATGGATTTTCATTTTTCATCCTCCACCTAAGTGGCACAGACAAATTTGTGAAAGAATATGATCACTAGTTAAACCACACTCTTGCTCCATATGAAAGAAAGATATTTATCTCTACTCTTTGAAGTCCTGGCTGCCCTTTATGATCAGATACAAATGCCATCCATTCTATGAAGCACCCCTGATTCACCATCCCCAAATATCCCTCCTGAACGCCAGCCCAGGGGTAGTAGTAATGCAATAAAAAAGTCTTTAATCTATCTTCACTGATGCTTGGACTGACTGTCTATCAGTAAGTGTAATTCCACAATCAAAAGCAGTGCTCTAGCTTCTACAAAAATGGTTTTAAAGATGAGAAATTTCAGTATCTTTGAAAGAGTTCTAATTATTCTTCCTCTCCCAATTTCAGTCTGTCCTCCTTGATTTTCTGCATTTGTGCTCAGACAGGTCTGTGTTCCTCTTTAAACATGGTGCCTAGAAACAATGATATTCCCTGAAATGTGAATTTCACGACTGATCTCTCTGCTTCTGTAAACTGTTCTATCAGATTCTGTAGTCTGTTCTAAACAGGTTTGTGGCAATGCAATCCTCTAATTGCTCTTATATTCACTTAAAATTCTGGAATCTTCTTTTAAAATATGCACCGGTTCTAAGTGACTTCTCTACCTTGTAAGGCAGACACGGCGATTTTTGAGGTCTCCGATTGTGTCCCTGTCTCTCTGCAGGCTGCCGGTATCTCTTAGCTGCTCATTCAGCTGTGGGATACTGGATCCATTCTGATGCTCTTGGATTCTTTTGCTTTTAATGGGTTCTTCCAGGGTGCTGTATGTCCATTATAGAATTTGGCTCGTTCTGCTGTGTGCCCTGGTCTCTGTGCTTGTGTTATGTTCCATCCTAGGGAGAAGCTTCTCTCTGGGGACTGTCACCTCCCAGGACTGGTGGCCTCTGTTGAGCTGACAGCAGTTCCTCAGAGCAGAGACGCAGCTCTGAGTTGTTTTCAGCTGAGACCTAGTAGCTAGATGACAGGAAAAGGGGGCCAGATGGGACCCCCTCAATGCCGGTGTAGTCCCCTGTGACGTCGGCAGTGTGGTTCCTTCCTGCCGTCTCCCTCATCCTGGCTCCGTGTCATGGGCAGTGGAGACACCAATGTGTGGACCGAGTCAGCAGAGATCTGGAGCGAAGTGTCCTCTAGTTTGTGCTTACCCCGATCCACTGCCATTTGTAGTGACATTAACGGGGCGGGACTCAGCCATGGCCTCTGCCAGAGGACGGATGGCGGCCGTGTAGCTGATGAGGGGGAGGTCCTAGACGTTCTGGCTACAGCCTGAAACTCCAAAACGGTCCAAGGACCAAGTGCTTGAATTGAGGAATGCAAAAGTTAAAATTAAAAAGATAACTTTTTAATACCAAGACAAACACATCAAAGAGCAGAACTTCAGCCAGGTGTCATGGGGCACCGCCCGTGATCCCAGCACCCAGTACGCAGAGGCGGGAGGATTAGCCTGAGTTCAAGGGTGACCTTTGCTCCATAGCAAGTTCAAGGCCGGCCTCAGCTGTGTAGCAAGACCCTGTCTCAAAAACACTGAAAACAAAACAAAACAAAACAAAACAAACAAAAAAAGGAGGGGGGACCAGATCTCTCTCTGCTTCATTCACATTCAGTTTTTCTGTTATTTTCGTTCTTTTACATTTTATGAATGTAATAAGTGCATATGGTTAAACATGGAAATCCTATAAAAAAGGTAGACAAATCATAAAGAACCTATTTCTTCATTTACTTGACTTTTATTTCCACTCCCCAGGGCTAACATGCCAGTGTTTTCTTGTCCATATCTCCAGAAATAATTGTCGCTATAAATGTATATGAATTTATTATTTTATACAAAGATGCCACAGTGCAAGGTCAAGCTTGTACTTTCCACTCAGAAAGATTTTCCAGTCATTTCCAGTAACGATTGAGCTGTATTACAATGTATTTAACCTGTCATGTTTTAGTTTTTATTCTAACGGATGTTTTTGCTGTTCTAAATTTTTGCCATAGTGTGTGTATTTTTGTGTGTGTGTGTGTGTGTGTGTCCTTAGCATGAGCACTGTGAAAGTGGAAGCCGTGCCCTTGCTTCTGAACAGTACTCCAGGGGCAGTCAGTGTCCCTGCCAGGCCCCTCACATTTCTATTAAATAATACATCTTTTAGCCTAAGTCATGCTTTCCCCCGCCCTGCCCATTTGTGCTAAGCCTCCTTCCCAGAATGCAGCTTAGACTCAGAAAACATAGGCTCTGTCATGGTTTAAAAGAAAAAAAATCAAAAGTCACTGCCAGGTGTAGGACATGGTGACAGCCAGTTCTAAGGTCCATCGGGGTGTAATTTAAATACTAAGATAATTGTGCTGTGAGGAGAACGAAAACTTGTGGGTCTTATTTGGAATCGAAGAGGTTCACTCACCACTGAGCGCGTGCCCAGTTGAAGTTATTTTTCAGGAACGCGGCCCTTCTGCTAATTCAGTCTTCTTCTCTTTTCTCTTGCAGTGAAGTACATGCGAGAAGCCACGCCCTACGTGAAGAAAGGATCCCCGGTGTCCGAGATTGGGTGGGAGACGCCTCCCCCAGAGTCCCCGCGATTAGGGGCCGGCGCCTCGGACCCTCAGAGCTCCAAGTCCTTCTCCTTCCACAGAGACCAGAAGAGCATCCCACTGAAAATGTGCTACGTCACTCGCAGCATGGCCCTGGCCGACCCAGAGAACAGGTGAGACCCTCAGCCCTGTCCTCCCATGCGTCCCCAGCCTTGGGGCTCAGGGGCCTTTGGCCAAGTTGTGCTCTAGATGGGAAGATGCTCCATAGTTCCCAAGGGGTAGCGTGGAAGGGCGCGTTGCAGAGAGCATGTGTGTGCACACGTGCGCGTGTGAGCTCCAGCCAAGTCTCCCTGTCCTCCTCCTGCTTTCCTTTGAGCCACATGAAGAGCGGCTACACGGGGCCTGGCTCCTGGAAAGTGCGCGGCCTGGGACTCAGAACCTGGGTGTCTTTCCTGGCGCGCTGCCATTGCCAGGCGGTGTGCCTCGGCTGAGTTTCTCTGATAGCCGCACCTCAGTTTTGTGGCCTGCAGGATGGGGACAGTAGCTGCCTCTTGAGGTGGGGTTGAGGGCTCAGTGAGGGAGCAGCTGCATGGCGTAAGTGACAGAGAAATCCCCTGACATGAGCCCCGGGAAGACAGACAGCTCCGGTCAGGCAGTAAGGAGGAATCTGCCTGAGGCCTGGTAGAGCGGAGTTAAATGAGAAAGACCTGGAGCTGTTTCCTGCTGCAAACCTCTGTGCTCAAGGAGTAAAAGATGCGGCTTTGCCCCAGCCCAGAGCCTGGGCCCAGAGTCTGCAGGCTACAGGACAGATGTCACCTGAATCGTGGCGATTAGAAGGGATCCAGCCAGGAGAAAGTCAATGTTTGGGGTCCCTTTTTGCCCAAAATATCTGTCTTTAACCTCTCTGAACAGAAAATACCTGTGTTGGATGAAAATAAGAGAGATACACAGAGGAAGGAGTAAGCCTGCCCATGGGCCTCGAGGTGACCTTTGCATCCACAGAGAAGTGCTAAAAATAAGAGTGGCTCCTCTGAGCCTTATTTATAACATGTGTGGGGCAGCAGCACCCACTCGGAGAGGGAGCAGCTGCCTGGGCTCCGAATGCTGAGGGAGAAGAGCCAAAGGAATGAAGGCGGGAAAGAGCTGTCCTTTGGGCTCTCAGCTGTGTCCTTTTCTGTCATCCCAGGAGCTCCCTCCAAGGAAGGGAGTGGGGGTGTCACTGTCCCGCCCACATCAGCCGCATCTGCACAGGGATTGGCTGGCAGGTCTGTCAGTCAGGCCCCAGCACACCGGGAGGAATGGAAGGCCAAACCAGGAGAGTCCCCCAGGAGCCCACTCCCATCTCTTGCCTTGATTTCGGCCTGTTTCCTGGGCTGGCAGCTGATGGCTTTGTTACGCTGTCTCCTCTCCCCCAGCCTCTCCCCCACCTCATCCAAGGAACCCTCTCTTCTAAGAACTTGATCTGGATGTGATGAGCTCACAATCTGTTGAGTATCTTGCGCTCAGCTTCACGCAAGTTCCTTTAGATCAAGGACAGCAAAGCGGTAGCCTGCAGTGTGCGCACCACGTATGCTTTCTTTGCGTGGTCTAGCTTGTGTTTATGCTTTCTTTGCGTGGTCTAGCTTGTGTTTATGCTTTCTTTGTATGGTCTAGCTTGTGTTTTGGAGGAATTTGAATCAGTTGCCATTTGGAATGATTGGAGAGTTTCCAAGGTAAAGACAGATTTCTACTTTACCAGAAAAATTGGAAGAACTAGCGACATTACTGGGTCACAGGGTTACAGGCTGCGTTCCTACGTGTGGATCCCAGTAGACAGTTTCCCGTTGGCCAGGGGATGAGCACTCCTGTTACCGACACCTCAGGGACACAGTTCGTCACCTCCCTGCTCCTGCACACCACCTGCCTGGTCTCTGACTTTGTGTCTCTGCTTGGTCCCCTTGGCAGTCCTCTGTGATTCTACCTGTGCTCCCATAAAGCACTGCAGCAGAGCACTCAGAAGCGGCCAGTGTCACACAGCTGCTGTACGGGGGTAACTGGGCTTTGACCCGTGCCCAGGGAATGGGCTACAGCATCAGGAACCAACTGTTTCCCCAAAATGCAAACAGAATGGAAAATTTGCTTGGGTATCATAGAAACAACACATTGGGAAGAAAGTTGGAACAGAGTTCTAGGGTTTCCTCCAGCAGTGGACTTTATGCAATAACATTACTTCCAGGTCAATCAGTTAATCTTTGTTTATATTCATCCATGTTCGCAGCACAGAATGGTTGAGTTCATGGTGGGGACTTGGTACATGCACGTCACACATCTTAATTCTATTTGCTCTTCTTCCCTTTGCGTCCTTCCTCCTCCCTTCATCTCTCGGTCCCCAATTACGTTTTGAAGAATATGGTGAGAAACATCAGGCTTTGATCCAAATATTGGCAGCTTCATCCCGTGTGTCCAGCAGTGGAGCAGGATGGGGCTTTAACTTCCATGCGTGTGCCGTGCTCTTCAAGCCCATGGTCGGCGAGGATCTGCAGTGCCCGCCGCACCGGGCGTGAGACCCTCGGGGCAGCATGGGGTCCAGGCCCACAAGGGTCCAGAACCATTGCGAGCAAGTTGCTGTAGAACCTAGGGGAACCTTGTCCTGGGTGGAAGGAAAGAGGGGGGAAAAGAAAGGAAACAAATGTTTTATGAAATTCCAACATATGCTGGACAAAGTGTAGCCGACCAGTCAGAAATATGCCCAATGCTGAACAGAAGAGACACACTTACCATAAAGGGATTCTTTTAAAGGTGGAAGGCACAGGGCCTGGCAGAAGTGTACAAGGCTGATGCAAAGTAGCAACAACAACAGAAAGCACTGATTTTGATCTTGATGTATGACTTGGGAAAATGCAGGCTGAAAGCAGAAAGTAAGGCAGGGCAGGACTGCCTTATGATGAAGCCAGAGTTCTGAAGGAACGCTCGGTAGATACGAGTGCATCCCAAATGCGACAGCAGCCACCTTTATGGTGGAAAGTGCAGAAAGTACAAGAAGAAGTGGATACATACGCAGATAGTGTAATATATACCACTCTCAGGCCAATACGGGGAAAGTGGGTAATAAAAGGCAAAAGATAAATAAGATCCACAAAATCCCAACAACATAATTAATAAAGCAGATCTAGATACAATGCAAATTTTGGTAATAGAAAATACTCTTCAACTGCACTTAGAGCCTACACAAAATTAGCCACGGACTAGGTCAGGAAAAAAACACTGTTTGTTGCATAAGACAGAAGGGATACAAGCAAGATCCTCTGAGGATGATGGAATAAAACTAGAAAACCGATAACAAAATCAAATCACCTTTCTTCTTGGGTGTTTAATGGTGCTCCATATGTAATTCTTGGGTCAAAGAAGAAATAGAAAATCAAATGACATTGTAGCATTTAAAAATACTGAAAATAATGCAGATATTAGATATAAAAGAGAAAGGAGGAGAGTGTAGATTGGTCCTGCAGACCGGGGGTGTGTGGTCATCTCATCCAATTCGCCATCCTCCTCAGCAGAGACTTCCTTGGATCTCTGTCTCGGACACAGAGAATCACTCTGGAAGTGAGAGTGGAAGCAGTCGGTGGATTGAGGGTCCGGCCCCGTCCGGGCTGACACCGGGCCCAGTGCTGGAATCTTAGTTCCCGTCACCTCCAACTCCCCAGCCTGGCAGAGCAGCACAGCCGAGCGGAAAGCTAGGGGCTCACAGCCTCCTGGATGCCATCACCTGAGAACAGAGGCAAATGGCCCCGGCGCTCGGGAACAATCCCTTCTGTTGGTGACACACAGCTGCTCACAGTTTGCATTAAAACCTCTGATGTCCAATTTCTCAAATGGAAACAGCCATCGAACAGCAGGCAAGACTGCCACTATCTCCACGGAAAAGGTCACTCAGCAGGCCCTGAATCCGCAGGACACCTCCCGCTCCTGGCCACCAGTGATTGCGACATATTTTTCGTTCTACTTCTTACATATCTCTTGCTTTCATATTCAGCCCTTTGTGTAGCCACTGCCTAGTCCTGCACCCTTAGACCTTCAGATATTTGGGTCCGTTTCCTATGGGGGCTTCATTTCTGCCTTGCTCTTTCTCTAATCGTGTTGTCTGCTCTGCACCCTCCTGGCCAAGGAAAAGAGAAACACAAAACCCACCCATTTGGTCCAGATGGCTGCTTGTCACCTGCCATATTTAAACACCTCAATATGTCATTAAAAAAACAAACTCAATTTTGGATCTTTTCTATCTGCTCAGCTGTCCCCTGCTTCATCTTTTATGTTCCAGAAATCCTCAAATAAGCCACCCTGGTCTGCAGTCAGCATCCTGTGACCCCAGGAAGTCTCAGCAGCCTTCTTGGACCCCATGTTGGGGTCCTCCATGTGTGAAGCTCGGTCCCATACAGCACCCGACACGGAGCCTACCCTGCCCCTCAACCGTAGCCTCCCAAGGTCTGAGGCACCCTGTAATTTCATTTGACTGCCCCAGCTTTCCGGAACTTTGCTTAGTTCACAGTAGATATTCAAAACCTATGTTTTGTTAATAAATAATAAATGGCATATGCATCTATCCATTATTTGTAGCCTTACCTCTATAAAAAATTATCTCTAGAAACTTCCATTAAAGAGCCTAGAGAATAAGACAATGAGGAAAAGCATAATTCCTTCCTGAGCGATGCAGAAAACTTCAAGAAAACAGATCCCTTCAGTAACTCAGAGAGTGTAGACTTTGACGCGTGTCTTCCACGTGGGCAAGCTGCATGAGAAATTTAGTTGTAGCCAGAGTCACTCGGTGACCATGGAATCAATCCGAGAGGAGCTCCCGGGCCTGGGGAGCCATCTGTGAGGCAGGAGCTGAACCCCATCATCCTTTGGGGTGGAGAGAGCCTGCCCCAAGTGACCATCAGGCAGATGTGTTGTAGCTGCATGGGAACAGCCTGGGCTCCCCAGCCCCGCCTCTCCTTTCTGGCTCAAGAACCCCTTCACTTCCTGGGGTGCTCTTCCCAGTGGGGGTCAGATCAGAGGAGTTCATTTTTCCCTTTCAGTCCTGGCTCCCTGGAGTGGCTCTCCTGTTGTGTTGTCTGGCATTATAAATGACCCGAAATGCTTTGGTTACATATTGTGGATGGAGGGTCTTCAGGTGACTACTAAAAAGTAACCCAGTGACCCTTTTACTAGTTCAGCTGTGTCTTCCTTTTCCCAGGATTGCTGGGTGCATCCCTGCCTCCCTAACCTTGCACCTGCTCTCAGCTCTGCCCTGAACTTCAAATGCCCTTCAGCATGACCCTCATTTCATGTGCCCAGCGTGAAGAGGCATGAGGTCCTTGTGGTTGTTTCTTGTCCTTGCTGTTTATGAAAAGTGCTTCTCTTGTTAAACAGACTCACAACTATGTATTTCCCGGCTGTTTTCTTCAGTCTTCATGGGGCACCATGAGGGCGTGGTGGCCTCATAACAAACCCTTGGCAGGAGATTGCGCTTGGCGTCACATTTAGGAAACCCAAGAAAAACGTGAAATCCATAACAGTGCTATAGCAAAAGGACACATTTCCAGTACCAAAAACAGAGGCTAACACAGCCACCTGCTAACAACAGGACTGAAACTCTAGCTCTGAGGTTGGAAAACAGAGGAGTTTAAATCCCAGGGATGTTGCTTCTTTTCACTTTAGATAAATTCTCCAGACCCCGTGATAATCTTATCTGTTGTGCTCAGATGTTTCTAACCGCCAAGTTCATGCATTGGAACCCAGTCTTTGGTTGTTGGCTTTTGGTGAGAGCTGTGTCTAGAGGATAGATTTGTGCCCCTGCAGGAGAGGCTAGAGGGGTGCATTTGCCCTTCTGTGCTCTGCAGTGCGTGCACCTGTAGGGTCTGCACGTACCCCAGCACCAGGGGTGCCTTGGGCCTGAACCCCCACCCCTGCAGAGCTACGAGTGTTTAGAAGCAGGCTGACACACTGAGACATTGCCCGTGAGATGTGGTGAGTGGCTGAGACTGCGTGTGACAAAGGTGTTGGGGATCCCTCCTTGTCTGTGAGCGCCCTACAGGGTCCTGCAGGATGGCAGCGGTGTAGACGCACGAGGCTGGCCTTCCCTGTGCACAGCCTTGCTGTGAGGTACAAAGCAAGGGGCTCCTGTGCCCCACCCAGCGCAGAGCCAGAGTTTCCCGGGTTAGCTCGTGTTCCCTGCCGCGCAGCAGAGGAGTTTGGAGGACGCTCCTTCACGGGGGTGGAGACTGCTGGGACTGTCGGCTCTCTCTAGGGACCTCAGTTCCAGCTTCTCAGCTCATGGCCTCCTTTCTTTCTGGTATGTGTCAGAGTCTCAGTCCTCACCCTGCCTACTACTGCCGTACCCCACCCCATGCTTTCTTGGGGTGCCTTCTGATTATTTTAAATTTTTACCATCCCAGACGTCAGTGTCCCCAACACCCCCTGTTTTGGTACCTGTGAGTTTTCCTTCCTTTCTTGCAAAATCAGCATTGCACTAAAACATAAATGTCTTATACCTTAACTGGTTTCTCAGGTGTGAGGAGCCGATGTTTCCAAATCTGTGTGGCCCAGTAATGGCGAACCTAGAGCTTTCAAGGATCCAGACAGCCCATGCAGCGCACATGCTGCGGGTTTGCCATCACCAGTCTAGGCCAGATGGCTGGAGCTAGGATCCTTCTAAGAGAAGGAAATGCAGTTGCTGGCAAGTGGCCATCGGCGACATGAGAACGGCCAGAGACTGATAGTCGATAAAACAGAAGAAAGTTCTGGTTTTTTCACTGCAATTTAGAAAAATAAGTTAAACATTTTCCATCACATTTAAAACTAAAACCCCAGGAGTATTATCTTTTGGAGAGGAAAATGTTTCCTTTTAAAATTATGGACCAGGAATATCATTTTGGTCAGGCTCACTGTCTGTCTGTCTGTCTATCTGTCTGTGTGTAGTTGCTTCTTATTTACACAAACCCACATGAAATGCTTTGTCATTGGAGAAAAAAAGATCCGCATGTAGTTCTCTGGTGTTCAGCCTCTGCACTGAGGGCAGTGGAAGTGGAGGCGTAGTAACGGTCGGCAGTTGTTTTCACGGTGATGGACAAGGGGACATTTCAGCAAGTTGTGTAGCAAGAGGCAGATTCAATAACAGGAAACGGGTCCCAGGTAGATGCGTCACTTCTGTCACTTCACAGCGTGCACGCATGCCGAGTTCCCTGGTGGCGCTCGTAGTAGACCTAGCAAAATGGGTAGGGGGCTTTGTTTTAAAAGTGATCTTACATAAAAAGGTAGACGCTGTAGAATTATAAAGACATGTTGTTTGAAATTCAAGTAGAACTAAAAGATTTATTTTTTAAGGCGGTGGATATTTTATTTATTCTGTAGCCTATGGTATAGAACAACCTAGAGGCCCACCTATCAATGTGGTGGTGTCTTCCTGCCTCTCTCCTCGGTCACCTCTGTCTTTCCTGTGACAAGGGTGTTAGGTGCTAGGGTTGGTTTTCTGTTTCTTTCGCTGTCGTTTACATTCGTTACTTTCTTGTTTGACCCTTCTCCTGAGTGTGTTTTGTTTGCCTTTCAGTGATCATGTTTTAGCTCTTTTGCTTGTCTGCATGTTCCTTTTTCACAGAATTTTGTTCTTACCACATTTTCTGTTCATTCCTGGAGACTGTTCATGAATTTTGTTAGTTTTTCTCGGTGTTCTTTGCTTTTCCGGTTAGCTTGTTTTCTGTGTGTTTGCTGGAACCTCATCCTCCTTGCTGGAAGTTGCCCCACGTGAGCCTTTGTTCCCCGATCAGATCATATGTCCACCCAGTCCAAGAAACTCCCGGAGACCTGCGGGCAAGTGGGCCTTGTGGACGGAGAGAGTTCGGGGGGCTGTTGCTTGGGGAGCTGCCATAATCAGAGGAATTTCTCATTCTGCGAGTGTCAGCATTTGAAGTTCTCTCTGCTCTGCTTATTTCCTCCGGAAAGAACCATCCAGCCTCGCTCTGTGGACGTGGGTGGTGGGTGGAGAGGGGACGGCGTGGCAGCCAGCTTCCCTGAATTCCTTGCTCTGAGCACACTGTTTGCAAAAGGCCCTTGTTCTGGCCCTGACCCTTGTCCAGGGGTCCTGAGTCCCTGCAGCTCTGCAGAGCCCAGGGTTAGCTGGGAGTCTTTCCTGTACGCCTTGGGCTTGTGACTTGCTGTCTGTCCTTCCAGTGTGCATTGAGAGCCTGCCTCACTTATCCTCTTGTGGCTTTAGACCTACTTTACTGCCTTTTCTAGGATCTTATGAGGGAGAGGGTATTAGCGTGAATGGCCAAGCCGCTGCGTTTCTCAATAAGAACCTTGCATAATTTACATCTTTATATACAACGGAGTGCACAAAAGGCTCATTTTAATGAGCTTAAAAAACATCTTCATAGCCTTGTTATTTTTAAGAAAATCTATTTCCTTCATAAATAAACTTCAGCATTTGTACTAATTACCATACATTTTTAATCAGTCCAGTATGAATTGGGAAGGTTCCCACAGCAGCAGCAGTCATGAGCTGGGTAAAAACCATCTCTCCCTCGCCTCGGCAGAGAGTTGAGACAGGGGCTCGCCACGCCGATGCGCCACTTCATCCACCTTCTGGTCTCTACAAGCTGGTGGGAGCCCTCGCTGGACCTCAGGCACCCTTCCAGTGAAAGTTGCTTCCCCTCTTCCTCAGGGCCTTGGAGTGGTTGAACTGGAGCATTTGGGTGCTTGAGGATTTTTGCTAATGTTGACTCTCAAAATAAAGGTCTCGATCCCTTGCTCCAGGTACATTCATTGAACTCCATTTGGTTTGCAAATAGCTGCTCCAGAATTTTCCAGCTGAGATAATGAAGCCCGTGAAAATCACCCCAGTGCTACCGTGCGGGTGTGTGTTCAAGTGGGTGTCACCTTCACTGGGGGATCTACAGTGGGAAAGGGGGTGTCACAGAGACCACCGCCATTCCTTCTTTGGACACTCTTGTGGAATCTTGTTTTCTCAGGGGAGAAAGGTTGGGGGGCATGGAGCCCCAAGCATACATTTAGAACACTAATCTGAACAAATAAAGTGTGCGTGTATTGAAAGCTGTTCCCTCTACTCCTCAGTGATGCTTCCGGAGAGATCCTGACATTGCTGTTACGCTGTCTGGTTTGGATTTCTTTCTTTTCCTTAACTTTTAACTTTTGGAAAGACAGACGTGATCCCCAGAGTTCTGTGCGCGGTGCCTTGTTTCTCCGTTGCATTTGCCACAAATCTTGGAACAGCGCGTAGAAATCTCTGCCTGAGCTCAAGCTTGAGGCAGTGGGCACCGTGTCCAGTGGGCAGCGCTCGGGTATCGTCCTTGAAGGAGTCGCTTTCAGTGCAGGGACGTTTCCTGGGGAGAGGGCTGTGTCAGGGAGGCCGAAGGCGGGGCGCAGAACAGCGAGGAGACGCCAAGGGAGCTGTTCCTGTGACCCTGAGGACAGCAGCCCTGGGACAGGGACAGGGCCCGGCCAGGCGCTGGGGGAGGTCAGGACCCAAACCTTCCCTTCCTCCCATGTAGTGTGTGGACATCTTGGAGCACAGAGAATGGACCAAATTGAAAATACAACCCCAAATCAAACCATCCTGCCTCTTTGCAAATAGGTCTGATGTTTATAATACAAGTGATCCTAGTTATAGCCAGGCGTGGTAATCCCAGCACTCAGAAGGCTGAGGCAGGAGGATCATTGTGAGTTCGAGACCAGCCTGGGCTACAAAGTGAGCTCAAGGCCGGCCTGAACTGCATAGTGAGACCCTGTCTCAAAAAGACAAAAGACCAAACAAACAAACAAACAAACAAACCCTGATCCTAGGTATAGGAAAATGGGGTTACCTAAATACTTCACTCCCTACCCTTGTTGGATACAAACACCGTGGACAGCCCCAAATCGCTGTGGGTCAGTTCCATTGAATGGATGCCCCACCTGGGGTTTTGGCAGAGATTTCTTTGAGCCTCTGTGTTGTGAGCTCGACAGAGAAGTGACCTCCAGAGCTCAAAGCGCAGAACAGTTCATTTCAGTCGAGCTGGAAGCTGCAGGCGGCAGGGCAGCATGGCTCTGCGATGGGTTAGGGGGACTGTTTTCCTCTCCTTGGAAGGGGAGCCCCCTCTTCCCTGACGACAAAGCTGTGAGCTGGAGAAGGCTCGGCATGGGGCGCTGTCACCACCCCAAGATGGTGACGGTGAGGGTGACAATGACGATGGTGCAGCACACTTGCGGGCATCCCGGGCGGAGGAGACGCGAGGAGAGGAAGTGGGTGCGCCCCGTCTGTGGGCCCCAGAACCTGGGCTGCAGAATCCCTTGAACATTAGTTTGCTTTCCTCTGAAACGAACGGTTTACCTTTTACACACACACTTTCTCTTATGACCTGGCAGGCCGTGGGGTTTTTGGTTTTTTGCAATCTGGAATAAAACCCTCCCTGCCGCATGTGCTGTGAAATACAGAGCAAATGCCAAGTTGCTCGGTTTGTTCTCACCGCCTGTATCATTAAACATGCAGTTGCTCGTGTTTACTCATGTTACCTGAGACAGACGGCTCAGTCTGGAAGTTAGAATTCCGAGCTCTTTTCTCAAGCACCCTGACAATATATATAGTTTTTAAAACCACATTAATTATAATGTCACGAAAAGATGAGTGACTTCCAGGCTGGGCTGACCAGGCTTGATTACCTGCTTTTCTATCTATTATCTGGGAAACTTTGGACGTTTTACTTCCTTGAGTTTGTTAAACTTAGTAAATATGTGGCAAAGCACTTCTGTGTACACACTGTTCTCAGAAGAACACTCAGCCCATTGTTGCCTAATATTGGGGACGCGGCACTCACTTGGCAAATGCCATCTCTTCCTGTTGCCCTTTTCTTTGAAAAATATCGAGCATTCTTAAGAGTACTAGAAGGTTCTTCCAGTGTCGTGGGAGGTGCTACGCATTTTTTAAGATAGTTTTATTAAGTGCTAGAAAGGCCTGGGTAAAATACCGAGTTGAAAATTATAGAACAGTGGTTTTAGTTAGATGAAAACCACACTATGATGCTAGACATTTCCGGCTGATCTGGCTGACAGGTGGAAGAACTAGGTCAGGTTGCAAATAGCATCTCTGGATTAATTTCTCCAGGAAGCACAGGGGTAGACTTTGAATCCCGAAAAAGGCGTAGGATCCTACCAAGGCCACATGTGGGGGTATAGAAATACCCTGGCAAGTTTTGATGCCACAGGCCTTCCTCCTGCTGGCAGATGTACAGTTAAAAGGAAGAAAAGGGTATAAAGCAGGGTGCAGATCGAAAGTGGGGATCTGAACATCACAGAAGCTGAGAATTACTGCTCTTATCAGAGTCTCTGTACTGTAGAGGAAAAAACATACCGTTCTAAAAACAAAAACTTAGCTTTGGATCCCAACTCTCTGAGATCTTGAGAACCTTATTTTACCACTCTAAGCCCCAACTCAGCCATCTTTGAGATGAGTTTACTCCTTTTTATTTTTCTTTTTTAAAAAAATGCGTTTAATAAGACATACTTTTCAGAACTGCTACACAGCTTAACAAAGTGTGTCACCTATTGAGAAAGATAGTTTTTATCAGAATGTATAAAACCTTCAGATGAAAAAGTACACAAGAATTTTATTCAGAATTTTGGGAGACCAAAATTTAAGATTCCTTTAAAGGAGTGTTAAAGCTAAACATGAGACTTCAAAATACATTACGTTTGCAATTATTTTAGATCCAACCTCGATGCCTCCTGAAGGAACAAATTTACTTATTTCAACAATTAGGAATTCTCAGAAACTTATATATACAATAATATTGTGTTGGTTACTTTTCTCTCCTTGCTGAGACAAAATACCCAACACCCAGCTCACTGTTTGTGGAGGTTTCAGTCCATAATCAGCTGTCTCCAGGGCAGGGTGGCAGGGCACAGGGGCAACACGTCAAGGCAGCAGCCAGCAAAAGCAGCCAGAGCAAAAGGAGGGGAGATCACGCCTCTTTTCCTTCCTTACATTATACACAGCCCGCCCCCAGGTCTATGTAGCACTCACACAATCTCCCTGCCCTCCTCTTGCACAGGCTGAGGATATTTACACAGTAAGGATCCTGGATTCCTGCCGAGTCTCTCAGTTAAATTTCTAAGCTTCTCAAGTTGATGCAATGTATCAGCCATAACAAGTATTTAGCAAATATTATCAGCCAGGTTACAGTGGAAGAACTAGAAACCCATCTGTAATTTGAGCAGAAGGGAATTTAATATAAGGAATCAGTTGCCTCCAGAAAAATTGTATGGATTCAAGGAAAAGTCCCCATTGATGATGCTCAGAACACAATAAAACTAGTGCAGTTTAGGATGGTGGAGAGCCAGGGTGTTGCCCATGGAAATACTGGAACAACGCAACACCAGAGCGGTGATCCTGGAACTAGGAAACCTGGGGGGAAGGAGCTGGCACCTGGCAAAGGCTTCTCAACGTGAGAGAAGCTGGGACCTGTATGTGGAACCCCAAGTCCCCTCCGCCCCTCTTTTTAGCGCCCCCAGCTTTGTCCTCCAGTTGTGGCAGCTGAGACATCAGAGTCTATCCTCTTCTTCACTCCCACCTTCAAACTCTTTTGGACAAATACAAAATTCTAGAACCCACAAGGAGATTTGGGAAGCTGAACGTTGTAAAGCCTCCTTCATCTGCAGTATAGCAAACACATCCTTAAAAAGGTATTTTTTTTGTTAAAGGTACAAGGAGGCTAAGGAAGTTTGTGTGTCCATCACACAGTGCTGGCCACGTGGTGGACTTCAAATAAGGCTTTTGCTTAGCCCTTTCCTTTGAAGGAAGCATAGTCACAATAAGAGCAAATGGAATTCTGTGCCTTATGTTTGGGGAAGTTATAGTATCTCGGTGTCAGTTTTATAGAGTTCTGGACAAAGGCTACGGTGGCAGAGACGATAGTGTTCACTAAATAGTTCTCTGTTCTCTGGCAGCTCCAGGCCTCTGTGGAGCTCGCTGGGTCTCCCGACAAGTCTAGCTGATCAGCTGTGAGCGGAAGTGATGCTTGCCCTTGGGAGCTGAGTGCGGTAACAAAAGGGCGGAACTTCCTGCAGCCTGGCGTCCCTCACGGACCAGATCCTCGCCACGGCCACCTCCGGCCACCTTTGAACACAGAGCGTGTTGTTTCAGTAAACTTACCTTAGCTGGGTGACTGAGATTTGGGGATAATTTATACCACGGTGTAAAGCCATGCCATTGTTACTAATACGGTCATCACACAAATGGATTGAGTCCAGTCAAGCTGGCTAATACTTATTGAGAGTTGCCAGTAATTCTCACGAGGCAGGAAATCTCTACTAAATGAAATCTCTCTTTTCTGTGCTTGATATAGTTTTTAATATAGAACTAAAAAAAGTCTATTACTTTCCTTGTGTTTGTTGGTGGCCAAGAGAATAAGCCTGACCCCCCAGGCACCAGATGAAAGACTTCGGGGCCTTTTCTCGCTCCCAGTGTGTGAAGAGCCACCTTTGTTACTGCAGCTATAACTGCTGCTTTCAGAGACTGGTACCATTTGCAGCGGAGCCTCTTCCACCTTTGTTTGAAGGGAACCTGTCTCTCCTTTGTCTTAGCAAAGTTAAGTAACAAGAGAATAAGCGAATTCTACCCCGGCTCACAGGCTGGAAGGTGCCTGCCCTCCTGGCTTCCTGGCTTATAGTTGCTGCGATGTGATGAGTAAACCACCAATTTTTGATCAGGAAAAGAGGCGGGGAGGCACTTTGCTCTCCTCTTGTTTGCTCATGCCTCTTTGCCCTGACCCTTACATTTCCATCAGAATTGGCTTCCACTACGATATCCTCACGTTTCTTTTTTAAAAAATCTTGTCGTGGCAGTACTGATGTGAAAGTCAATCGAGATACCGAGGGTTAAAGTACTGAATACACTTGGTGGATAGAACAGTGTCAGAAGAAAACACATCTCACTAAAGATGTCCTACACTGTCACTGCCCCCCAGGACCAACCACAGCCTGAGGCTGTCAGCAGCCCGCGACCTAAACATCCCCCAGTGGATTCTCCTGTGGTTAGTCCTGCTCATCCGCACGCTGGGAGCTGCCTCCACGTTTGTTGGTTGACATCTGTCCCTCAGTGGCTTCTTGAGTATAGCAGACCTGTGTGTGTCTTTCCACCCCCGCTGCCCAGCCCAGTGGCCAGTTTAGAGTCACCACTGAATAAGCATTAATAGGATGACTGCACGTGAGTGTGGGTGGCAGTGTGGGTGAAGGGAGGAGAACACGGGAAACCTGAGACCGGGATGCGGCCTCAGCCTCCCTTTCAGCTCTGCACCCATGGTAGGCAGGCCAGACGGACACTGAGGGTTTCTTCAGCTCCGATCTTTGTGACTCATGGAAGGACCCCAAGATCACCCGGGTCCTGGATAGAAACATACAATTGCCTCAGTCGGCTGCGGGAATCTTGAGGCAGCCCCTGGGGAGGGAAAGTGACCACGGTGCTGCATTCTTGGTGTTATTCTCCTAAGGGAGCCAGCATCGCGGCCTCTGTGGCCCCCTGGCGAGTGTCCATGGCTTCGAGACTGTCCTGGGCAGAACCCTCCTTCTGCACGGCAAGGGTTTCCGTTGCAGTTGTGCCCTTCAGCTTGGAGCTGCTCATCTTGAAGAGCCGTAAACTGTAGCCTGGCGGGAGCCGTGGGGAGAAGAGGCCGGCTGGGGGGGCCTTGGGAGGGACAGTGTTGCTTCCTTTCCTGAAGCCCTGGAGCCAACCAGTTGCCATGAAGCTAGACAGCCCCGGGGAAGGGACCCGGTTCCTGCCACTCTAGGCTGCGCAGCTGCCCTTTCATTTCCCCACGTAGACTGACGATGGCTTGATGCCACCAGCAACCCGAGTCCAGCCTGCCTGCCGTCAGCGTTCATTAGGGAAAGAGACTCCGCGGGCACTTCAGCAGGGGAAGCCGAATGCAGGGACTCGGTCACCCAGAGGTGAGCAGCAGCAGGGAACCCCCACCTCTGTTAGATGAAAGAGACTAGGAACAGGGGTGCTGCCAGCATCCAAGGTGCAAGGCTGCTCCAGCCAACGTGAGAGCCCTGGAGAGATGCAGAATGGGGGTGGGGAGGTGCGATGTCCTGTCCCAGTGGCGGAGCACAGGGACCACAGCTTTTCCTTCCTCCTGCCCCCCCAAATCTGGTGACTACTATTGGCAGAAACCACAGGACTTGGAAGCCTTAAGGAACCCTCCCCACTGTGGCACTGGGCAAAGTCAGGAACAGTGCAGCAGATGGAGTTGAAGGCGGACAGGCCCGGAAGGCGTCTGGTTCTCCTCTGAGCCTCTCGTCCCCAGCACACAGTAGAGCAGCTCGCAGGCTCAGCGGTGTGGAAGCTGCGCTACACGGAGCAGGTCACTTCACCTCGCGGAGTGCGTTTCTGGACATAACATAGAGATACTGCCGGTTCCCCATTCTTGCCCTAACAAGTAGATTATTCTGATCGTTACGATTGTTCAGCAGCTCTGTGTCATCTAACGGGGCTTTCGTGCTCCCTCTGTAAGACTTTCTAATGAGTGTCCAATCCCGAGCCCTGACTCTGAAAGTTCTTCTTCTGCCTGAGACCTTAAGATTATGGCTTCAATGTGACTTATTTCTTTGGTGGAATGCAGGAAACCTACATTCCTTTGATTGATGTCTCCAGTCCATATAACCTACATGTTGCTTGAAGATGTGATCTTTAAAACACTCAGGCCTGTAATCCCAGCACTCTGGAGGCTGAGGCAGGATTGTGGTGAGTTTGGAACCAGCCTGGGTTACAAAGTGAGCTTAAGGCCAGCCTGAACTGCACAGCGAGACCCTGTCTCAAAATAAATGAATAAAAAGTAAGTAAGTAAATAAATAACACAAAAAAGCACTTAATGATGTAGGCAGTGATAATGCGTTTATCCTTCAATAGCTAATACGTACACATGCTTTACGATGCAAATGTGCAAAGGACAGGCAGTGAAAAATACACATATCTTTACCTCTTGGGTCCAAACCATCTGACTTTTTCGCCCAGAAGCAATCGGTGGTTTTAGTTTTTTAGATTTAAATGTCAGTTTAAGGCAATGATTATTTCCCCGAAATTTCCAGCCAGCAGGTGGACAGTGTCTTTGGGCTGCCGCAACAAACTGTGACAGACTGGGTTCTGTCAAACTGCAGGAATGACATTTGAGCTCTCGGTCCGACCAGCAGCAGGATGCTGCTGCCTCCCAGGGCTCTAGTGAAGCTCCCGTCCTGCCTTTCCCAGCTCCTGGTGGCCTCTCGATCCTGGGTGTCCCCCCCCTGCCTCCAGCCTCACTGCCTTCTTTCTGCCTGTGTCTTTCAGCATCCTCCCCTCCTCCCCTCAGGACCCCGTCACTGGGTGTGGGGCCCCCCTAATCCCGTGGGACCACGTTCTCACTGATCCGGTCCGAGAGATCCTGTGTCCCAAGACGGCCTCGTGCAGTGGTTTCGAGTAAATACAGATTTGGGGCTGGGAGAGGGCTGTGCAACAGGACCATGCAGGGAGCGGCGCGTCTCAGGTTTGCCCACGGATGAGACACGCACGGTGGGCAGTGGATGGAGGACACTCCGTGACTAAAGTGTGATTTCTGGCCTCACCCTGGGTCCACAGAACTGTGACCTCCAGCAAAGGCGCCTGGAAATCTGCAGGGAGTTTTCTGGACAAGTCTAATCATGGGGCAAGTGTGAGGAATGCTCTTTTGAAATAATCCAACCAAAACAAAGCTGCCAGCGCTCAAACCTTGATCCAGTAGGCCTGAGACCAGGCATGGGCCCGGCTTTTTACTAGTCAGTTGTCCCTCTGGGCTTTGGTCTGTGTCCTTTTGTAATACCCATATTGGTGCCTCCATAGAAACGGAAAGGACATTGCATCGGTGAACCCTGCATGGTGCAGAGTTGCTCACGGGGAATCTAGAACTTGAACTCAGAGCTTCGGAGTCCTTGTCCACCTTTGACCTCAGGGGGGTCATGCCTGGGATTTCTCTAGGAACCAGGTGCCTTCTAGAAGTTTTTAACTCAGTCGTGTCCACAGTGCTGTAAATATGCACACTCATTAAGCAGTGTTTACTGCTGTATGATGTGGCAGTGGCCTCTGCTTGGCACTGTCCCCCGACTTCTGTACCCACCAAACCCTCACAGAGCCACCCCATGAGCCCAGGCACCCTTCAGTCCCTGCTGCATTCTTACACCTGTGGGTGGTTTCTCTTTTTGTCTCCCACCCACCAGAACCATTGCTGCCGTTATTCTGAGAAACCCTGGTTCTCAGGTTTCCAGTGAGTGGCAACATGGGCTTAATCCCAGCTCTTCCTGACTCCAGAGCCCAGGTGGTGCGGAACCATCCCATTGCACTGTTCTCAAACCCAGAGTTACCTTCCCCACCCTGTGGAGTGGGGAAAATACAGGCTCTTCCCACCCAACTCTGCCTCCTCCTGCCTTGTTCATCATACAACCCGACTCCATGCTTTGCTCTTTGTTGTACCCCAAAGCCCGGCCCGGTGCCTGTGGTCAGTTCTCAGCTTGTGGTCCCAGACCCTCGTCCAGCACTGTTGGCCTCACTGGAAATGTGGGAAGAGTGTGGGTTCTCAGGAGGGCGTGGAGGGGGCCAGGATCTGTGTTCTAACAAGCCTCCCTGTTGATTCTGTTGCCTGCACTAGTCTGAGGTCCAAAAGACCGACCCCCTTCTGCCTGTCTGCTTCCCTGCTATTCAGGAGCAGAGTGCGGGTTTCTGGCCTCTGTGCATTCTGAGCTGTTGGAGACACAACTTGGAAGCATGCTCGGCCTCAGGCCATCATTCAATCCTTCTCTCCGAATTGATTTCCAGGTGCAGAGTTTGCTTTAGTCCATCTCTGATTAGCCAGTACCTGTCTCAGGTACAATAGTACTAGCAATAGGAAAACAATAGGTGCCCTGTAATTATCTGCCAACAGAACAGGGTGAATTGATGAGTCCCAGGAAAGCTGGGCCTGCACTTTTCAGAGCATATTTTGTTTTTAGGAGCTGGGCCTTGGAGAACATGTCATGCTAGAGCAAGGTCCAGTTGAGAAGGGTTGCAAGGTTCCGGCAGTGTCTCAGCAGCAACAGGAGACACTGAGTGACATCGTGGTGGGTTCTAGTCTCTTCTTACTCAAAGTATGCTGTGGGGCACAGGCAGTGACATGTCACCTACAGGTTTACGAGAAACGCTGACTCTCCAGAGCTGTGGGATCAGCTTTTTAATAGGATTCACCCCATTACAGTTTGACAGGCATTTCCATTTTGACTCGATGCGGGGTTTTCACCAAACTAATCTCTCATCCTTTCATTGAATGTCCTTCTTTGTTGCTGTTGTTTTCTGGAGATGAAATTCAATTTCCTAGTGAATCCACATGTGTGAGAAATATACTAAGGAGGCGTTGGTGGTGGTAAAATTAATTAAATTCACTCAGTGCCTTGGAAATAAAGCTTTAACAAATGATCAGAAAAAGTTCCCCCGGCGCAGATGGGGAAGCTGATTTCTCATTTAGAGCAGCACCAGCCTGGCTCGGACCCAGACAGAACCTCAGCTGCTTCAGTTCATGAAGCGTCAACAAACAGCTTTCAACTTTTTATGAAATGCTCAGCGCAAAGGTGGGGTCACTGTAGAGAAGGTAATGGTGATCCAACCCTGTGATGCCATCAATCTTGTGCCCTTACTGCAGCCTGCGTCATCCCCCTGGTCCTAGGGCAGGGCTGTGTGACGCTTCATTCTCTCTTGTCTGAAGCTGAAGCCAGCTTTCTGTCTTTATTATGAGAGTAGAATTCAGAGCAGGAAACTGAGAAATCTACAGCTCATCAGCATAAAGAATTTCCCCCTCGAGTGTCAACTTCTGCCCCTAAGTCTGTTATTAGGGCTGCTTAAAACTTGTAAAATCATGTGGTTTGAGTTTCTTGTTCCTCCAGCTGTCCCTGTTGAAGAATTAGTGATTGTCTTTGCAGGCGCCAGAAGGAGGGCGGGGGTATTAAACACATAGATAATAGACCAGCTCTGTAATTGATCCCTTTTAATTATCTGTATCTGGAATCTGATGCCAGCAGTGCCTTTCAGATTGATTATTCTGCACAAGCAAAGTGCCTGGGATGTAGTAACACCTCAGTAAATGCTTTGGCACTGACCTGAAGTGAATGCAATCTACTTAGATAATAAATATAATGTTGTAATATAGGCTGCCGCACTGAGCAGACTGTATCTTGAAACACGGTAGAAGATGTTCATTCTGACCAAGCTGGAGTAATAGGAACTAGATTTACTTTCCTACCTGAAACAGAGCCAGGCAAACTATGACACAGTGGTGCTCAAAGCCTTGGACATCAGCCAGTGACTCTGGAGGGACAGGAAACAAGCAAATGACCCTTGAAATACCCCAGGCTCACTGTCTTAAAGAGTGTTTAGTCTTGGCTAGGGCGGAGGCTCTAATAGAGCGCAGCAGACTCCACTGAAGACAGAGTGAGGGTCCAGAAGTCCAGAGCAGCTGGCATTTACAAGGCAGATCCCAGATGGGGGTGAGGGGCCACAGAGAGAATGAGGGTTTTGAAGAGGTCCCAGAGAGTCCTGTGAGTCCTGATCGGCAGATGTGTGGGAGCAAACTACATAATGCAGGAGGAAACTTGCCCACGGGGCTGAAGGTAACAGAGCTCTGTCCTCACACAGGCTGAGAACAGTGTCTCTCCTGCCAGATGTTACCCCGCCACACAGAGAAGCACCCCACCGGGGGATACCACTCTGATCCTCCTAAGAGAGCTTTGAAGGATACCTGCAAAGGTCAAGTGCTTCCCAAATAACTTAACTGTGTCTCACGGGGAAAAAACACCAAAGAATATTTTTAGGAATGTAAAAATATTTAGCATTAAGTTAAAATTCACAGCATCTGGCATCTACTCAAAAATCTCCAGACATGCAACATATTAGGAAAACATGATCCGTGATATGACCAGTCCATTAAAACTGACCCAGAACCAATACGGGTGTCAGACTAATCCAACACAAGCACTAACAACAGTTGGTGTAACTGCATTCCATATATTTAAAAGCTAAACTCATGAAGTTATTATTTTTAAAACCAAATCAAACTTCTGTAGGTGAAAATTATAATGTGTGAATGAAAAAGAGTGAACGAGATTCATAGCAGATACGACCTAGTAATAGGAAGTTTCCTCAGAAAATTATTGTCTTTAAGTAAATACAGAATCAGCCAACAGTGCGACACGTTGAAGCAGCCTGATAGGCTTCAGCCGAAGTCCTCAAGGGAGATGAGGGACAGAAAGACACTGGAGTAAACAATGTCTGAAAGCTGTTAAAAACTGATTTTAAAAAAACCAATAAATCCACAGGCCTGCAGAAGCTTAATAAACCCTAAGTGTAAAGAATATGACCCAGATGAGACCAAGTTACTGTGTGACCACAGTGTTCAACAGCAGTGGCTGGGAGAAAACTGCACAGGGGCTGGGAGGCACCTCAGAGGTGGAACACTTTCCTGGCCACACAAGGCCTCAATGCCCTGGTGCTCGACCAGTGTGGGTGGGTTGGGTGGGGGAGAGGACCCTGTAGCTGATTTATCACGAGAAGCAATGCACTGAGAAGATTTGAGCTACACGTTCCAAGAATACAGGGGAAGATAACTGTCCAATTAGAATTCTATACCCAACTAAAGTATCTCTCAGACATTAAGGTGACATGAAAACTGAAATGCTCAACAAACTTACTGCCAGCAAATCTGCACTACAAAAAAAAAAAATGCTAAAAAAAGCCTCAAGATGGAAAGAAAAGAATGCCTCTATACTAAGACAGCAGCTCGTCCCACGGAGCCGGGTCAGAGGACTAATTCAAGCATTTTATAAAGTGACAATGAACAGGGATTTTGCTATCAAAAGCGACTGATTTGAGTACAGAAGTGAACTCAGCCATACATGGGCAGCTGGGTTTCAATAGATATGCAACAGCTACTCAGTGGAGAGAGGAGAATCTTCCTAACAAACGGTGCTGTAACATTCAACTGCAGAACAGAAATGAGCTCCACTTTACATCTTATACCACGTGTCACATTTCAAATATTTCATCACCCTAAATATAAAACCAGAAACTCTAGGAGAAAACTGAAACATTTTGTGCATTTGAGTTGGCAAAAGTTCTAGATATAGCACCTGACTCATATCCCTTAAGAGAGAAAATTGATATAAAACAAAGAAAAACACTTTATACTTTTTATTCTTCAGACTGAGCATGCCAAGTGCTTCAGAGAATGAAAACACAGATCGGAGAAAATATTTGTTTTTGTTGCATCTGATAAATTATGTGTATTCTCTGTATACCGTGCCCAGGTTCCACGCAGTTTTTAGAAAGAATTGCCAAGCGTTGTGGCAACGCCTGTAATCCCAGCAGTCTGGGAGGTTAAGGCAAAGGGCTGACAAATTTGAGACCACCCTGGGCAATTTGACATCTTAGTGAGACCCTGTCTTGAAATTTAGAAAAAGGGCTAGAGATGAGATCCATGCAAAGTCCCCAGTTCCCCGTCTTGAGCAAAGATTTATGCAGACATTTCACCATGGAAAATGAGTGCATAGCAAATAAGTACATGAAAGATGTCCCTCATCCTGATTCACTGCCTACATGCAGATTAGAGCCTCAGTGAGATACCTGAATCTAGCTAAATTAAAAAGACTGAGCGTACCAAGTGCTGGCAAGAATGTGGAAGAACTGGAACCTTCACACTCTTTGGTTTGAAATGAAAGTTTGGTCAAACCCCTCTGACACAGCATGGAAGTTCCTTAACGCTTACTAAGCGAGCCAGCAATGTGCTCCTGGTTGTTTATCCGTGATAAATGAAAGTGTGCTTCCAGACAAAAGCACAGAATATTCATAGTGCTATGATTTGTAGCAGCCAAAAGCTGGAATCAGCCCAGATGGCCATCAAAGGCTGAACAGATAATCGGCGGTTATTGCACGATTAAACGTTGCTGAGCAATAGTAGAGAGTGAGCGGGCCACACACGGCAGAATACGGGGATCTCGGACAGTGATTCTGTAGGAAAGCACCTAGACAAAAGGAATGCGTATTGCAGGCTTTTGTTATTAAAATTCTGGAAACTATAGTGAGAAATGCGAGAAGAGTCTGTGAATTGTTCTCCAGTAGAGCTATTAAAATTCAATGCTGCCATAAATGTGCTTTTCCAGAGAAACGGACCATGTGCTGCCTCTGAGCACCCCAGCTTTCGTGCCTGTGTGTTCCTGGTCACTGTGTCCTCAGGGGTTGGGATGCCTTCCCTCCAGCCTCCACCTGTCAGACCTCTTTGTCCTGAAGCCGTCCCAGACGCCTCTGTCTTCCTGGAGGTTTCCGGGCCTCAGGCTCAGCGTGCCCTTCCTCCTTTTGCTACGCGGCGCCCTTTGCCTGTGCACCTGTTCTGCCATGCGTTATTATTTTGGAACTGCCTGCCGGACAAAGCTATAAATGGTTTGGGCTGCATCTTCCTACCCCTGCCTCCCAGATCTCTCTACCCATGCAAGGCTATTTTTAGGATTCAGGATTTATAGGGCACAATTGCCTGAAGAAACCAGCATTACCTCAGAGTCCAGGGGTCGCGCTAACGTGGTGCCTGCCTGACTCTGCTGTCATCTGACCCCTGCTGCACCGCCTGTTCTCTCCTGGGCTCCCGCACCCTGTTGCCCGTATAACTCCAGGGCTCTTCCCTCTGGCTCCCTGTCCTCAGTGTCTCCCGCTCCGATCCCCCTTCCAGGCACGAGCATCTTCCTGTCACCGACTTACACACATGTGGTTCTGTCATGCGTCCCTCTGCACTCTCCCCTCTGTTTGTCCCTGGATTTCTGTGTCTGCCTCCTCCCCACACTTCTGAGAACTCCTCACAGCCCCACACTTCTGAGAACTCCCCCCAAGCCCCACCAAACAGGCTTCCGGTTTGTTTCCTTCCTCTGCAGCGGTTTTCCTGTGCTGTTTTCATACACATTTTCTTTTTTAAAAAGTTCTTGAAGTCAAAACAAAACAAAACAAAACAAAACCTTAACCCCACAGCTTTGCTGCTTCACAGAGAGATGACTTTGCCCAGCGTGGCTGATGCCTTGCATTTCCTGCACGAATGAGGAAGACTGACAGACTTTCCCGTGGCGTGGCCTCTTGCAACTTGGATTAGCATTTGCGTTATTCCAATTTTCACCCTCTCTTGCATGTGGCACAGAATTGCACAACAATTTAAAACTTGCCTAAATAGTTGAGATAGAGATTTTTTTTTAAAAAGAACAATTTTATGGGCAGCTGATTTATTTATTTGTGCTTGTGTTAAATCCTTCAGGTAATGAAAATGGTTATTGCTATCTGCAAAAAAAGGTGAAAGTGTCTTTGAGCAAAGGCTTCCACAGAGAAAATAATTATGAAGCTGTCATTTCCAAAAGGCCTTGACTGTGGAATAGCTGTAAAGTTCACGGCAGGTGTTTTAAGTCCAGAAACATTGACTCTTGCAGAAGTCAAGACCACCCCTCTGGGAAATCATGAAGAAGGTTAAGTTTGCCTTTAACACATCATGAGTTTTTCACTCTCCCTCCATTATCTAAACTTGGTTAAACTTAGTTGCTAAGAAATCCCCGGGGTCCATGTGTGACCTTGGATATATCCCTTGTCTCCAGAATTCAGATTTTTCACCTGTGAACCAAGTAGTTGGATTAAATACCTAAAATTCCTTCCAGATTGTTGATTCTGACTCTAATCATTCATTTATTCATGCATGTCACTGGGGTCCCTTTGACGTCTGCTTTTTTCTGTATTTAGTTCTCCCTGGTAGTTCACGTTGCCTGTGGTCTTTTCCACTTCTTGGGCCCAGAGTCCCTGAGTTGCTCTTTAGGTCCTTCCTGGGCCATTCAGTTTATCCCTTCTCTCCAGCATTCTCTCAGGACCATCTTTTCGGATCTTTGCTAAAGGATTCCTGGATATTGATGCCTTTGTGTGCTGCCTCCCATGTCACTCTGACAAGATACATGAGAGTCGATGTCAAGGGAGAAGTGATTTGTTTTGGATCATGGTTTCGGAGGGTGCAGTCCATGGTCAGTTGTGGGCTGTGACACCTCAGTACCTCATGGCAAGGAGTGCATAGCATCACACCTCATGGTAACAAGGAAGTGAGGAGTAAAAGGAAAAAGCCAGGGCCTCTGTGTCCCCTTCAGGAGTGCATTCCCAGTGACCCAACTTCCTTTCACTGGGCTCACTGCTCAAAGGCTCCCTTGCTTCCCAGCAGGACCACAGGCTGGCAACCAAGCCTTCAGCATGGGAGCCTCGGGGGATGTTTACAGCCCAAACCGTCACACACAGGGGACACATCTCTATGCGTATAGGGCTCCTAGGGGTCGATACCCTGCTTTTGCCCTTACCCTCTCTCCTCTTCTTCCACTCTCTCAGTCTTGACAAAGATTTAGTAGGAATTCACACAGAATGGGTGTGTGACACTTGAGAGGTGATAAAGTGCTGTTATTATGTAGCAAGTCGCCGACATTACATAGTTAACTGTGGCTTACGTAATTAACTGAGATTTTGTTAAAAGACTGTGTGCTCCTAAGACAGATACAAATTTCTCTCTCACGTTAGGAATTTTCCACATTAGTTGAAAACTTAGTGCTTATCCCAGATGGGTGGATATCATCTCAGTGACTGCAGGGACAGTAACTGTGAGCCGTTCTCCTTTCTGCGTGCCTAATGCCATGTCTTGTAGGTAATAGGTGCTCAAAAATAATTGACAATGGATGAAGATGCATTTCCTCATGATGTCATAAGTGGGCTAGACAGATTCTGTAAATGTCTCAGATGGTAGCCATTGATGTGGCATCTTAGCTGTCAGCCCTTTGGATTAATAATCTCTACTTTATTTGTGTCATCTTTCTGCTCTGCTTTGCACCTTGACAAGGTTGTCTATATCCAATCTGGGAAAGGCTCATGAAATCACACACTGGTGGTTTCAGCCCTGGAGCATCATGTGTGGTAAACTGCCTGATAAACAGAATCATGGCAGAAACCATCCTGAATTCACCGAGATTGTGTGTGATCTGCAGAATCCACTTTCTCATGGGACATAAAGACACGTGTCCCATGATATGCAAGAACTGAAAGACTTGGGCTATGGGTTAAATTCCATTATTTAAGACTACAAGGATTAATGTCTAGTAAGGAAAGGACACATCTACCTGTAAATATACCTGGACAGTTATAGAAAGGAAGCCACCAACCATACAGGTGGGACAAGCTTTCACTGGTGGTCACAGCCACCCATTTGGTTAGCCCAGGAAGTCCCTGCACAAAACCTGCCTCCATCTGCTGGACATTAGGAATGATCTTAAGATAGTCCTTGCCCTCAAGAACTTCCTGTCTATAAAAGGGTGCACCTTGAGAAAGGGACTTTCATATCACCAAAAGCCACCTGTTCTGGATTGGACAATGAGGAGAGGCAGATGGGCTATTTTTCAAGTGTTCTATGCCAAAAATGTTTTCTGGAGATGTTAAACAGGCATGGGACATGCTCCCAACCCACTTCCATGCCCACGGCAAACACTGATATTTACAACACTTTTCCTGGAATGAGACCTCAGTTTTCTTCTCGAGTCATGATTTCTGGTGACTGTTTCATCACAGTCAGTTTAGAAATATGACCTGTGTCCTATCCCAGAGGAATGTTTGTCTCAGCTCTACCGAGAAAATTTGGGAACTTGCTGTCTGGTGCCCTGTTTGGGAAGGGAGATGCCACCAAGGCAGCCCTGCTAAGATGTGGAGACAGGGCACTTGCCAAGAGCACAGGCAGCATCAGGATGCCTGGGGTCACCTGTCTTTGATCATGAGAGGGTAGTGGGGTCCTTAAAATCACCACAGAGTAGCAAACTCACAGGGAAGAGCTGGTATTGGCAGATACTGCAAATTTGAGATCAGAACAAAATATCTTCATAATACCCAAATGTATAATGCTTCTTTCCAAATCTGAGTCATTTTTAGTTTTTATTTTTGTTTGTTTGTTGAGGTAGGGTCTTGCTATATAGTTCAGGCTGGTCTTGAATTCACTATGTAACACAGGCTGGCCTCCAACTCAGGATGATCCTCCTGCCTCAGCCTCCCAAATGCTGGGATCACAGTTGTGCACCCCATGCTCAGCTTCATTTTCAGTTTTTACTAGTGAGTCACACTATCATTCATCCAGTTGCATAATCCAGAAGTCTGAGCAACAACCTAACATTTGCCTCTTCCTCACCCCTTGTAGTTTATCCACCATGGAGTCCTGTTGGCTTTATTTCCTGTACAGTTTTTATTCACATACCTGACACCATCTTCACCAGGGATACGCCCACACTAGGCAATTATCCCTTCTTTATCTGAGATTCACATTTAACTGGATATCTTATATTTTTATTTGTTAAATTGAGCTACTCTAGCTTAAGATCATAGAATTCAAAGAAGTGAAACTAGGCCCACAAATTCCCAGATCTGTGCCTGGCATTGGGCTGTGAGAGGGTCAGCTGCTCAGTGCTCAGTGCTGATTCTAGGAGCAAACGTATGTTTATCTGACTTGCATAGCAGCTCGCACATTTACAAAATCACTGCAACAATTTCAAATTACAGAACATTTTGAGAGGTGTGTGGCCATAAACAGTGTTGTCTCTGGGTTTGACATTCATTGACTCCTTGTAAAACTTTGATAAGGGCAAAGTGCTGAAATTTTCACATATTTTGTAAATGTTTGTGTTCCTGAAAACCTGAAACCTAGCCAACTTGAGAGGTCCTGAGGTGCAGGTTCCCCCTTAGAGCTTACCACAATCCTGCAATTCTGCATGATCTGCTCTAGAAATGGGATTTTTTTTAAAAAAATCACAAATAGCACCAAATCTGACTCCTTTTGCTGTTCGGGTCACGCTTTTCGCATTGTTTAGATGCTCTCAATAGCTTTCATCAGAGCAGCGCCTTCTTAGCTGGGATGGTAGCTTCGGGCAATAGTATTTGGGTTCTATGTTTTCCAGAGATTTCTGAGAATGGAGCTAAGTTCAGTGGACGGCCACCTGGGGGCGCTGTGCTAGGGACTGTACCCTGCTGCTGCGCCTCTTGACAGGCCTCCAGGAGCTCTCACCCTAGCTAGGTGCCTTGCCTGCATCAGGGGGCCTCGGGAATGGCCCCACTCCGCCACCGAGAACTGGGACCTCCACCGCGGTGCCTGCCGGGACAGGGACTCCTGGTCCACCACATCCACACCTGGCCTCCTTCCTAGCTGCTGTTTCCTGAGTGCTCTGATCCCGAGCAGCAGGGAAGATTAGCAGCTTCAATTCCGACTTGTGCCTTGGGGAAGTTGAACTTATAATTGGGAAAAACTTTCCAAATCCAGAGGAAGGGTGTTCAGAAGCTATTGAGCAGCAAACAACATGAAAAATGTCCCCTCCTCTTTCAAACAACACGCCACATTCTCTAAGCCTCCCACTAAATGGAGCATGGATTCATCAGCCCCGCTGTACAGCGGGCGCCTGGGGCCATTAACTTACAGAGAGAAAAGGTTTATTGAGCTCACAATCTGGAAATTTAAATCCAAGATCCGGTGGCCTCTGGCAAAGGTTGCCCATCATGGTAGGAACTTATGAGAGAACAACTGCTCAAAGACTGAGCCGGGAAGCAGGGAAATGATGGGTGACAGGGTCCCACGATCCCCTTTGCAGACGCTGCCGCCCGAGCTCCTCCCCTGTCATCTCTGGGGGACCAGTCCTTGGCACATGGATCAGAGTGACCCCTTGGTGGAGGCTGACAACTCAGACTCAACTTTGGGAGTCAGATGAGCTTGGTTTTCAGTCCCAGCATTTCCATCACAGACTGGAAGACCTGGCCAGCGCGGCCCCTGTGGAGAGAGCCTGGCCCTCTGCACTTGTGCCCGTAGAATAAATAACAACTCGCTGGATGGCAGCGAGCACAGAAAGAGGAAAGGAAACAAGTCCTTGGAGCAGTTTGCAGCCTGCAGGGCAAGTCCTCGTCCTCATTATGAAAGTTGTTACCGTGTGTGTGTGTGTGTGTGTGTGTGTGTGTGTGTGTAATAGTTAAGACAATTATACTACTGATTTCTCTGAGTTCATTGAAGATAAAGGTGTGTGCTGGTATTGTTTGGACGATTAAATGCAGATGTCCTGTGCTCTGGGTGAATGACTTGGGGGTGACAGTGCACACTGTATGTAACACTGTTGTCCTGATTGCTGTGTTTTGAAATTTTCTTTTTTTTTTTTTTAATCTCTTTGAAATAAAATGGATTTGGGGGAAAAAAAAGTTGTTACCAGTGTTCAAAAAAAAAAAATCTCTTCTAAGTCTTTTAGTTACAACCCATTTTAGGATTTAAAAAAAGACTCTAGTATTTCCTCTAGTGTTTTTCTTTTCACATGAGAATTGTTTTTCTTCGTGGATTATTTTACTGCTGATGTTAGTGCTGAAGGTTTGCACACATTTGTTTTCCTAGAGACTTTTTTAATTCAGTGTTTTTCTGACTGCGTTGCACATTTTTTGTTGGTGGTGGTGAAAAGAATACACATGTAGAAATAGAAATATCTCAGGGTCCCAGTGTCCGGACAAGCCCTGCCGACCGAGGGCTGGGTGTGGGTCTGGTGGGAAGTGTTGTTATCAGCGTGAGAACCACAGCGTTGGGGACCGAGCACAGCACAGCGGTGACGACTGTGTGGCTTGTGCTTCCCTCACCTCCCATGGTTGCCAAAACCAGCAGCCATGGCCTCCTAACCAGCTTTATCTGTGTTTCTCTAGCTTCACACTGGAGGGCAGAGGTCATCTGAAAACTTTGTGGCCAGGTGGCAAGTATCATTTTATTTATTCATTTGTGTCTTAGGAGGCTTCAAGTTTTATGTGTCAGCCCGGTGTTTCCAAACAAGAGACGGAGAGCATCCTGGGAAACGGTCTTTGGCTCAGTGGAAGCCTTTGAGAGAGCAAGAGAGGGAAGAAAATTGCTCTTTTATTGTGAGTTTGCCAAAGGATCCCTGCGAAGCTGTGATATCGTTCACGGCCGTGCCAGGCTGGGTCGAAGCTGCGCATCTTGGCAGACATCTAGGGAGCTCGAGCGACGCCTGGCTCGGGAGGGCCTTTATCAGGACTGGTTCCATCATCGGCGGTATTTACATAACTGTGCTGGAGTGTGCGAATCAACACAGCTGTGGCGTTGCCCTAAATATTTCTATTCAGCGGGGAATTAAAAGAGAACTTTATCGCTGAACTACAGATAAACACAATTCATCAAGCAGTGGTCACTTCAACTGGGGAACAGAATAGGAGTTATGAAAGCCCGGCCTGCTGAAAATAGCTCCAGTCAGCCGGCCTGCCTTCCCTCTCCGACGCTCGCCCCTCCCTGCCTTCCTCCCCCCTGCCCAGTTCCAGAAATGTAGGACTCGGCTCCAGTGTCGTCCGGACTTTCTTCAGCCCAGCAAAGAATCAGAGAGCTCACTCACTGGCGAGTGGGGACCTACTGTGTGCAAACCTGCTTCTGTGACCTGTGGCCCTTATTCAGCATGGTTCCCCTTTTCATTCTCTGGGCTGTAGGATTTTTTCGTTTGTTTGAGACAGGGTCTCACTATGCAGTTCAGACTGGCCTTGAGCTCATTTTGTAGCCCAGGCTGGTTTCAAACTCGCAAGGATCCTCCTGCCTCAGCCTCCCGAGGGCTGGGATTATAGGCATGTGTCACCACGCCCGGCTTGGGTTGCAGGACTGTTGGTGGGAGTGTGGGTGCTTTGTTTTTTCCTAGTAGGCTTTGCAAACTATAGAGTGTGTTGAAATGGACACACAGCAGCCCCAGTTCCGAGTGACCTGTGCCTTAGTTTTTTTAAGCGCCCATGGATTGTAAACACGAGGGTGGTCCTGGCCCAACTGCACACAGGAAGGCAGCCACTGTGAGGTGTCAGGTGTCAGTTTTGTTGGGTTGCTGTAACAAAGCACCACGCACGAGGCACCCCGAAACTGTAGACATTTCTTCCCTTGACTCCCGAGGTGTTAGCAGTTGGATCTCTGTGGAGGGTTGGAGGGATTAGCCAGGTAGGGGGGTGGGGGGGTCACCTGGAAACCTCGGCAGCCCTGTCTGAGGCTGCGTCACTGCTGTCTGTTGCCCCCCTCTCCACGCTGCTTTCCTCTCTGCAGGGACTCATATGGCATCTGTCTGTCTCCCGTCTGGCAGTAGATGAGTAGGGTAGTAAGACAAAGCTCACATCGCAGCCCATACTTTAATTCCACCTGCAAAGATCCTGTCTCCAAATCAGTGCCATGCTGAGGATCCACATGGACCTGAGCTTTGGGTTGGTGCCATTTGACTCTGGAGACAGTGACACATACTGGACTCTGTTTGCAGAGCTGGGTACCACACCCCACAAACCTAGGCCCCTTGTGGCATACTGGGATAGCAGACAGCAAAAAAGCAAACCAGCAGAAACGCTGCGTGTTTCTAACTCCTTTTTTTAACCTAAGACACTGAGTGGAATTTTCTGTCCTAGTGTCCACCTGTTGTCTCTTTACTACTGTGTGGCCAGGAGAGAGTGACCAGCTGTCCAGAACCCACCAGCTCAGCGATACAGTTCTTGTTCCCAGCCACTAAGAGTCTGTTAAAAGCATAGATGATGTCGGCTCGCATTGGGATTTATAGGTCACAGAGCATTGTCACAACTGTGATCTTAGTTTTGAGCATTCACTGTGCTTTTCAATCATCCCCGCACACGATGAGAGAAAATGTCTGCGAATAGCTGCCCTAGCGGAGTTGCTGGGCTTGGATCTCCTTGGCCCAAATCGGCTCACGCCAGCAGCCCTCAGTCCCTCCAGCCCCAGCCCGCACAAATGCAGCTGTTCCTAGAAGACGGGATGGAAACTGGGGGGACAGGGTAATGGGTGTTCAGGAAGCATAGCTTACAAGTGGCACAGCTTGACCTGGGACAAGTGTCTAATCAGTAAGTCAGTCGCTCTGTTCTTCCTTCTCCTTTTTTGCTCCAATACACTGAGTGTGCAGTATGCGTACCCGGAACAAAATCCAGCAGATACTGCATTTCACGGGAGAATCCCCTTCTCATCTTGCCATCTTGTCATTCAGGTTCCCTCCTAATTAAACCTGCCTCTGTCATCTTGCAGGCTTAGTCCTTTCACCTACCAGCATCTTTACACTATGACAGACACTGTTCTCATGTTTCTGTCTTGGGCTTTTTCACTTCCATTGTGTCATCCTTTTTTTCTTTTTTTCCTACACTGGGGATCGAACCTAAGGACTTCACACTGAGCTGCATCCCCAGCCCTCTTGTATTTTTTTTGGTTTTGTTTTGCTAAATTGCCTGGGCTGGGCCTGGACTTGTGACCTCTTACCTCAGCCTCCCAGAGCACTGGAATTACAGACGTGCACTTGACTTGCTCCGAGCTGTCTTTGGCTCTGTTATTTTAATAACAGCAAGTACCTCTCATTTCTTCTCACACTACTCAGGTATTTGTCACCCTGGAGTTTTTGTTAAATCCGGTCCTTCCCTGTTCTCTTCTTCCTGCCCCTCTTCCTAATTCCTTTCCTCACCTCTAGCTCCACCCATGTGCCTATAGATTAAATAAGTGCCCGAGTTGAAGTTGTCTTTTCAAAAGTGCAACATCAAATATTTGACCCTGCAAGGTGGTTCTTTTGCAATAAGTTGTCAGTACAAACCCATAGAAAGGGGGATCTGTCTTTTGCCTCTTCTCACCACACACTCACCAGTTAACTGAGACTGTGGGAAAGCACAGGGGTCCCACAGATGCTGGCAGCCCAGGGTGCAGCCCCTCCGCACTTCCATGGGATCTTCTCATTCTCAGCCGGCTTTAGCATTGCCCTTTCCAGGCAGCAGCCAAGGCAGATGGGGTGAGGAGTGACGAATTATCAGCTTTGCCCCAAATCTTTCAGAATTTTGCAAAAGACTCATGCATCTTTCCCCCAAATTATTTTTTTCCAGTCCAGGATGTTAAAAATAGTCTTTGTAAAACTTTTCAGCTTCCGTGGGGCCTGTATCTTCCCCCGAACCCAAGGACTCTGGAAGGAGCAGCCCCGGAGCCCAGCCTCCGCCTCTCCTTGCTGCAGTGGGCCACAGCCCTTCAGACGTGGGGAGGTCATTCCTAGAGATCTCGGGCAGCTGTTGTTTGGTTTAATCTTCCCAATAACCTTGAGAAGCAAGAGCCATCCTACAAATAAAGGAAAATGAGGCCCAGGGAGGTTAAGTAATTGCCCTCATGCCTCACGCATGGCCAACAAATCCTGGAGCCAGTCTGAATCCGTCTCTATCTGGTGAGAAAGTGGGCTACTGAGCAGAGAGCATCACAACCCGCCCAGAGCCCAGGGATGAAATTTGTCTCTGTCTCTTCGTGTACTGAAACATGCATTGCACTATGACCTCTTTGCTGGTAAAACGAGATCAAATAACAGATTTGTGCATCAACAAGAAGTTGTCATTTTTAATTTGTGCTGGACAATGATGGATGGATGGATGAGTGGATGAATGGATGAGTGAATGGATGAATGGACGGATGAATGGATGGATGAATGGACGGATGAATGGATGGATGAGTGGATGAATGGATGAGTGGATGGATGAATGGATGGATGGATGGATGAGTGAATGGATAGATGAGAGTGGATGGATAGATGGATGGATGGATGGATGGATGGATGGATGGATGAGTGGATGGATGCATGAGTAGATGGATAAATGAGTAGATGGATAGATGAGTGGATGAGTGGATGGATGGATGAGTGGATGGGTGGATGGATAGATGAGTGGATGGATGGATGGATGGATGGATGGATGGATGGATGGATGGATGAGTGGATGGATGAGTGGATGGGTAGATAGGTGAGTAGATGGGTGGATGGATGGATAGATGGATAGAGGTATAATAATCTCATTACTTTGTTCAGAGTCTTGAGTTGTCACTGAAAAACTTTGGGGTCTCAGCACTACGTGGTACTTGGATGATAGAGCTTATTGGTGTTAGAAGAGGAAGCTTGTGCCCAACTTTCTTCTGTCTTTGGATTTTGTTGTTGTAGATGTAGATAACTTTCACTTATTCATTGCACACATAATTGACACTTTTTCTGTGCTAAGCTCTTGCTGGGGTGGCTGGCAGTTCCTTGCCCACCATCACCGGGTGATGTCAACCCACTTGCATACATGGTCAGTGAGAGGCTTAGTCTCATCTCTTCTGCTGTCACTAACCCCCATGCAAGGTCTACTACGTGTCTCATTTACAGTCTGGAGTCCCGGCCTGGGAAGGGGGCTGTTTTCCTCTCTACCTGAGTCTGCCGAGTTTGCAGGCCATGAAGCCACAGCCTAAGACCTCTCCCTCTGCGTTTGAAAGGTTTTTTCCAGAACCCATCTCCATCAGCACCTCTCTGTGCTGGGCTTCAACTAGATCCACAGGTTCTTTTCTGTCTGCCCGTGTATGTGTGTCTGTCCTCCTCTCTAGCGTGCGTTGGACCAGTGACTCACCTCTAGGAAGAATGCATGAAGAGTCAGGGCTGTGACTCCGGTGAGCAGGTCCTGGAGAGTGCAGCAGCTCCTTGTCCTCTCTGGGGGAGGCCCCCCGCCAGGCAGGAGGACCCCAAGCAGCCTCTCAAGAGTCCGACAGAGCAAAGAACCGAGGCCTCCTGCCTGCACCCTGGAGAGCTCCCCATCTTAGAAGAGTGACCTCGCCCTGGCTCAAGCCCTCACATTCCTGCAGCCCCTATTAGCTGCAGGCTCATGAGAGTCCCTGACCCAGACACCCAGCTGGGCCTGTCCCCAAAGCTTGGCCCACAGAATTGTGAGACAGCGAGTATCTGGAGGTTTAAGCCACCTCATCTGGGGGACTTGTTCCTTGGCGGTAGATGACTACTACACTGTCCTGGAACCCTCTGCTCTGTTACCCTTCTGCTGAGAGTCACCAAAGCCACTGCAGGTCTGTAGGGGACAGTGGCCTGGGCTCAAGGAAGCTGTCATGACCATCAGTAAAACGTGTGGAGCAGGTGAGGCTGCCTGGCTGCAGACCCCGTGGTCTCACTCAGCAGGTCTGGCGTGGGGTCCGAGTACCTTGACCCAACTAAATGATTTAAAAGAGCATGTTGAAGGATTTCTAAAGCTTACTTTTGGGAACATCTGTCGTACGAAACCACAGGGCTCCCTCTCCTGTGTCCTGTCTTTGAGGACAGGCTGGGGGCAGCTCTGGTCACCATCCAGCAGGTCTCAGCCAGCCCTGGGCACCCCTGGGAAACTCCCAGGCTTGGTGCTTTTCCTTAGGCGCCTACGGATCGGCTTCTCCCTCTGGCTGTGTGGCGTTGGCTTTACCTGCTGAGTGGCTGCTGGCCGCACCACACTGCTCCTGACACACACATGGCCGCGTGTGCTCCTAGGAAGCCCCATGGCGCTGCCGGGTGCCCAGGCGGAGCCAGCAGGAGAAAGGTGGACTCAGCTCGGAGCTGGGCCAGGATCCTCCTTCCGTGCAGACAACCACAGTGATGAAAGGAAATGAAGATCCATCCCCTTTGCCAAAGCCAAGGTGGTCATGGAGATGCAAGTTGCAGGAGCGGTTATTTTGGAGGACAGTCACAGGAGGCAGGACACAGGGCCTTCTGGGGGGCTTGTGATGTCCTATGTCTTGACCCAAGGGTGGCAACATGGAAATGTTTGTTTTAAAAAGCACGTTCAAACCGGACACCTACAATTTGGGGCGCCTTTCTGTTCCTGTGTTATACTTTATAACGTTCACTTAGAAGTGAATGGTAGTGACAGATGCCATCGAAGTCTGCAAGAAACGGGCACCCTATCACGAGACTACCTGTGTGGTTTGCAAATCTGCTTTCTAGAGACACGCTGGCAACGTACCAGGCGAAAGTCTTTCTCCCTTTTTGCTGGAATTGGCATGTGTGTGTGTGTGTGTGTGTTTGTGTGTGTGAAAAAGAGACAGACAGACGGACAGACAGACAGACAGACAGACAGAGATACTTGAGGAGCAGCTGTTTTTCCAGCTGTCATTTCTTGAAAAGTAAGTCCAGGTTTTCAAAAGAAAGTAAGTGAAGTATGTGCATGCTTTAAATTTCTAAGATAACAGATACTGATAGAGTCATTTGAAAACAAAGCAAGCTCTCTCCAGTGCTTTTGGGAACCCTACTTTGTCTTCTCAGAGGAAGGTCACTGAAGAAGGAGAATTCTGGGAGGGAAGGAGAAGCCATGCTAGGTGCACTGCGCATTTCTTTGTAAAGTACCTAGAGGCAGGGGATGTTTTTTTCTCTTACACTAAGACAAATGTCACCTACAGATGCTTTGTTTCATCACATTAAACCTTCAGAGTTTGACCAGGGAGACCTGTTTTGCAGATTTCTCAAAGATTGCTAATTATTGCCCAAACTCCTCTGGAGACATCACTTTCCGATCACTCCTTCCCCACAGGTTAAGTTTATAACCTGCAAGATTTGCTCTCAGAGGCTGGTTTCGGATGTTAATGGGGCCAGGTGCATCGGGACGTGTAGCTTTCAGGTGGGCTGCACAGTTGATATTTTGCAACTCAGGAGCTAAGGAGGCAGGACCAACCATGGTTGTTGATGATGGAAACTAGGCTTCTGGCTACTGTGGGAGACCGTGGACAGTGGCTGTCCTGCCATTGGACATCATCCAATCTATACTTGATCTTAGCCAAAAGGCCAAGAAGCGATGACATCATCCAATGTAAAGCATGATGTTGTAATACAGGATTTGAATCCATAACCTTTTTTTTTAACTTTTCTGAGACAGGGTTACCCTATGTAGGTCAGTCTGAACTTGAACTCACTCTGTAGTCCAGGCTGACCTCTAACTCACAGTGAACCTCCTGCCTCAGCCTCCTGAGTGCTGGGGTGACCAGTGTGCCCACACACCTGACTGAATCCGTGGCCTCCTAAGTCTGCCTCACAGCCATCCCCACACCGCGTGGACTTGGGTAAATGGCTTCTTTCTCTTTCCGCCCAAACTTTTTTTCCTTCTGTGAGATGGGCTTAATACCAGTCCCAAAACTATTAGGAACATTAATGTAATGATACAAAAGAATCTACAACTTCACCTGGTATGTAATAAATTCTTAGTGGATGATAATAAAGCTATTAAAGAATGAAAGGAAATTAATAAATGGATAATTTTTATTCAGTTTTGAATTTCTCAGCCCTTATATCTTTGAATAAATGATACTTATATTTAGGCACACATGAGTGAGTACATAAAATAGTTTCCCTGGAACAAAAAATATCTGTCCAAAAAATTATAAGACTGGTTGCACAGGAAATAGTACCAAGAACCAACAAATGGGATTATATCAAATAAAAGCAGCCAAAGAAACCAATAGAGTGAAAAGAAGACCCACAGCATAGGAAAAGCATTTATTCCAGCTGTTTCTCAGAGGACTAATATCTGGACTAATACAAAGAACTAGAAAAGTTACACCTCCCAGATTTCAAGCCCCAGTCAGAAGTTAGGCATCTGAAATGAACAGACACTCTTCAGATGAAGAAGTGCAGGTTACCTGTATGTACATAAGAAATGCTCGATGTCACTAGCCATTAGAGAAATGCAAATTAAAACAGCACCACGAGTCCATCTTAACCCAGAAACAGTGGCCATCACTTAAAAATCAAATAGCAGACACTGATGAGGCTGGAGGGTGAAGGGTCACATTTCCGGTGGGAACATAATCTGGTGCAGCCACTATGGACCTCGGTGCGGGGGTTTCTCATAAAATTGGAAACTCCATCCCACCCAGCTATTCTCCTTCTAGATGTCTTCCCAGAAGAGTTACAGACATCATATTCCCGTGACGTATGCATACTGTGTCTACGGCAGCACAACACACCATAGTTAAACCTTGAAATTGGCTTGTCTGTCCATCAACAGATGAAATGTGTTATTTACACACCGTGGAATCCTATTCTGCTCTGAAGAAAGCTAAATCTGTGTCATCTGTAGGAAAGTGGACGCATCCTGAGACTATAACGTTGAGTAAAACAAATCAGACACACAAGCATCAAGAGGATGTGGTTTCTCGTAGATGAGAAACACAAAATATAAATAAAGACCAAAACCAGAGATAGGTGATAGGGAGTGGGGAGACAGAGCTTTCTCGGATGAGAAGGGGGTTAGGAGATGGAGAGAGAAGAGGGGAGGAGGGAAAGCAGGTGAAAAAGGAATGAGGCTGAGCTGTGCGCATGTGCCAGGCCCACACAAGGGACGCAAACAGTGTACTACGGACAGAGAGCTAGAGAGAGAGAGAGAGAGAGATACAGAGATAGAGAGATACAGAGAGGCAGAGATAGAGATAGATATAGAGAGTGAGAGATAAATAGAGAGAAATAGAGAGACAGACAGATTGTAAGAGACAGAGAGCTGGTCAGTACTGGCCAGGTTGGGGAGGGTCAGGGCCGTGTGACTGTGCAGGGGTGGCTGGGGCCAGAGCTTCATGGTGACAGAGGAGCCCTGCACGTGGGTTGCACCATGTTCCCTGAGCTCTGCGTGTGGTAAAATGGCCTGGATCTGCGCCCTCTGACTGTTCCAGTGAGTGGCACCATCCTGCAGTGAGTGGACACAGCCATCCTGGCAGACTGCACAGAGGTGCCCCAGAGCTCAGGATTTTCTGTGCAGCCCCCTGGTCCTCAGTGATCTCTTCCTGATCAGGCATCTGCCGGGAACTTTCTCCTTCCCTGTGGTCCTGGGAAACAGATCCGTGGCTGCTTCCCCAGTGGTGCAAGCCAAGTTCCGGCACAGGCTGTGGTGTCCGGCTTCAGGCAGAATATCACAGTGCCCCTCTCTCCCCAGAGGCCCCTTCCCTCCAGGCCCCTCACTCCCTCACTGCCGGTCACATGTGCCGCAGACAGGGGTCCTGAGGACCGTGAAATTCTATCTTTGTGTTCTGAAACTTTCTCGGTCGGTGAACCCTGAGCAGCAGGGTGAGGCAGGCTCGCTGGGTTTCTTTGCGGCCTGCAGTGGCGAGACGATGCCCAGAGTGGACTGCGGCGTGGTCTCTGCTCATGGCCTGCAGGTCTCTCTGCGATACCGCACTAAGCCAGGCAGTATTGTCCCCATTTGGGTGACCTGGTGGCTGCACATTGAGGCTCCGGCACTGATGGGTATCGGTGCATTCGCGTGTGTGCGTGGAGGACGGGTGGTGGGAGCCTTATGGTGAGCCATGAGACAGCGGCAAGGTCCCAGAGGGGGGCGAGGGTTAGCTCAGGTCTGGGGAGTGGGCTCCGCCAAGCACAGCTAACGTCCCTCTCCTGGTTCCTCCAGGCAGTTTGAAATCCACTCCCCGGACGCAAAGCACACGGTGATCCTCAGGAGCAAGGACCCGGCCACCGCGCAGGCCTGGTTCAGCGCCATCCACGCCAGCGTGAGCGAGCTGCTGCCCCGGGCGATCAGCGAGGTCCGGGAGCAGCTGGGGAAAGCGGGCCTGGCGGGGGGACGAGAGCTCCGGCACCTCGGCTGGCTCGCCGAGAAGGTAGGAAAACGGCGCCCTCTTTCGGGTTGTTTTCCAGCCTCTGGCCTTAGGCTGGTTCCCTCCCTCGCAGCCCACCTGGGTTTCTGCTCTGCTCCGAACTGCAGCCTGCCTTTCGCACTGTGCGGAGAGTTTGTCGCCCTCAGCACTGATTCCCCAGCGTGCTGTCCTGTGTGTGGACAACTGCGTGTGCCCACTGATTGTGGGATGGGGGGATTTCACGGTTATGTGCAAAGGACGCGGAGAGACTCAGACTCACGACACAGCTGCTGCCCGGGGAGACGGGGAAGTGGACGCCCTTGATGAGACTCGGGTTCTGTGGGTTTTGGTGCCTGCCTTTTGATGGCTCAGGTCCTGTCGGGATAATTCAGTCCACTTCCACACAGGGGAGCCGGGATAGGAGCAGCAAGGGTTTGCCGAGCAGCTGCTCTGTGCTAATTTTTGTGCTCGCTGCCTGTACCTTCCTTCTGCTTGGAAGCCGGCCTGCTCCGAATGCCATTGTTGAGGAGCGCCGCCTGTTTTGGGGGAAATGGGTGGCGAGTGAAGAAGAATGAAGGTGACGTTTCTGTTTCGGGGAGACAGCTGTGGTGGGAAAGGTTTGGTATCACATTAGTTCTGTCACTGCGATTGATTTTCCCAAGGTAGGTAATCTGTTGGCGATAGACAGAAAAACTCTCCTCGTGCCGACCTCTCGGAGGCTGCTCTTTGGTTCTTTCAGAGGACCGAGCTTTTGCCCTTGTGCACGCACCTGAGTGCTGTCCCTTTAACATGACCTAAAGCCCTAGGCAGCACGGGCTTTGTGGGCAGTTTGACCTCTGGGTGACCGGCGTCCTAGCAGGCAGTAGATGGGGATAATGATTGTGGCATTAACGGCCCTCCTGCCAAGGAACCCCATCATCTGAGAGCAGAAGCATCAAAGTGATAAGAAACACAAACTGCAGGTGGCCTTGCAAGGAAGCGTACCTTAGAGTTTTTGGTAAAAGCAGCAGTGCACATCTAGCTGATGGATACAGTTTTAGAAGTCAGAGTCTAACACCCTGTGCTTTTTACTGTTTCCAGATACACAGTTTATTAGGTGAGGGCCTGCTAGTTATGAAGCTTCCACAATGCAAGGGAGAGAAGGCTCAATTCAGCTTAGCTGGAACAAAAAAAGGGCGGGCGTCTTGCGCTAACTCCAGTGTCCGGAGCGGGGACCAAGAAAGTCAGGTCACGGTATCATGTGCACCTCGCCGTCTCTTCCCCTGTGCACCGCCCTGTTCCTCCCAAGCAAGTCCTTGAGACCCGGCCCAGGGGTGCCAGGCTGTTTCCCTTACACCCGGCTGCCTCCACGAACAGAGGCCTTTCGCCCCGGTCGCTCCAGCGCAGGTCCTGGGATGACGTCTAAGACTCACTTGGATCTGCCCAGCCCCCGTTAGCCCTAAGCTCAGCCTCACTCCTGGGTCAGAACAGGTATGAAGGAGCAGTTCTTGTATGGAGAAACAGGGTGTTGGGCTAGGGAAAGACTGGATGAATCTTAGAAAGGCAAAACAACAGACATTGCTGGAGAGGAGCAAGGAGAAGAGTTGATTTTGATGAAAACGTGTCCTTACTTGGTCAAGGGCCAAGTGACCGGGGTGGGCCAGTGAGAGGTGGTAGAGTTTGAAAGAGAAGATCAGAAGGGATGGGATGAATGTGGGGGTCGTCCCGAAGGCAGGCGTGGGCAGAGGGGAGTGAGGAGAGAAGGGGAGGACCCCCAGGGCTACAGTGACCAGTGACACCACCATCGGGAGGCCTGGGAAGAAGCCACCATCCCCTGAAGCCAAGGAGCTTTGTAGCGGGAAGGAAGTGCTGTCCACTGCCTGAGACCACCGAGTCCTGCTGGTGGCTCCTGATAACGGAAGCTGAGTGGCAGCTGGGGCCATGGGCCCCACGGGTGCTCTGTGATCTCAGGATGGGGTGGATGAGGACCTCGGGCACCAAGGATGAGACGGATCTGGAGGGGCCAGGGAGGGGCCCATCCTATACCCACCAAGGAGCTGAGCAGTCCCGGCCCGGGTCTCTTTCTGTCTGCGGACACAAACATTGTTTAAAACCATTACTCTCTGGGCAGCTGAGGAAGGAAACCATGTCATCTTTAGTGACATTCAGTTTCTTCAGAGACTCCTTTTTTTTTTTTTTCACTTCTGAACTGTGTTAGGCCTTTTGCTTATGCCAGATATTAGCAGATGTGCTACCAGGTGCTCACTCGGGACAGCAGGAGAGGCGGACAAAGCCTCGCTCTGTTTTATGCAATGGTAGCAAGTGCTGCTTCAGTTATTTTATCCAGTAGATCTGGAACAGCAGTAAGGATTATCAGGGGCAGTTATTAGAAATAAGAATGTCCTATAGGGTTTTCATCTTCAGACTTCTTAAAAGATTACTACAGATCATATCCAAGGGAGCAAATCTATACTGCAATTTTAAAAAATATTCGCTACTGAATCCCAGTGAGGGGAGACAGGAATGGGTTTTGACTGAACATGAAGAACAAATGGCAAATCCCCGATACTGTGTCTTTCTTATCACAAATATCAGTGGCTCTTCTTGGTAAAGATACAAAATGTGATCCATGTATAATCGGCTGTAATTTATCTTAAATTGATGTCCTGTGTGTAGCTTTGATTTTATAGATGAATATCCATGGTTCTATTGCAAGAGTGTATAGATTCTATTTAATTCCACATTTTTAGAAGTTGGATTTACTTGAACTAAAACAATATGAAATAATGGCGTGAATTTCCTTTTGAAAATCCTGATCAGTGCCAATTCTAAGGCCCCCTTGTCTACCAGGAGGAAAACGAGACGTTACCTCCGTCCCCCCTGCGCATGGTGTGAAGGAAAGGCTCCCAGGGAGTGCCAAGGTTTCAAGGCACTGAAGAGGGAGGGTCGGCTGCCCCGCAGGAGAAGGGGGGAAGGAGCCAAGGGAGGCTGAGTCAGGGCAGCCTACGTAAGGGCAGAGGTGGTCCGTGGCATGGGTTCACCCTGTAAGAGGCTGAGTGGCACATCTGTCCCTGGGTGACGACGCCCAGCAGTGGGCGTCCTCAGGCCCTTAGAGCCAGATGGAACGGTCCACATGTGACGTGGTGGACAGCCAGGGGCTTCCTGTACCAAATCAGACCATAGGGAACTTAGCAGTGCCCGTTTCAGGCAATTTAAGAAAAACAAACTAACAGTAATACATAGGGACCTGGCAAAATCGGGAGCTCTGCTTTGTGCTTTTTTGCTCTGTCTTGGTATCCCCATTTCCAAAGGATCTCTGATTAAAAATGCAAAATCCCAACACAGCAAAACCAAAGACACAGTTGGGAGCTTGGAGACTCCAGTCGGTGCTCTGTGGGGCTCATTCCCAGTGCGGGTTCTCTCCGGCGGGAAGGTTAGGTGGTGCTGGCGGAAGGGCTGGGCGATTCCTGCTTGTCCTGTGCCTCGTCTGCTCCAGGCAGGGCATTTCAGTTATTCCAGACCCTGCAGGGGATTCCGCAGAGGCCAAGTCCAGAGTCTCAGAGGGCGCCTCAGGGACAGAGCCAGGCTTTGACCTTCTTTTGCTCACTCCCAGACAGCTCTTTCCTCCAAGCTGAGCTGATAAAGAGTCCAGGGAGCCACTGAGTGAGGCTTCCAGATCCACCTCTAAGCCGATCCCCACTCCCAGCACCCAGCTTCAGCACTAAGAGACAGTCGAAACTGCTCAGATCCCCACCCGCAGTCGGGAAACTGAGGGAAGGGCCACACCCACGGAAGTGTATGTTCTCCCTCATCCATATCCTCAGCTGCTCCCATTGCTTCTGGCCCTACAAGGTCAAGGAGTGACTCTCTCCTCTCCGTTCTTCCCTACGCCTCCCTGGCGAGGTCCCTCCTTTAGTGACACTCAGCCTTCTCCCTTCCCCTCCTTCTTCCTGATTTTGTACCGTAAGTCCAAAGAGCAGGTCTTAGAGACTGAAGTCATCTTTGATAGGGCAGATTAAGGGAAGACTATAGACACCACACACACACACACACACGCCCACACACTTACAAGTTGGCCTTACTTTGCACATTCCCATTATCCAGGAGTGTCAGAAGTCATCCTAGATAGAATGTGAATAAAAGCACAAACTGCTACCCGCTCATCAGTTGACCAGTAAACCAACTGCTATATAGATAGCAGATGCTCATACTGACCTGTGGCCAATCACATGCTTTCTTTCAAAGCCTGTAGGTGATTGGCCACCACACAGCCATTAGCCATTCATGCACAGGTGACAGAGTTTGCACGTGTGTCTCTGTCTCCCTGTGACAGATCTAGATGACATCTTACAAGAATGGTTCTAGGAAGAGGACACTGTCCAGAAGAACTAACAGTGCCATAAAAGGACAGAGTAGCAATGCTGCAAATGAAATCCGAATCAAACATGCATGGGAGAGTAGAAGAAATAGCTGACCGCAGGACATTTGCACTGGCAGGCCCTTCCACAAGCCTGGTGGTGCGCAGCAGAATTTGGTGAAAGTAAACTTGTGCCACAGGAGAGAAAATAGTGGTGACAAAAGGGAAAGATACCGCAGAGAAAGAGCAGCCAGGGGTGTTTTACACCACTGTGAGCTAAAGGCAGATAGATGCAGCACTAACTTAGTGCTTAGGTGGAAACTTAGGAAGGGAGTGACAGTTTGCTAAGCAGTAGAAAAGATGCTAACTCCGCTTCAGGAGTGACAGGAGATCAAAGAACCTGACAGCTGTGTTCAAAGAAGTACGGTGGGTCAAAAAAATTGTTTTTCAACCAAGAAATAACAATTCCCAGTCTTTCTGAAGTTTAAACTAGACTGGTAAATAAATGTTAGTTTTAGTATATGTTTCATTTCTCCAAACAACCACTGACAGTCAGAGAGTCTGTAATATTTTGATTCAAATTTTTAAGGTTGTGGAACAATCCTGATTTGTCCTACTGATTATTGCGAGCATTTGTCAAATTGCAGCGTTGGGAGCTGTTATTACTGACCAGCACTACTGCACCGGCGCTGTCTATTGGCCTCACCCTATCTACCTTCTGTCTGCATTTCTGCCCAATCTATTTTACCTGTCCGTACGTTCGTCTGTCCACCCACCCGTCCGTCCATCCCTGTTTGTTTTGTAAACTTGTAGCTCTCTCTCTCTCTCTGCATATCTAATCATGAATATGCTCTATTTTCTCACATAATTAATACCACCTTTACTTTTCAGTAAACACCAGTGATTTAACCATACCCCTCTCAAGTTCCAGATTATGGTCACCACCAGGTAATTTCATTCTTTAGCTGTCCTGCCTGCTGTATTAAAAGAGCCTCAAGGGTAAATGTGAAGTAGCCCTGGCCTGAGTAAAGCAGGCTGGCTGTAATCAAGGTCTTGACAGTGTAATTAATAGAATGGTATTTTTTGAGTTGCTAAATATATCAGGCCTACCATCTGCCTGAAAATCACCTGTGCTGGAATTTCCCAGCATTTCTCCAGGGAGAAAACAGCTTCCGCCCCAGGGAGCTCCCCTCCCGTAAGTGGCAGCGGATGAGCCCCTCTTAGCAGGCCAGCCCCAGCTTGCACCTCGAGTCCTCTCTAAATGAGCCAGTCGTTTATGCTCGGAAATGCAGGCTGTCAGTGCAATTAAGCCTAATAGGCCTGTTGTGTACTTTGACCGGCAGCCACAGAGCTCCCGAGTGAATCACCTGGGGGTGGAGCAGGGCGGAGGGAAGGCTGCCACCAGCTCAGGGGCTGCCCGTTCATCTTTTGCTGCGCGTGTTTAAGCTAAATGTGCCAGTGTGGACTTAATTCGCACTGTCTCCAGCTTCGTGCTTTCCAAGAAAGCAGCAGAGGTTTTGTACGTGAGGACGGGCGGGTGGCAGAGGCAGCTGGGAGGAAGGATCACAAATGTGCCCACTTTTCTGTGCCGCTTCACCATGCGATTCCATGAGTTGATCTCTCCACAGAGGAGACATCCGAGCCTCCCAGGTGAAAGCAGCAGGGACACATACATTTTACCCCTGGCCAGTGGGTCCCCAGAGCTGCAGAGGGCCGCAGTTCAGGATCCCTGGGAGAGGTATATACTGTTATCTTCAGTTATTCAGAGCACAAGACACCTGCGTTTAATCAGCCAAACAACACTAGCACAAACCTTTCTCTTCAGTGAGCTCAGAGAAATCAGTAGTAGAACCACGTTATTGTCTTTTATGGATATAGTTTCTATGAGCTTCTCGCACTAGTGAGACAATGCAATGTTCACACACGTGTGTCTGATTTATCTCACTGATAAGTATGGCCTCGAGTTGCATCTATCTACCTATAAAAGTCTCAAGTTCATCCTTCTTCATGGTTGAGTAGTCTCCACATATAAAAATACATCTTTTTTATATTGAACATGAGAGATTGCTTTTCTTTTGTAAAATAAATATCTTACACCAAAAAAAGGGGTTCTCATATGAATTTCCATCCTTTGAGGTGGTGACCCCCTCTTACTCTGTGGGTGGGTAAGGGCCTCCCCACCTAAACAGGATGAGCTAAGTACCCAGCACCCACCTCGAAAGGATGATGGTGACAAATAGCAGAACCATCTCTTCCAAATCCTGACTTCATCACGCTCACTCAGTGAGGCCTCACTGGGTTGTCTGACTCCATCCCGATTTCCAGGTACCCCATGTTCCCCTTAGCCAAAAGGCCTGGGACTTGTCTTCAGCAGCCAGTCTGCTTGTGCAGCGGCCTGGGCACGCGTGTGCTCACACACACACACACACACATTCACTCACTCTGCACCTTAGGGATTTTCTTAGTTGGAAAAGTCATGGTCTCTTGGTGACTGCTGTTTGCTTTACAAGGATTTATCATCCTTTTGCATGTTAATAATACTAGACTGGAAGTCAGAGAATGAAAGCTCTAAACTCAGCTTTCTGAGTGCCCTGTTCCCCCACCCCAAGAAATACCACTCAGATACAGCCTTGTGAGCTCCCCGGGCCCCGAACCATGATTCCGACAGAGCTCCAGAGCTAGCAGGGACTGAGAAGACAGCAGGGTATGAACCAGCGTGTGTGCGCCTGAGCTTTCTGTGCACCCAGCAGGTTTACCATAGACCTGAGCCAAAACCTGACCTCCCTGACCTTCAGCCCCTGGTCTGCCTGGTGGGTGCCCCTGCCAGCAAGGGAAGCGGGCTCAGAGCCAACCGCCCAGAAGCCTGCTCCCAGGCGGGGCCCTGTCACCCACTGCTTTGCTATTGGAGAGGGTGGGGGCATTTTGGGAAGCATCAGAGCCAATGGGAGATCAGCGGTAGCCATGGAGACCAGACAGGGATGGTGAACAGGAAGGGGGACCTCCAGGAAAGGGAGAGACAGCATGAGCAGCAGAGCATAGAAGACCATCAGGAAGAGGATGCCGGAGGAGGGGGTGCTTTCTGGTCACAGGGACCCACTGGTCGAGGTCTCTCTGGCCCCAATAGAATTGACACCTTTCTCCACCTCTGAAAGGCTTTGATAGTGGCCTGGCCTGTCCCTGGTGATGGGGTTTGCAGGTGTTCTGTGTGTTCCACAGACTCTGCAGTCTGAGTGCCCATTCTTCTGACCCACCCTGGGATAAGCTGAGACCTGCGGTGTGAGTGCACAGAACACCAGAATACCCTGGGTCTCTGTGTGTGTGTGTGTGTGTGTGTGTGTGTGAGACTGGCCCCAGGCCCGTTGTACAGTTTGATTGGCTGTCTCCGCTCTTGGAGACCAAGTCCCAAGAATTCTGGTTAGGTGGATTTGGGGTACCTGGAAATAAGGAAGGAGGGAAAGGAGCCCCGAAAGAACTCAGCCAGTGAATCGGGAGGAGGTGGGCGGCGCTGCAGGCGTGGAGACGCAGCGCGACCGGGAAGAGCGTGGGCCCTGGCAGAGTCGCCTGGCGCCGGCCTCTGGCTTTCTGGTTTACCTGTTGGGTGCCTTCATACAAGCGGTGCAGCCTCTCAGCCTCAGCCGCTGCAGGTGTGAGAGAGCGCGGTGAGAACCTCCTGAGCAGCGCGCCCCGCGGCTCCCCGGCCTGAAGTGTCTTCTGTGCAGCCGGCCGGCACCTCGCCTCCCCGTGTGCGTGCGGAGTGCTCGGAGGGGCTCTGTGCGTGAGGGCCGCTGGGTGTTTATACGCCCTTGTCCTGGGAAGTGCGATGAAAAGGCCCGGCGCGGTCCTTTGCTAACATACTGGCTCGGAGCCCTCAGAGCCAGCAGCTCATGGGTGACTTGCGTTCATCCCTGGCCTCTGTTCTGGACCAGAGCTGTCACTTTCTCAAGCTTCCTGTGTCACGACCGTCACTAGGCTTCCTAGGCCACTTTCCAAGATCCTGAGTGTGTGCCGGTGGAGCACACGTCTCCCCCGGCTTCTGCGAGGGGGGCCAGGCAGGGCCTCTGTGAGGGGGCTGCTTCCAGGGCAGCTCAGCCACAGCGCAGCCCGCTCCAACCCTTCGGCCTGGCCTGAGCTCCATTCAGTCCGCGCAGGACCAAGCCCTGCCCCAAGGGGCAGAGTGAAACTGAGCACTTCCAGCAGTGACTGGCAAAATCGGGAAGGGAGAGAGAACAGCCTGGGTTGGGGCTTCTAGGGAAATGCAGGCTTGGCGGATTCAAAAAGAAGAAAGATCTGAAAAGCTCGGAGTGGGACTTGGGTGCTCCGTGGTTTAATTTCAGAGAGAAAGCTCTGAAAAAACCAGCACGTTAACTTGGTGCCGAGAAAAGAGGCCATAAGTGAAAGTAATGTAAACCAATCCCCGTCAGAGTTGACGTAAACTTTATCAAACACAGCATTGGAGCTAAACATACAGAATCAATGCAGGGTTTTTTTGGTTTTTTTTTTTTTTTGTCTTTTTCAGACAGGGTCTCACTATGCAGTTCAGGCTGCCCTTGAGCTCACTTTGTAGCCCAGGCTGGTCTCAAACTCACAGTAATCCTCCTACCTCAGCCTCCCGAGTGCTGGGATTATAGGCATGAGCCACCATGCCCAGCTATAAAATCAATTTTTAACAAGGACATAAAATCATGCCCTCATAATTCTTGTCATTTCTTCACTGGAAAAGATCAGAAATTGAAGGAAGAAATATTCGTGGGAAGTTTAGGGTTCTTGATGGCTTTTGTAGAAACAAATCCAAAATAAATAAATGTGTATTTTGTTGTCTCTTCCTTTTCCACTCTTCTTGTGACTGACAAGAGCCTTAAACATAATTGCTAGGGGCTCTAATGCATGTGAAGCGGTTTTCTGGATGCACCGGTTACCCTTGAAATCATTCTGGGCAGCAGACTCTGGAAATAAACGCAGCCGCCGTCCTCTGCGGGTGCTCGGTTCCCACCATTTCATCTCTTCTCACGTCGTTTTTCCTCCGCGTCAAGCTTCGAGGCTTCGCTCTGAATAATAACTGGGGCCAAAAGTAACCTAATCTGGAGTCCAACAGCCATAAGACCAACACAGAACCATCCCAAGAATCTTGTTTATTTACTTAGCATCTTTTAGAGGAGGAAGATATTTTTGGCTTATAAAGAACGCCATGAGTTTTTAAAATCCCAAATACATGGTTAGTCCTTTGTCCATTTGCTGAATATTATTGAACACCTACCATTAACCCACTCAGTAAACAAGTTATTACCTGTAACGCATCGGGAAAGTGTAGGTAGTGAGCTACCGTGGTAGGCAAAATAGACGTAGCAGCGTCCGCACCGCAGAACCTACCAGCTCAGTGACAGGTGCTGTAAAGGGGGCGGGAGAGATGGGATGGACCAGAAGGAGGTGGCTTTAGGTAACTGTTTGTAATGAGACAGAAAGGTGTCCTCACGGAGCTCGCGTGCCATTGAGGACAACAAACACAGAAACCAGGAATCTACAGTGTAGACTGGCACATTGCTGTCACGTATTTTATATCAAACCTGTGAGAGTCCAGAGAGAGGAATCAGCCAGCCTGGCATGGGAGGGTAAGAAAGGTCTCAAGCTGAATTTAAATACGAGGTGCAGAAAGACCTGCCGGCATGCAGGGGTAGCATGTGCAAGAGCCAAAAGCCACCGAATGCATGGCCTTGTCTAAGAATAGCCCTCTGTCTCACGTAGCTGGGGCGCTGCGTCTGGCCGTGTGTTCTGGTGGTGCTGCCTTTCTTAGTAACCCCCTGGGCGGCCGGGCCTTCATCCCTGTGCCGCTGACCTGCATGTTTAGAATTCTGCTTCGGGTTTCTCTTCAAAGACGATTCCTTAGCGGAGTGAGAAAATCTCCCTTAGTGTCCCCCAGGCATCGCCCCCTGCCCCGGCTTTCTCTCGCACTCACCCTGCGTGGCCTCTTCAGCAGCCTCTCCTTCCTCAGACCAAAGCTCCAGACCCCGGGCTGGGCCTGGAGGTGAATCTTGAGCAGGGAAGCAGGTCGGGCTTGCTGAGGTCCATCCAAAGCTGACCAGCCGCCGCCTCATCGAATGCAGGAGGAAGCTGAGAGGAGTAGGAAATGGTACAACAGCGTGTCCGAGCCCCTCCTCCCACTGCTGTCCCGCTAGTGCCCACGGGCTGTACCTATTAATTCAGCCGGTGTCCAGTACGTGCAAATCTCTAACCTCAGACCTGTCTTTCTTCCAAAATAGTTCCAAATTAGATTTGGAAGTGAACACCGCAGTGTTTCATCCTGCAAAATGCTCTTCTTTGTGATCTCAACTCTAAGGATAATACAAATCACAGGGACGCAAATGAATATCTGCTCCATGCTTTGTCGAGTGATTTTGCAGGCATTGTTTCCTGTGAGACTCCAGAAGAGCTTGTTCATCTACATCCTCAGCACCCGGACCTGGGTGCCCAAGGTGTGTGCTGGGCTGTGGTCACTTGGGAGAGGTGGGCTGTCCTGCCCCGTGGGACACGGCCCCCACCGCAGCTTCGCGGATGACGCTGGGTGCTGCTGTCAGAAGGAGGCTCGGTCATCGAGGAACTGTGCCGACCAGAAAACCACTCCTCAGCACTGCCATGATGACTTTGACCTTTTTATTTTTCCGTGATTCTATAAAAATGTGAGCACCGTGCACTGTGTAATTTTAAACAAGAGGTTTTGTGTTGATTCCTTTTCCTTCTCCAAGGCGGAACTGCACATCAAGCTAATGTTAAGCGTCACTGTTGGCTTAGATGGTCACTGAGCGCTGTAAGCATCCATCTCACTGTTCTACCCTTTCCGCAAAGGGAAGTCTGCAGCTCTGTCCCCCACCCGTGTTCTGGTGAATAATCACTTTCAGTCACGGCACGCCCGGAGATGTGCAGGAACTTTGCTTTCCTGGTACGTTTTTTCAACTCTGACTAGAGTTTGTTACCCTCCCCCCAAAACCCACCTGGTAGGACGCGAGTCACCAGGAACGTGTGCCATGTGGCGGATTCTGGGGAGGAGCTGAGAGCCCACCCTCAAAGGACAGTTGGTTTTCAGAGGCCTTTTTATTACTACATCCAGGTAAGGAAGAAAAGGTAGGAAAGAAAGAAAATAAATCAAGAAAAGAAGAGCATATACTCCTGCAGTTTTAGTTCCTTTGATGTTTAAACCGGCTAGTGTCCTTCAGATGATACAAATCACGTTGGACTCAGGCAGACTTGCTCTGACCCTTCCAGCCGACCTTGGGGCCGCCGACTTGGCCCCCTCACGGGTGGCACTTCATTCCTGGAAATATGACCGTGCCATTTGGACATGTAGGCTTCTCGTCTGTTGGTGCTAAACCCGGTGAATTCCTCATGTGAGTGGAAAGACACATGGATCCCTGGGAAGCCCTGCAGCTCCTGCGGAGGGATTTCTCCCCGCTCAGTTTTTAATGAGGCCCCATATCCATCGCTGTCCCCAGTGACTTCTTTGAGCAAGCCGCGCTCAGTGCTCGCGGGGGGGGGTGGGGTGGAGGGCTGACACCAAGCCACTGACTTCTGCGGCATTGCAGGGGCCCCGGCCGAGACTCTGACCTGAGCGCATGCAGATTGCTGGGTCCACCTGACCATTCTCGGCTCTGCCGCTGGGGTGCAGCTGGCAAGTGGCAGGGTGCACGTGTGAACCCTGGGTCTGGCGGTGCTCGTGCCAGCTGCGCAGTGAGACGGCGTTGAGGGGGGCGGGGAGACGCCCAGTGCTCCGTGAGGAGTCAGAGGAGCTGCGTTGCACGGTTACTGTTGTGCGGCTCGTGGGAAAGAAAGACCTGCTCCTTCCATCTCCTCTTAAATAGCCCCTCCACGCCAGCGCCGAGCTTTGTGAACTATGCAGTGGGGAGGAAAGTGGGACTGTCCGAAGAGTCGGGTAATGGCCTTCATTTCCGAAAGGACGCTGACACCCATCCCTGCTGCTGAGTAACAGATTTAAGGCCTGCGGGCCTGGCCCTGTGGTGCTGACCACAGGACACTGGTGACCTTTCAAGGCAGTGCTGCGTCGTGTCTTTCTGGAGAGATGGCAGGCCAGAGCCGAGGCACAAAAGGGCACGCATGCCACTCCCGCCTCTGAGCCTGCTTTCCAAGGCGGGTGTGTAAAAGGTCTCCGCTCGCGCTTTTTGTGAGGCGTCCTGTGCCGGAGAGGGGAGTGCGAGTGACCCTGCTGCACCGAGGTACCCGCCGAGCTTCGGGCAGATGGGCCGCGCCGGTGATGGGAGCGAGAACACTTATCTGTAAACTCCCCGGTGCTGCTGAGGCAGGGTGGCCACGTGGCTTTGGTCCACACATCTCTGAATATCCTGCAACTGCCTCATATTACGGGTGGGGAAACCGAGGCCAGGAAAGGACGAGTGACTTCGCGGTACATTACTGTGTCCCCCAAGCACTTAGTATGTGGGGAAGGGTACCCACTGTGAGCCTGGGATGACAAACTGGGGCATCAAGGCCACAAGAGGGATGCAGTGCTGGAGGCCTCGTGGAAAGCTCTTCAGGATGACAGTTGAGTCAGCCTTGAAGCAGGCGTCTTCCATGCCGGAGCCGACACAGGAAGCAAATGAAATACCCGAGAGCCCCTCCAGGAAACCCCAAGGAGATCGGCCACCTGCGTGGCGCTGCCTTCTCAGTAGCCCACGGGCCACCTGCTGTCACCTCCGAGCGGGAATCTCTTCCTTGTTGAGTTTCTTCAGATTGTTGTAAGGAGCACCATGGAAGGCGCTGCACAGCATCTGAAATAATTAGTTCCAGCTTCTTTATTAAGTGGTTTTTTGCCCAATTACTCTTCATTAGCTTCAGACTTTGCTTCTTCTCTCTTTGGTGAAAGCATAACTGGCTGCCTGGTGGCCCAAAATGACCAGGAACACAGGTCTAAGGGAGTAACCCCAAGTTTAGGGACGAGTAAGACTAATAACAACCAGCCGTAATTCCATAAATCCTCTGTTCAATATTCTCAAGAAAATGCAGCGGATTTAGCTTAAATTCCTGCTGTTGGGTCAGCCCTGTTTGGGATGAGGGGTGGAGCACTCATGGGAAAGCGGGGCTGCATCCCCAAGTATTTAAGGTGCTTAATGCTGAAACCAATAGACTGAGAAGTTTCAAAATCAAATGGTGCATAATAGAGACAGTAAGTCTCAAAGCAAAACGTAACCCTAAGCTTGAATCGTGGTGCAAATCTTCATGTGATTAGTGAGAGAAACGTGAGATCAGGGGATAAGAACTATGGTCCAGCTCAGGGAGGAGCCAAAAGGAAAAGATTGGGGCGGAAAATACAAATTTTGTAAAATCACCTGCACCTTTAGGAATTGAAGTCTTCGCTTGGAGAGTGGGTTCTCTTTAGGACTCTGGCTTTTCCAGGTGTTCTCTGCAGAAGCCGGACCACACAGCTGGAGCAGCCGTGTGTGTAGCCACCTGGCTTCAATATTCACGAACAATTTTCACTTTTCAGATGGGGGAGAATAAAGGAGGATGGACACAGTTTGGTTTCTCATTCATTTTCGTAGTTTTTTAAAATTTCATGTCCTTTTCAAAAACTAGTAAAACACCACACTTCCCGGTCACTGATGTCACCAGAGGCTACAAAGCTGGGTCTGCAGGGCTCGGCCGCGCTCCACAAGACACAAGCTTGGGGCGGGCATGGGACGCCGGGCTTTCCCGCAGAAGGTTCTTCCAATGACCCAGGTGTCCTGCTCCAGCTGGGGCCGCCCGGTGGCCTGAACGCTGCCTGTTGGGGGCCACTGACCACCCAGGTGGACGGCAGTGAGGAGCATAGAACGCCCACCCACGGAAGGGCTCGGCCATGCTGCATGAGACTCTCCCTGTGCTGGAACCATGGCTGCTGTTTCTTTTTCTTTGTCTGTTGCTAGATTTATTATTTTATTTTGTTCTTTTCCTCTATTTTGCAATAAGACTTACTGCATAGTTGCCATCTGTGCATTTAGTAGTTACACTTTCACTTTTATATCTTAAAATCTGAACAAAACTAACCCATCCTCTACCCCAAATACCAGGGTGTCAGCAAACTTCCACGCAGTCCTTCCCACGCGTGCTGTATTGTCCAGGGCCTGCCTCCTGTCGGGTCCTGCTCCCCGGCTGAGCCACACTGTTAAGGATCCACTGTATAACGAGTTTTCGCTCCTAAGTTGTCTTTGCTTGATGTGGCTTTCTGTGCCCACTGGAGACTGCGCTTTCCTCCTCCGAGAAGTGCTGCTTGTGTTTCGTTTGCTTTTAAAGCAAGAATCCTTTCTTTTCTCCAGAATTCTTATTCTGCTGCTTTTTTAAATATTCTAAACAGATTATGGTATCCGCTCTGTCCTTTTCAGCATGTACAGTATGTGGTGTTTCCAGGTAGAGTCACATTGAAGTCTGCCGGAGGCTGGGACGTCAGCAGGGGGGTTTTGGGGGGACACCCAGCCCATAGTGTAGCTTCTCAGTCTTCTACTCGGATGTGTCTGTCCAGCTGTTCTCACAGTGGATTTGCATCTCAAGTGTTTTGAAACTCAGGACCACCCGGCGTTTGCAGGAATCCCGACTGCTTGGGCACAATCGTGCCCTCACAGAGCGGCCATGTATCCCGAAGGATCTGCTGGCAGAGTGTCTGGCACAGGACCCTCATGCAGATCACTGCCCAGCTAAGAGTTTCTCAGACCACCTCGGCAGCATGAGTGCTAACACCAGGTGTTCGTGGGGCAGAAGCCTGTGGTTATAAATTATCAGCAGAGACAAGCATAATGGTGCACGCCTGAAATCCCAGGACTCAGGAGGCTGAGGCAGAAGGATCACTGAGTTCAAGGCCAGCCTGAACTACATAATAAGACCCTGACTCAAAAAAAAAAAAAATTACAGGGTGTTGGAGAAAAAATTCTGTCTACCCTCTCACCAGCGGTGCAGCCCTGAAAGGTACAGATCTTTCATGAACATTAGAATTTTCTCCACGTTATGGGTGGGCCCCCCAAGGAATTGCGCGATGCCCTAGAAATCTCCCCTTCATTCTCTCCCAGTCTTTCTACCCTGAGTTGGCCATGGTATCAGTTCATCACTTCATGCTGTTTCTCCATTTTTTCTTGTGTCCTTGGCTTTCAAATAGTTTTTATCCAGCAGTTTTAGGTGTGTAGCACATGGCTTTTCAAGATATCTGGTTTTCACCAGGGATGGTGGTACATGCCTATAATCCCAGCTTTTCTGAGGCAAAAGGATCATTGCAAATTGGAGACCAGCCTGGGCTACAAAGTGAGCCCAAGGCAGCCTGAACAGAATAGCAAGACCCTGTCTCAGAGCAAAAAAGATATCTGGTCTTCTGTGGGTGGAATGAAAAGTTAAATGCTGGGCTCACTGAAATTACATTTTTACACTTTAGATTACTTTTGTGAGAGATGATATGGATGTTGTCTTTCAAAATATGGCTATGCGTTTAGATTTTCTTTGTGATCCTCCATTAGATGCTTAAATTTTTCTTCATATAGATTTTTAGTAGTATCTATTTTTAAATTTATTTCGAACTATTTATTTTCAAAACAGTATCTGTTTTTACATTTATTTTGACCTATTATATGTGGACTCATTTTAACTTCTACCACTTGTTGCTTGGCTACATGATGGCTGTGATTTCAGTACGTTAATTTTATGCCTGGATGACTTGGATTCTTCTGTTGTTTACATCAGTTTTCCAACGCTCTCTGTTTCTGTGTTGCAGGGATAGAATCATCTCAATTAGGATAATTTTACCTCTGCCTTTCAATTCTTTATGCCCCTGTTTTATTTCCCTTGCTGGACCTACAGTACTTCCTTGGCGCTGCTGTGCAGTAGTGGGGTAGAGGCAATTCTTACACTCTCCCTGAATGAAACAGGATGCTTCTCAAGCTCGAGCCTGGCTAACGGGCAGATCGATGCGGCAGACATCCACGCAGTCAGCAGAGCCGGAAGGAATTCTCCTCTGCCCTGTCACGTCGCATTCTCGCACCATCTTGCTTTGTGAAGCGCAGAAAACATGCAGTCGTTTCACTGTTTTTCCAAAGCCAAGTCACTGAGAGAGCTGCTTCAGTGGCCAGTGACCTTCATCTATAGCAGCAGGCGAAACAAATTGTCTCCACTTCGGGCACCAGATACGGTGAGCTGTCTGTCGACTCACGAGACTCATACTGTGTTTTCTTAGTGAAACCCAAACTGGTCATCTGCTGTTTAAAGGAAAAGCAAGCGAGAAAAACAAAAATGTAGTGTAATGGCTTAGACGGAAATACACTCATTCCTCAGTGCAGACTTCCAGGGTCCTAGCCGCTTCTTTCATTGCTCCTTATAGCTCTGCCGCGCTCACTCCACCGACGCCTGTGTACGTACCTATCTGCTGGTTGTTCATCCAGGGCCCCAGATAGGGTTGTAGGGTTTCCACTCTCCACAGCGCCACCTAGAGGTAAGAAGTGGTAGGGATCATCACCGCTCGGCAAGGCCGGACCTCTCCACTGTGCTGACCCAGGCAGAGGACAGATAAACATCAGCTGGGATAGCAGGGGAGAGCGTTGTTGGGGGCCACAAAGTCACAATGGCTAAGTTTTCATATTTCCCTAAAGGATAAAATGGACGTTTGGGATTAGTGGTGCACCCATCTGAGATTCCCCATGGACTCCTCTTAGCATGAGGCCACTTCCAGCCTCCTGAGTAGCCCGGGATTACCCTCCAGGCCCAGACCCCTCTGAGCATGAGGTCATCTCCGCCCTCCCGAGCCAGCCCAGGAGTGTCCTTGCCATGGAGTCGTTCCCCTCCGAGCCTTCCACAGAATTGGAATCTTTCGCTACCCCGCCTACCACTGAATACGTGCAATAAATAGAGGCTGTTTAGGAGAGTCAGGGGAGGACCCATTGGGGAAATATGATTTTTCAGCCACTCATGTATTACTAAACTTGTCTGTGTTTTCATTTTCTCGTTGTACCCTTAACACAGACAATCGGGGCTCTTCAGTGAGTCCCCAGTAGAGAGCCTCTGCCACCTATAGCTGAGTAGGTTCTACCCCAATTAAATGCTTTTAAACAGAGGCAACAGCTTAAAAACCACAACCATCTCTTCATCCCTGGTGGTTCTTTGGGTTGACTGTGTTTTTCTGGAAAGAACTGCTCCATGCACTGCCCTTTGGGGCTGTGGTCACCTGGAACTGGACTGCACTGCTACATCCAAGATGGTGCATGCTTGGCCGGCGACTATGTCCTCTGTGAATGGCCTGGGCTTGGGCCTTTTGTGTGTGGCCTTAGACTTTGCTCATCATGGTGGCGGGATCCTGGGGAATCAGCTCCACATACACAAAGACAGACATTCTAAATGTCCAACACAGTCTTCTGAAATGCACATTATAGTTTTTTGGGTGGGGAGTGCCTGGAGATTCAGCCCAGGGCCTCTGCACTGAGCTATGTTCCCAAACTTTTAAAAAAAAAAATTTAAATTTTGAGACAGAATCTTGCTAAGTCACTGATTCGGTTTGAGTTTGAACTTGCTGTTCTCCTGGCTCAGCCTCCCAGAGTGCTGGGAGCACTCTGAGTGTGTGTGACCATGCCCAGCTCTGCAGAATTCTTGCTCTATCCTGTTAGTCAGAACATGTCAGAACCAGGCCCAAAGGGCTCCACCTCTTGATGGATTCAGGTCCGTCTTTTCTACCACAAACAGTCAAGTAAACAGGGAAAGAGCTGGTGAATTTCAGTATCGCACCAAAATTTTAACAACTAGATATTGTTGCTTTCATGTGCCTGTTGTTTCTTCCTTGCACTTTCTGATTTGGCTAACAATACACAAATTTTTATTTTTTAACTTTAATAATAATAATAATGCATTGTTAATAATAATTAATTATTAATAATGCATTATTAATAATAATGCATACATGTGCAGATGCTATTAGTACAGTTTGGTGAATTTTTAAAAACAGTACATATCCATGCAATCAGCTTCCAGATCAAGAAACACCAGCAGCACCCTGGAGATCTTCTCCAGAGCTATTGCTTGTGTGACAGGGAAAAGCATTTAATATTTACAGAGAAGCATCTATGATTAAGAGAAAACAACAACCTCTGTGAATCTTCCATATTTACCACTAAAATCCATCGCTGACACACACAAAACAAGTGTAGACCTTTAATTACTGTTAAATGACAGATTTCAGGGCTCGGTGGACTAAAATCCAACAACTTCCAACCAGTGAATAGAAGTGGGTTTGCCCGTGGCTCAGTATCTGTCTGACTGTCGGGAGAGTTGTCACATCATCCCTGTCCCTCTTGAAGCTTTCATCGCTGTCAAAGTGGTATTTAATTCTTCAAATTTGTTTTGAAATGGGGCATGAACAAATATATAATCAGGGTTTAGAGCAAAAACATCAAGTCGTGGTGAGCTTTAGAAATGCACACAAAATAATCTACATGTGTATACAATGTCCCTGTGTCTGCCTCTGTTTCAAAAAGTGACAGGCAGATTCTGCAGAGGTAAAAGTCTCACTATTAATGTAAATTATTTCCAGGGTGTTTTTATTAACTTTTAATGAAGATTTCTACTTTGAAATGCTACTGATGAAATCTTAATCTCAACATCCCCTCGTGCCAGCCGCCCCTCGTGGCCACCCAGTCAGAGGGCTCACCCTGTCCGTCCACCTGGTTTGCCTGCCTCCTCCGTGTATGTGGTAGCCTGAGTAATGACCTCAAAGACATCAAGGGCTTGTGCCCTGTGATGTAAGAATGCTTCTTCCCATAAAGTAAGGATAAAACACTGCTTTCTATTTTACTTTCTTTGCATGAATGATTCGGTCAGGTCTCTAGCAACAAGGAGATGATCCTAGATTATCTTAGGAGGTCATAAAGATAATCATGAGCCTGTGTGAGTGTGTGTGCTTTTTGTAATCAAACCCAAGGCCTCAGGCATGCCACGCAAACACTCTACCACTGAGCTACGCCCCAGCCCGCAAATATCTTTGTAAAACCAAGGCAGAGGAAGACGTCACCCAGCACAGGGACCATGAGGTGGAAGTAGAATTGGTGAGAATACTACACCTGTGACTTTGAAGGCTGAAGGCTGCAAAGAATGCATCTACAGATGCCAGAAAAAAAGCAAAGGAAAATGTTCTTCCCTAGAATCTGATTCAGGGACAGGGCTATGAAAGGAGGGGCCTCTAGATTCCTTGACTTTCACCCAATAGCACTAATCTTAGACTTTTCCTCGCTACTATAAGGCAATAAATATCTCTTGCTTTAAACCACCAAATTTGTTGCAGCCTGTTACAGACATACAGAGAACTCAAGTAGTGCCCTTTGTCATGCGGACTGTTTGCTTTGCCTGTGCTTACTCTCCTCTCCCTGGCTGGATTCTAAGCTCCCAGGGGTGGGGAGCTTGCTGGGATCTTCCTTGGTGTGTCACTGCCCAGTGTGTACCACATGATGCAGGCAGAGATGACAGGCCTGAGAAGGCTATTTGGAGGAAGCATATAGATGCTAAATTGGGTAAAGATGGTGCTGTAGTCAGGGGTTGTAAGGAGAACAATTACATACAGGACTCAGAATTTATAATAATATGTTATGATGGTCACCCAGAGTCAAATATGAGAAAGTGCAGCAAATCTGCCCACAACACTAAAGACCAGCTGAGGGCCTGGATCCCACGGCAGTGTCCTGCATGAGTCCAGCTGAAGACCTAGAGTCCATGAAAGTGCTTCCCATATATCCAGCTGGAGGCCTAGAGCTCACGACAAGGACTCACGCAAGTCTGTTTAATGGATCTGTGCTGGGAAGGCCCAGAGGTCAGTGGAAGCTAGAAAGTCTGTGGCAGTGGGGTGAAGGAGCTGCGCCCGCAGGCTGAGGGTTCTGCAGTGGAGCCAGGAAGTGATGCTCAAAATAAGGTACTTTTCCCCTGAAAAGTCCCACAGCCATCCTCAGCAACAATGAGGTCCAGAGCTCCCCTGATGATGAGAACAGCTGAGTTCCTATCAGGAAGCCAGCGTGGCAGCTTCTCCTGCAGATTTATCAGCACACATCTTCCCCTTCAGAGCCAGGAAGTGATGCTCAAAGTAAGGACCAGAGCTCCCCCAAGGTGAACCGCAGCCATCCTCAGCGACAAGGTCCTGAGCTCCTCTGATGATCACTGCCAGGTTCATATCAGGGGAGCCGGCATGACAAGCTCCTCCAGGAGAGCCCAAGGCTCCAAATAGCACCACAACTTAGGACAACTCACAGTGCTTCTCTCTTCCTCAGTACAGCCCCTTTTATGCTGGCAACTTTCCTCAGGTGACCGTCAACACTCAGCACCATGCTGAACTAACTCAGCTGGTGTTAAGTTGACCACCGTTTTTTAATCCATAACAGATGGGCTAGGCATGAAGAAGTGCAGGTGGGCAGGCTTTTCAGATGGGCAGCTCTGTGGTCAGCACATGTGTGAGAAAGGCGGATGAAGGACTCACATGGGGCTTGGGGAAACATACTGAAAACATTTGCAAGATCAGCCCTGAGATGGGAGACTCAGTCACACGGGGGCTGTTAGGCCAGATCGAGTTGAACTTCGGAAGCTGAGAGCACCAGTGTGGTGCCCATCCTGGTGGCCCTGACCTCTGTGCAGGTGACTTCCCAGCAGGCAGGATACGAAGCCGCAGGGCAGCCTGCCCGCCTCATGGTAGTGGAAGGAGAAGCTTCAGCTCTTCGTCACTGGTGAAGAACCTTGGAGATGGAAAAATCTGCCTTGAACATCTTTTCTATCAGTTTACAATCTGTGTTTTGTTTTAAAGTTTAATGCTCTAGTCACCAGAACTTCTGTACCTGTGACTGAGATATCAGCCATGAAATAGAGAAGCTTTCAGATGCACCGGGTTGAGTCATATGGGCTCTGAATAGAGAAGCCTTCCCGGCTGTGGCCGGAGAGATGGGATCACCAAGGAGACGTGAGTGAGGTTCACCTCACCCACCAGTGCTGACTTCGACATGGAAGGAAGCAGAGGGTGGAGCAGGGCTGAGAGGTGGGACTCAGGCCGCCTCCAGAGACGGGCGGGAGAAGGGTCCTCATCGGGCTGACCACAAGGAAGCGGAGGGCGGAGCAGGGCTGAGAGGTGGGACTCAGGCCGCCTCCAGAGACGGGCGGGAGAACGGTCCTCAGCGGGCTGACCACAAGGACATAGGACCCTGCGCACAGGGTCAGACGTCTGCCAACAGCCTGTAGGAAGAAGGAGACAGGTGCTGCTCTGGGGCCTCCCAGAGGAGCCCAGCCAACCTGCCACCTTGATTCCAGTCCGGTGAGACCTGCGTTAGACCTCTGGCCTGTGCTGCTGTGAATCTGCTTTGGGTCCCAGTGGGTTATGGCAGGACCGGAAAACCAGTTCACCGCTATAAGCAGAGGGTTTTGTGAACAGAGAGGATCTCAGTTTTGGTAAAGATTTTGTCATAAAATAACAGATATAACCAAGGAAAAAGGGGAAAACCGGTGGGTAAGACTGATCAAAGCGGGTCACATAGATACGAATACACCAAGACAAAAGCTACTCTTCTACATAGCTCGTGTGCATTAAAAATAAAAAAATAAATGCAAGAGTCAAACAGATATAGTGAAGATTCCTAAATGGTCACGTGTGTGGTCTCTGATTAGAGAGATCACCATGACAGAGTTTTGCTTTACCAGGTAGTGACGTTTGGATACGTAGTGGAGACACCACGAGTTACTTTTTCAACTTGAAGCTCATGGAAAAACTTTAATCTGCTTCCCTCTGTGCTGTCCGCTGCCTCTTCTTGGGGTTGTGTGTGAGACTGGGCCAGGGCTGGGGAGTGACACATAGGGAAACACGGATACGAAGAAAGAGCTTGAGACGCTGGGCGGGAGCTCGGCCTGCTGCAGAGGCGCTGACGCAGCTCAGACAGCTGAGCTTTCACACACAGAGGGGACTGAGGACCCGCACAGCCTGGCTCAGACCCTGGACCTTCTGCCTGATCTTGCATTTCCTTTTGTGTTTTACATTTTTAATTTTTAATGTACACGAGCTATGTAGAAGAGTAGCTTTTGTCTTGGCGGATTCATACTTGTATGTGACCCACTTTGATCAGTCTCACCCACCTTTTTTCCCTTCCTCTTCCTCCTTTGATCCCCTTCTTTCCAAATTGTCTTTCCTCTAAGTTTCATGTCATCTCTTTCTTAAAGTATTTTTTTTCCAGATTCCTCACACAGTAAAATAGATGCCATATTGAACTTCCTGAGTCTGGCTTCTCTCACTTAATGTCCTACTCACTCTCCCTGTCACCCAGACACAATATTTGACCCCCTCAGATGGAAGGAGAGAGATTTCTTTTGGCACAATTTTCAGTCCACAGTCCGCTGGCTCCAAGACAGGAACAGTATGGCGGGAGGGTCTGGCGGAGGAAAAGCTGCTCACAGCATGGCGACCAGGAAACAGAGACAGCAGGGAGGGAGACAGCCCTTCCGGGACACAGCCCCTTGATGCAGCTCTCCTAGGCTGCACCTCCTTGCAGCGATGAACTCATCCATGTACCAACCCGGGGATGCATGCAGCACCCCTGTGACCCAGTCACCTCCCAAACACATCAGGCTTGGGGGGCACTCCAGATCTAAATGACATTTACCAGGTTGCTCGTTCCATCCATTTTCCTGCAAATAACATTTTATTCTCTTTATTTGCCCCCATTTTAAAATTAGTCTTAGTGTGGTCAGATGCACGTAACATACATGGACCATTTTAGCCATTTTTAAGTGCGTGGTTCTGTGCCACGCAGTGAATTCACCTTGTGGTGTAACCGTCAGCACCATCCATCCACAGAGGCTTTCACCTTCTCCTATCAAAACTCCATCAGTCACCTCCTTTCCTGTACCCTCTCTTGCCTTCACTTCTTCTCATGAGATATGAGGAAGATAAAGGCATCTCTGAGGTGCTGGGAGGAAACTCAAAGATTGACCATTGGAGGTTGACACATGCGGATGTGAGCTTTTAGCAGAGAAGGTCTCCCTTCGTGTGCCTGCCGAGAGTATCCAGCCGATAAATGCACAGGTACACTAATTGGGCACAGTGACAGTCCCTCCTTTCTCCTCCACCCACTGCCTCCTAAGGAGGGATGTCTGAACAGCTCAGTATGTCCCCCGTTGCAGAGGAGGACTTTCGGCATTTGTGAATTTGAACCAGCTTTAAAAATAGAATCCCCAGATAGCTTGGTAGGTGAGGCGACTTATGGGCTTAGGGAAAACCTCTGTCCAATGTGCTGTCTCCCCAAATACTTTTCTCATTATGCTGTTTCATGGCTGAAATCCCCTCGTTAACAATTTACTTCTTTAGCCTAATGGCTTGTCCTTTGTTGAGATGCAGACAGCTCTTGTAAGTCCCATTCTGCAAGCGCTAACGGTCCCGTAAGACCGAGCTTATTTAAACGGTGCCTTCCTTCTCTGGCTCCCTAGTCTGGTCACCTGCCTTGTCCTTCATCACATTTGTCAACATGTATTTCCTTCTTTACGCCCAGTCCTGGGGATGGAATGGCAGGATGTGCTGGGCAAGTAACTGACTGGACACAGTGTCTAGAGCTAATGGGATCGGACACGAGAACTCAGTGAGCTGGGAAGTACTGGGGTGCACAAGTGGCTGTCACCAGCACGGCTTTAAGCGGCTGCACCTGGCCCGGCCTAGGGTGTGTTTGCTCTGTGGCTGGCTGTACCTCCTGCTAAATATTTTGAATATGGCTCCTGTTGCTGCAGTTAAACTTTACCAGCCTCACCCCTCTTGCCATTGTCCAACCTGGGAGTCAAAACTCTAGAACTTCTTTTTTTGAAGTATGAGGAGACAGAGCATCCTAGCGAGAGAGGAGTGTGTAGGGCTTTCGGTTTTGTTTTTGTTTTGAGTCTCTCCTGTTGGTTTTATACCTATGCCTCATTTTTTCACAGCTGCATAAACATTTAACTAAAAAAGCCCTGGGAACAGGGTGTGGGTAAAGCCTCAGGTGCAAAGGAATGTGTGTCTGCAGAAATATTTACCAACAGCCAGCAGGGCCCGAGCACCTGTTATTCCAGGTGTGCGCCTCACTGTCTGGCTATGTTGACAGCTGTCCCCGTGGCGTGGAATTCACAGGGGAATCTCAGGATAAGAACAGCAGAGGCCCATGGCACACGCTCGACTCAGTAGAGCTCGTACATGAGTGGCTTGCGGAACGGCAGCTACCGCCACAACCTGTGTTTGTGAATTTGCTGTTCATGGAGAGTTTGTGAAATGCGTGTCTCCTCGGCCACCCCAGATGTTCTCATGGATCCTGCTCATCACGGGACACCCGGACCCCATCACAGTGCCCGGCATGTGCTCCATAGGTATTTGTGAAATAGAGAAATGCATCCTCCTGCCTCAGCCTCCTGAGTGCTGGGCTGTTCTAATTGTAGAAATAACTTTTTAAACTTCTCTGCTTTTAGCTTGAAATAAGGCTCTTTTTTCTTTTTGCTGTTGTTGTTCTAGTATCTTTCAGCCTTTCATACTTTTTTAAAAAAGAAATCTGTGTTCCCAGATGACTTAGCTTTCCTCACAAATGGAGTCACTAGGGATAATTAGTGACTATTGTAATAAAAACAAGAGTGAGAGATTGGCTCTTAATATTCTCTGGATGCAGAAGTGGTAAAATTGAGCCCAAGCGGTCTGTTTATTACTTGTTCCATCATTGGCACCAGCATCACCAACTGAGCCTCTCTTGGCAGTTTAATTCAGTGAGAATGGGTCTCTGTGACCGCTGTGCCCATGGGATTTAAATACTAAGGAAATCGCCCTCTTTAACCTAAATCACGGCCCTGTTGCACGCTGTGAAGAAGAGAGGAGAATTGAGATTTTATGGGACAGGACTGCACAGGGCACTGAGGGAAGCAAGGCTGAAAAGAACCCCAGAATCCCCCGGATGAGGTGAGCGTGAGGAGAAAGGAAAGGGCACTAGAGTTGGTGCCGACGAGGTGGCCACGGTGGCCGGTGCCGGCTGAGCCGTGGCATCCTCACAGGTGAGGTGTGCCCCGTCTCAGCCCCCAGTCCCCTCACCTCGAGGTCTGGAGCCAGACTTTTTCTCAGACGTCCCTTGGGCCAGTCCATCTGGAAGGGCACATCTGGCTTTGACCCTCAGGTTTCAACGTGGCCAGCAGGCAGAAGTGGCCATGGCGAGAAAGGTCACCAAGTCCCCAGGGGCTAAAGGCAGAGCCATGCAGTGGACTCAGTCCGGTGGTGCTGGGGGATGACAGGCCGGAGGAGGACCTGGGGAAGGGGCGGGCTGCTGGAAGCCAAGGGTAAGGGAAGTGGCTCTGGGCGGGGCGGGGCGGCCCATTCCGGAGCTTACAGAAACCAGCAGCAGTGCTGTCTCCAGGAGGGCAGCGCCCTGCGGGCTTGGGCTCGGGACACCGGGGCAGGCAGGGCCTGGTCAGGCTGGGGTGGGATCGCGAAGCTCACATGGGGCGGAGGACACGGTAATGACTGCAGTTCCAACCACGTAGCCAGTTCCGACCTCTCCCTGGGGTCCACGGTATCTGCCCCGTGGCTCCCTCTCCCGCTGCGCCCCAGCGCGGCTCCCCGCAGGGCACCAGACCCCGCCTTCCGTCAGACCTGACCTCCTGCTGAGAACTCGGGCTCCTGAAAAACTGCACTTTATTTTGTAGACTTCAAATCTTATTCCCTTAGTGGACCCTGAACTTTCTGAATAAAGATTCCCAAACGCTATTGACTGGGGAATCACTTAGTGCAGGTTTTACCACTATTTTAGGGACACTGAGGAAACCCTAATTTTGCCAGCAACACACATTGGCGTGACAAACATTGTGGATGACAGAAATTAGATTTAAACAGTTCTCCACCAGGTGAGAAGAACACCGAACACCGGGCAGTAAATGACTTCCCAAGTAGGAAGGACGCACACACGATAGCGAGACGGCAGCCGCGAGCCAGAGCGCCTGGCGCACAGGCCCGGCGGGGACCCTTCCCGGTCCCCACGCCTCGGGATGACGTCAGGACTCCGGCAGCCAATGGAGATACTGCCCCGGTTCTCGCGAGAAGTCCTTGTGCGGGGCCTGGGGCAGTGTGCTGCGCCTGCGTCCTGGGGTTCCTAAGGAACGGGTCTCCCTACTTCCCCTGCCGGCGCTGTCACACCCCAATCTCCTGTCTCCCTAGAAAGGGCAGATGTCCAACTCTGTCACCAGTAGCCCAGCTGATTGCAACAAAGGCGATCTTAGAAACAGGTTCTTGAGAGCTTACACTATGCCAAGCCCTGCTCTGAGCCCCTTGTCCACATGATCTGATGTCTTCTTCCTAGGGCTTCATAGGAGGAGGGTTTAACCACCGCCACCCCACACCCCATTTTAAGGATGAGGAACCTGAAATACGGAGAAAGTAACTGAGGCTGATCAGGACCTTCCGAGATCAGTCTCCACAGAATCAGCCACACCGAGGTGCGAATCCTGGAAGACTGATGCTCTTAGGCTCACCAGCCCGCTTGGGCTTCTGCTTTAGTGGAAAGGGAATTACTGCAGCACACATTTATAGACAAAAGTTTTAATGGGGAATTGAGAGGGAAGATGGGAGCCCGGCCCTCGAGATTAGCTGGCAGGTTGATCCTTATCTTAGGACAATGGTTGGAGACGTCCTGTCATAGCTGAGTTCCCTGGAACTCCCCCATCCTGGAGGCCTGCATCTTATAAAGGGTGAGACTGGGTCAATTCAGGCCCAATCCACCTTTCCTGTCAACTTTTAGACAGACACTCCCTAGGCGATTAATACAGCTAGATGCACAGCTGAGGAGAGATTGGACCCAGTATTTACAGGAAGAAAGGATGCAAAAGGAAAGTCCACTTGTTTGGCTTTTAGTTACTGATCGGGCGCCTACAGGGCTAAAAGAAGTGTCACGGTACATAGAGAAAATGGCTTTTATGTCCCTGGCTTTCCCAGGAGAAATATTGATCCTGCTTGCAGTGAGCAGCAGGAAAGGGCCCGGGATTCTGCCTGTCTCCCCGTCCTGGGGTGATCCGTAACAGTCTATGACTGCATCATTAGCACCAAGTGACCACCTCACCACCAAGAGGTCAGGCAAAAGCATAAATATTCCCAGTCAGGGAAGGTTTTATGAAGAGCTTAAATTAACACGGAGCAAATGAACTTGGGGATTTGATTGTGACTTGGCCCATTGATACACAGTTCTTTATTGTTTGTTTGAGAACAGCCTTAAACTCACTATGTAGCCCAAGCTGGCCTTGAACTCTTGGTGATCCTCCTGCCTCAGCTGCCCCAATACTGAGATCACAGGTGTGTGCCACCACACCTGACATTAATACAGTTTTGAAATTTCTCTCAAATCAGTTCTTCTTTGTCTCTCTCTCTCTCTCTCTCTGGCATGCATTTCTATATTTACAGACAAAAATAGTATTACTTCAAAAGAGATACTATGTCACTATGAGTTAAAAACAAAAAAAACAAGAACAAAAACAGACACCCTCCACAGAGCCACCTTGCAAAGGAGATTACTCGGGATGAGGCTCCCACAATAGCTTGTCACCTGCTGTCAGAGCTGGAGCCGCAAGACCATTTCCCAGCAGCATCAGGCCCTCGGAGGAGCGCTGGGGAGTCTCTGGATCCTGTGTGTTGATCTGCGGTGCTTCTGTATTGCAGAGAAACAGAAGCAAAGGGCTGTGCACTGCACATAGGAGAGGAGCTCCAGGGTGAGAATTTGGCTCACACAGTCACAGAGGCCAGAAAGCCCCCATCTGCCATCTGAGAGCTGGAGAACCAGGATTTGGTCCCCTGTGGAAGGCCTGTGACCCTGGGGAGGGGCTGGGGATAGGCTTAATAGCCCCAAGAACTCCAGCATCCGAGGGTGGGAGAAGGTGTCCCAGTTCAACATGGGGGGGGGGCTGGGAGCATGGCTCAGTAGTAGAATGTGTCTCTTAGCTTGTCTCTTAGTCACTTTCCTAGTTGCTGGGATGCAACACGACATCCAGTTGAAGGAGTAGAGGCTTATTTTGGCTCAGGGTTTGTAGCCATTTTGGTCCCTAGTCACCTGATGGCTCCAGGGCAGAAGCAGAGGCGAACTGCTCCTGGGACATGGCCGGAAGCAGAGACAGGAGGAACCAGGGAGGGAGATAAACCCTCCCAGACCACAACCCAGTGGCCCCTCTCCAACCAGGCCCCACCTTCAGCCAGGCCCAGCCTCTTAACAGCAAGTCAGTTGTCAGCCTGACGCCAATCACCTGCCAGCCCCGGCTCTGAGCACTGGAGGCTCTTAAAGGCATCTAGATGTGACCCCTGCCTGCATGTGCGAGACCCTGGGGTCAGTTCCAGGAGGGGCGTCACCCTTCCTCCACTTTATGTTTCACCCAGGCCCTCAACAGGTCAGAGAACAGCCCACTTTGTTAAGGATGGGTCTTCTTTATCAATCTGATGAGCAGAAACAAGATTTCTCCAGCTGTCTGGGCAGCCCTTACCCTAGTCTGGTAGGCATTTAAAGTTAACCACCCTAGTGGCACTTTTGTGTTAGTGTGTGTTATATGTGTGGCTTGTGGTACTGGAGGGTTTATTTCCCTCCCTGGTTCCTCCTGTCTCTGCTTCCTGGCCGTGTCCCAGGAGCAGCTCTCCTCTGCTTCTGCCCGGAGCCATCAGGAGGTCGAGCCCAGGGTCTTCACGCTGAACTCCATTCCCAGCCATTTTTCTTTATTAATCTCGAGACAGAGTCTGGCTAAGTCACCCACACTGAACCTGAATCTCTCATCCTCCTCCGTCAGCCTCTGGAGTCTCTGGGATTACAGGCATTTGACACTGTGCCCAGCTGGAGGAATGGGATTTTAAAGCAAACCTCAGAATGACTTCCTCTCATTTCACTGCATACGTTATTTTTCTGACTCGCAGTAGCTGCCACCTGAGACGGCCCCATCCTAAACCTCAGGATCTAACATGGAGAAAGAGACCTGTAGGATGTGATTAAATTTCGGGTTTTCAGATGAGGAGACTTTCTAGGATTACCCAGCTGGGCCGGGTGTTATATCAGGTGTCCTTGTAAGGGGGAGGAGACTGGGGCAGTATCGGTGCAAGATTCTGACTGTAAGCAGAAGACCAGCTGACACAGTGCGGGGTCTAGGAGCCCAGGTGTCTCAGGAAGCTGTAAACAGGAACTGACTTTCCCTTCGAGCCTCTGGGACACACCAGCCCTGCCCACATCTAGATCTGAGGACTTCTGACCTCCAGAATTTAAGATCTTCAACAGCACTGTGGCAGTTCTTCCAGCACACGAGGAAGCAAATACACCAACTTTCTAAAATGGGGGAATTTCACATGAGAAAAATCCCTATTTCTGGCTGCTCTTGAAACATTGTTGGAAGGTCTGGCAATGCTGTGCCCATAACCACTCCTAATAACACAGGCCACTCTAGGTGTATGTTGTTTTTATTCTGGTACCTGTTCTGTAAAGTCATATGGAAACAGTTAATTCCGCACAAACTGTGTACACGGGAGCTGGTTGTCTCATTAAGTCAGAGAATAACCTGATGAGTAAAGGGGAGGAAGTTAGGAGAGTGTTTCCCGGAAGTGCGGAGAAGGAAACTAGCTCCTGGGTTTCCGGGAGTGGTCACACAGGTTTGGCCATGCAGCCCTCAGACAAGGAATCTTCTGGACAAGTGGATGGTGGGGGGAATCACTCAGTTCTTTAGTGGCCACCTGCACCAGGCAGTTCTGTGGATTTAAAATGATCAGTGGGACCTCGAGCTGTGCAGCCTAGTTTCTCAGCAAGTAGGGTTTAAAGGAAACCTGTATTTTAAAGAAAAAATCAGTTATTTTGCATTTTAAGATTCTCAAAGTTCAGGAGCTGAGTAGGTGCTGCATTCCGTGTTGCATGAGGAAGTTCGTTCTTGGTGCCAAATCCTAGCTCACTGTCTGTTTTATTTTAATTCTTATCAATCTGACTGGTCACCCAGTGCTGTCTCAGGCCCTTCCCCTGGCGAGCTGCCTATTTGTAGCCAGCTAGCTAAACTGATTTTTACAATATGAACTTGTGACTCAGCTGGAATTCTGTGATTAATAAAGGCACTGTAAATCGCTGGCATTGTGGGTTTTATGCCCAGTGTTTCCTGACTCATACGCTAGAAGCGTCGGCAGCCACTTATATTTCCTAGATGCACAAATACCTAGACAGTCTTAGTATTTACACACACCTGAATGCTGTCTGATAGCCATGACTCAGCTGTCATTTTGCATGATCCAGGTTTGATTTAAATGACTGCACACAACATCATGCTGAACTTTACTGTCTTAACTGTTTCCTCACAAGCCCTTCTGGTGTTCACTGAAGAGTGAACAGAGGAGACCAACTTTGTCCAGCTATTGTTACAAGTGGAGAGAGCTCCTCAGTGGAACCGTGTATGAAGGGCTATGGGTCACTCACACCTCAGTCTTGAATTACTCTTGTGAGGCTTGGGGAGTAGGGCTTTGATTACTCAGAGGAGAACCAGCAAGCCTGGCCCAGTCTGTTAAGTTTGCCCTGAGTGAAAGCCCATGTGGCAGGAAGTGGGAAAGAAGGAGCCATGTGTGCAGGTCCCCATGGCTCCAGCCTGCAGGGGACAGCACAGCAGGGTCCCCAGTTTCTCCTCATTTTCCCGCATCCTTCCCTCCTTCTCTTCCGGAAGTCAGCTTTGTTCTCTGGACATAGCACAGGCTTGGACCCCAAGAGGGCGCCTGCTTGGCTTCATGACTCCAGGCATCTTCAAAGTGTGTGTAGCCACGTCTCAAACTTTCTGAACCAGTGTCTTCTTCTGCCAAAGGGATAATAAAAAGCCTGTGCCCACCTGCGATCTCAGTGGGGCAGGAGACTGGGCTGTGGCAAAGCCGCTGGGGAGGTGGGCGGGACCTGTGGATCACAGAGAACCCACCAGGACACGGGCACAGCAAGAGCATTCGTTCCCACAGCCCTGCCCGGGACCCATCAGAGTGCTGTCTTCAGTTCTCTCGACAACTCAAGCAGGGCTTTTTTGTTTGGTACGGGGAATCGAACTCACGACCTCAGCTTGCCAGGCAGGCGCTTATACAGCTGAGTTAAACCCCCCCTCCCCTGCCCCCAAGCAGGGTTTTGATAGGACACCTAGACATGACGTGGGGCGGGAGATAGTAAGGATGGCGGCTAGTGCGCTCTCGCCTACGGCTCTTTACCAGTGGTTCTCACTCATCCATAGAGTGCACTGCTTTTCCTGCTTTAGTTGGCCTCCGCTCATTATTTCTTTTCCTACCTTTAATAAATACGAAGCATTGCTTTTTTTGTGTGCTTTTCTTGAGTAATTCTTTGTCGAGGACAGAAAGAACCTAGAGAACACCTCTAAAAGGAGACCTAGAACCCCAGAACCTGGTAATGCCGGCACTAGACTAGAGTCCTCACTTGTGTTGCTGGCCACCTCTGGCATGCTTGGCTTGTAGCTGCACCCCAGAACTCCTGTCCTGCCCTGTCTGTGATCCCCCATCCTGTGTGTGCCCAACTTTCACCTTTCCAAGCACATGGTCATACTGGATTGGGGAGTGAAACCCTTGCCACTGAGCTAATCCTAATTTAAGGAATTGCATCTGCAGTGACCCTACTTCCAAATAAGTTCACATCCTGAGGCCTGGCGTTAGCACTTCCTCAACATGTGGCTTTGAGGGGACCCAATTTAACTCCCACAGCGCCCCTGATAGAGCAGGGGCTCTTCTGCGTTTACTTCCCAGCCTGGATAAACAAAATTCCCCTCCTCGCCTGTAGATTTTGATTTCTCCCATTGAAATGACTCATTCAAGATGTCAAGTTCTCTCTAACCCTCTTTCTCCTAGCCACCCCTTCTAATTTATTGATGTTTTTAAGAGGCCTTGAGGTTTGACAAACTCCAAACAGTTCTGACCCCACTCTGCCGTGACATTGTGGAACCCAGGCAGGGCGTGGACTGAAATTTACTTTTCCACTTTCCTCAGAAGGCAACAGGCTGGACAAAAATGTAAACATGATTAAAACAAATCTGAAAGAAGGAAGCATCGTTAAGCACTCGAAGGAATTCATTTTTATCCAAAGCATAGATCTTCCCTTTGAACAGCTGGTGCGTTAAGCTGTCTACAGGAAATACCAGGTCAGAGGGAAACCCAGGATGTGTCTATCTGACCCAAAACGTGGAGGGGTGACAGATACCCATCTGCCTCTGGGCAGAACGGCTGCTGGGACAGGCTTCTGGGCTGGATTGCGGTAGTATCAGTTTGTGGCTTTCTATTCTTGGATTACCTTTGTCTTAATTTGGTATCACCTCTGGAATTACTTAGAAATATTCTCTGCATTCTGATTTTCTTGAATGACTTATCTCAATTTGGTACTGTTTCATCCCTACATGTTTGGTAGAATTCTTCTGTGAAGTCACTTGGTAGAATTCTTCCGTGTATAGCCCTTGGGTAATTTTTGTGGGACTAATTCAAACCACAAATACAGGATCTGTGATAGAGATAGTACTGCTCCGGTATTTCTTCCCGAGTGAGCTTGGCAATGTGTGTATTTCAAGGAACTTGTCGGATTCATCTGCGTTGTTAGGTTTATTGGCGGAGACTTTCCCCGGCTCCTCTCACCCACCATTTATGTTAGACTCAGCATTAAACATTCCCGGGCTGTGTGTCGATGTGCCGGGTTTGTACTTTGTCCTCTCTCATTTGCTGGTCAGTCCGGTGAGGTTTATTGACTTTATTGATCTTAACTAAATGCATATTATTAGCTTCCCTGAATTTTCTGTTGCTTTTCTGTTTTCTTTCTATTGATTTCTATGCTGAATTTTACTATTTCCTATCATCTGCCTATTTTGGTTTAATTTGCTTTCCTGACTCTAATTTATTAAGATAAACCTCGAGGCAGTTGTCCGAAGTCTTTCTTCCTCTCTGTCTCCGGTTTGATTCTATTGTCCTTATTTACATTCAGTTCTAAACACTTTCTGCTTTCTACTTTTTGATTTTTTTTATTGACTCATTGATTATTTGCAAGTCTCCTCTTTTTTCCAAATATTGGGGATTTTCCTAGATCTTCCTGTCATTGAGCCAACATTTTATTTTGGTTCATGAACATACATTGTTTAACCTGGATAACGTTTACATTTGTTGAGACTTTTTTAAGGTCCAGAAGACGGTCTGTCTGGGTAAAGGTCATGTGTGCTGGTCAGTAATGCAGGTTCTGCTGTTTTTAAACTCGAATCCATGCTCATCTGTGTGAATACATTTATTCCACCATTCTGTGCTATAGCTTATCTCAGCCCCCCACTATTAGAAACCACACCAAGCTGAATGACCTTGGAGCTGGCTGTCGCACCCGCTCTTCATGGTCAGTCAGTGGGTCTCCCGGGCCCGTGCCCCTCCACCGTGGGCGGGTGTTGGAAGGCAGCTCTGCGCACGGAGGGAGTCCCTCGGGGGATTCCCGGGCAGGTTCTGATGCGTCCACACGGGGCTGCTTCATGAGCCGCAGAGCGTCCTGGGGCTTTGGAATTACCCGGGCCTTCCTACTGCATTTGGTATGGCTGAGTTTCGCCCCCACCTGTGGGAGGGCCGCTGGGGACCGCTGCTGTCCGCTGCTGAGCTCCAGGCTGCAAACCCAGTGTTGTTTCTGGAGTGCGATGCTGTGTCACATTCTCAGTGAAATGACCAATCCCGGTCAAAGTTAATGGGTCAGATCCGACAAGGTGAGACAGTCACTTCGGTAGGGTCCTTTGTAGCTCTCTCCAGGCCTATTTAATGAGTTGGAGAAGCAATTTACTAGGTGTAATGTTTGAAGCTGGAAACATTTGTTTCAGATGCCCCCTCCCCAACACTTCATGACTCAAGAGCATAGCTCTTCACCTTGTAAGGTCTGCTGTGTTCTTCTTAAAAATCCCTTTTTATCTCCTGGCGACGCTCTTTTTCTGTTGGAAAAAGAAAAGCTGCCTTACAAAAGCAGTTGGCTAAAGCTAGATCTTTAACGTATATAAAATACAACGGTGAAGGAATAAATCGCAGCGGTCAATCCCATTGTAGTATAAGTAACCAGCAAAGGGAAGGTGGATATTTTTCCATAGAAAGGGAGTTTTTGCTTGGAATTTCTGGAAGAGGGGAGCCAGAAGTAAAAGTGATTGTTGTGCAGTGAGTTCTTCTGGGGAGAATTTTAGTGAGGAAAGAAGGTACTGACATTGTCAGCGGCAAGAGTATTTTTTGGCTCATTTTATAACTTCCCAAGGAAAGACAGTATTCTGTTTCCCACAGAAACCTCCCGTGTAGGCGCTTGGTGAGTGTGTGGCCAGTGTGCAGGGGACACACTCGGGCCCCGTGACCAAGCCGGGGTTGTGTGCTGACCACCCCGAACTCCGCCTTGGCAGATTTAGCTCTCTTGGCCTTCCTGGCTCTGTCCGCTGCAGGAGCCATCGTGTCCCATTTAGCAAATACAGAAACTGGGTACAGAGGCCCCGCTGACATCCAACAGCAAAGGAGCTCTGAGCAGCGAGCCTGGAGCGCCGTCTTTTCCCAAACAAGCCGAAGCCGACTGTGAGGGCCCAGAGTGCAGACCGGAGGGCGCGCGTGGTCCCGATGGAACAGCGTAGGGGAGATTAACACGGGTGCCGGGGCTGCCCCTGAGCTAACAGATTCTCAGGACGGAAGGGACGCAGAGCCATAGCTGGTCCGCATCAGCGCTCTTCCCTGCCAGTCCCCGGCCCTTGAGTTAAAGAGCTTCCTGCTGAGCGGGTCTGAACAGGAACAGAGACCCCATTAGCAGCAAAAGACTGGGAGAGGCCGCTGCATCCCACACTCCTAACGGGGGACTGTTGCCTCCGGAGCGTGTTTCCCAGGGACTGTGAATATTATTCCAGAGACTTCCATGATAAAAACAAATACACCAGGCCAGAGAAAAAGCTGGAGCGCCACTTCCCCCAAACCTTGGCTCCCCCGGTGAAGGTCAAGATTTAGTGCCCAGCACAGGCAAGAGGCTGGGGCAGGTGCACGGCAGCTGGCTGCTCTTGGCGGAAACGACAGTCCAGGTCCGGGGCCAGGTCCAGATGCAGGTGGAGGCTCCAGGTCCAGGTCTAGGTCCAGGTGCAGGTATAGGCACAGGTCCAGGCACGGGAGCGCAGATATTTTCCAGAGTCAGGAATCCTGGTGGGGTCCGCTTTTCTGAGCATGCAGCCTGCACCGAAGGACACTCCTGCCGTTGGGCCTGAGTGTGGGGGTGCCGTCCTCTCTCCCCAGCCGCTCGTCCCTCGGTGGTGGTTTGACAGTGCTCTGCCTTCTGTCACAGGTCCCTGGGGACAGCAAGCAGCAGTGGAAGCCGGTGCTGGTGGTCCTGACGGAGAAAGACCTCCTGCTGTATGACAGCCTGCCGCGGAGGAAGGAAGCCTGGCTCAGCCCTGTGCACTCCTACCCTCTGCTCGCTACCAGGTAGCCAGCGCACTGTTACTGTTCGTGTGAATCCAGCATTTTATTTATTTATTTGTTTGTTTGTTTGTTTATTTATTTTGGTACTGGGAATCGAACTCATGACTTTGTGTTTGCCAAGCAGGCATTACACTGCTGAGCTAAATCCCTGGCCCGAATCCAGCATTTTAAGACCTGCAGAGCCCCACACATATTAACATGCGCAAGGGTAGACGTCACACCCACGAAACCATCACCATTGTCAGTACCACGTCGTGTCCTCGAGCAGTGCCAGAGACACCCATGGCCCCCGAAGCACTGCTTCTGCCTTTATCTGCTTCATCTCCCATGATGGGATGCACGAGACCTCCCCTCCCCGCAGGGCGGGGGTTACGTCCGCAATACCGAGTCGTCAGCCCTGCCGCGCAGTGCAGCAGCGCTGCAGAACAGACTCTCTTTGCAGAACTGGAGTTTGGTCTTCTGGGGCCAGCACTGTCCTCCTTCCCCTCGCCCAGCCCCTGGGAACCACTGTTCTCCTGTTTCTATGTGTGACTCTTTCAGATCCCTCAGATACTGAGACCAAACGCTTTTGTCCCTCTGTGCCTGGCTTTTTCACCAAGCATAATGCCATGCTGTCACACATGGCAAGGCTGCTTTGTTTTTTAAAGGCTGAATAATATTCCAGTGTCTATAAACACTACATTGTCCTTATTGATGGATATTCAGGGCCATCACACTTACTGATTTCAAAATATATTACAAAGCCACAGTAATCAAAAGCATATGGTATTGGCATATAACTCTATATGCCAATGGAGTAAAATGGAGTGTCCAGAAATAAATCCATTCATTTCTGTGTGGTCAGACAATCTTTGACCAGGGTGCCAACAAGGCACACAAAGAAAGGACAGTCCCTTCAGTAAAGGTGCCAAGGAAAGGGGGCATCTATGTGCAAAAGAACTAATTAGACTCTTGTTTTAAACTGTGCACCAAGCCAGGTTTGGTGGTGCTATTTGTAAACCCAGCATTTAGGAGGCTGAAGCAAGAGGATCTCTGTGAGTTCAAGGCCAGCCTGGGCTACATAGTGTATTTGAGGCCCTGTCTCAAAAAAACAAAAACAAAGCATACCCATAACCAACTTTGTGTAGATGGAAGACTTAAAGATAAGACCTTGTAAGGAAACAGGGGAAAGTTGCTCCAGCTTAGCCTCAGCAGTAGTTTCCTGGATACAACACAGAAAGCACAGACAATAAAAGCAAAAATAAATAGATGGTATCAAGCTAAAAACTTCATGACAAAGGAAACAACAAAATAAAAAGGCAGCCAACGGATGGGGGCAAGGCTTTGTAAACCACATAGCTGATGAAATGTTAATTCCCAAAATATAGAAGTGTACCCTACAGCTCAACAACAACAAACAACCACAGGCTCCATTAAAAATGGGCAGAAGACCTGAATGCCCATTTCCTTAAGGAAGACATACAGATGGCCAGGAGATACCTAAAAAATGCAGACGGCCAGCAATCACCAGGGAAATGCAAAGCAAAACCACAGTTATCAAAGACCTAAGAGTGGTGCACACCTAGCTGTGGCACAGGCTGAGGCAGGAGGATCACAAGATCACATTTCATCTGACAATTTAGCAAGAACCCGTCTCAACAATAAAAAAATCTTCTGAAGGACTGGGATATAGCTCAGTGGTAAAGTGCTTGCTTTAGCATGCATAGTACCCTGGGTTCCTTCCCTAGTACCAAAGGGAAAAAAGTTCAAAGATAAGAAGTGTTGGCAAAAATGTGGAGGAAAGGGGACCTTTGTACATATTGGTGGGGTGTAAGATGATTCCTCCAAAAATTAAAAATAAAACTATCATGTGATTTAACAACCCTATGGCTAGGTATATATCCAAAGGAATTAAAGTTAGGGTCTCAAAAGGATATCTCTAGCCAAGTCTGGCAGCACACACCTATAATCCCAGTACTGTGGGAGGCTGAGGCAGGAGGATCACAGTTATGAGCTCAGGTTATACAACTGACTTAGTGACTTACTGTCTCAAATTTTTCTTCAAATGTTAAAAGGAATAGAGATGTAACTCAGTGTGAAGCAGTGCAAAGGCCCTGAGTTCAGTCTCTGGTATTGTAGGAAAAAACCAGGGTCAAATAGGATGGAAGACAAAAAGGCACCAAGGAGTTGGAAGGCAACTCTTTATTATGCCACCAGCTGGGGGAAACTGAGCTCCAAAGCACCAGCCCTGCCTTGGGGTTAAACAGGCACTTATATGTGTTTTAAGCAGGATAAAGGCTGATAGCAGGTTATTTTATGATTGGTTCCATAGGCTGGGTCATATGTTGTCAGGCAGACTTGCTCGGGGCTGAAGGGGGTTTCTTATCATACAGCAGGAAGGTCAGGGGCTTGGGTGAGCAGGAAGAGTCAATCATGGTCTTTAACTGAGCCGTCTGTCCTTGAAGCGAGTTAGCAATGCAAGGTGCGCTTTCTGGCTGAGTTACGCTGTCTTACAAGTTGCAGCTGGCGTTGGAACGCCAAGGCTGGTTGAGTCTAATCGGGCTGGGCCTGCCTGTCCCATCCTCCATACAGTGTCGGGCTTGTGAGTTTTAAAATTTCCTGTATAGTATAAAGGGGACAGAAGTAGAGAGAGAGACAGAGACAGAGACAGACAGAGACAGAGATCTACACTCCCTTGTTCCCTTATTCGCTGCAGCCACGACGTGAACCATGGTCTAAATGCACCGCATTCTTTCCTTCTCTGAAGGCCTCTGTCTTTAGAGCAAATGTCCAGTGGTCCCTGAGTCCTGCCCCTAAACAGCTGCCCAGCGCCCGGGCACACTCTGTGGCCAGCTTCTCCCTGGAACCCGGGCGTGTTATAATGGTGTCTGTGGCCTTCCGGGCGCAGCACCTGACCTTATCCCTCTGCACACACTTGGTGAACTGCCGGGGCAGTCTGGCCCCAGAGTTTGGTCTAAGAGATGCAGCATTAAGCACTTGGCTTTGGGGCACCCGTCCCACGCAGGGGACAGGCAGCAACCAGACGGTTCCTGGTCCTAGAGAGAGAAAGACAAGGACATGGGACTGGTGATAGGCTCAGGCACCAGGAAGGGAATGGGACCCGTGGAAACATAAGAGGTGACACAGGACTAAAAGGGCCACAGCAAATAGAGTGGAAACTCCTTATCTCCTCCAGTTCCTGGTCAGGATCGGTAACGGGGCCAGCAGCCTTGGCCTGAAGCTACCTCAGTGATGGCTCTCAGCGGTAAAGAAATAGAGGAGGGCTTTTCCCAGGAGAGCCAGAGCTGGATGGCCCTGCAATATTGCATAATGCAGCAAGGTGATCAGACCGCAGTAATCAGATTCTAAAGGCCTTAAAATGTTCCCAGGGATCTGGGCTAAGCCAAGGGGCCATTCAGGTTCAGCCCAACCACCATCACTTAGACCCTGTCCTCACCCTCTTGCTCTGATATTTGGATTCTGAGACGTTCCCACAAGCAAAAGCAAAGGAAGGTCAGCCCCCAGGCACTGCGTTCCAGGTCCTAGGAAGGCAGCTCCAACTCAGGCCCCTTGGAATAATTTTCAGGGACAAGTGTTAGAATAACCCAGGCATGGTGGTGCACACCTGTCATCCCAGCACGCAGGAGGATTAGTACAGTTAGAAACCAAGGAGCTGAGTCACCTCCGTCCAACTGTCAGGGCCACGTGGTCCTGCTGCTGCCCCCATCTGTAACAGGATCTCTGCAAGTTCAAGGCCAGCCTGAGCTCCATAGCCACAAGACCTTGTCTCAAGTCGGGGCAAAAAGAGAACTCATAAGGCAGCAGGCATGAGGTGGGACAGAACTATGGTCAACCAATGAGATTAGTTGTTCAGGTAAAATTGACCAAATCAGATCAGGGATAAATGGGAAAGCAAGTCACATAGCAAGCGGGCATGCTTAGAGAGCAGAGCCCTTCTGTGGGGAGCTGGGATGGTGACTCCTGGCTTCCTCCAGGTGATCCATACTTATTTAGAATACCAATCCCTGATGTTTGTCTTTAGGGTGTGTTCGCATTTGTTTTGCCTCTTGTCCTGAGGCCTGGCCCACAGCAGAGGTGTCTGCCTCTCCCATATTTGCAAGGTATCTGTCCCTCTGTGCTGGCTCCTTCGAGGCCCAGCCCTGTCTGACTGCCTGTGCTATTTCAGTCTAACTCAGCTGCCTGGAACAATGTCACCAGGTTCAGCAGGGGGACTTCAGAGCCTCGGTGAGCCTGTGGGAAAGGCTGGGCTTGTTCAGCCCTGGTTCCCACAGCTGAAAAGGGGACGAGCGCTGAGGTGGAGTGAATTATAAAGCAGGAGCTCCTGGAACAAACCTGGAAGGGCGGAGAGGGAGGCTGGGAAGGGAGAAGCTAGTGCTGGGCGTCATTTCTCAGCTAACCCTCTACCCTCCCCAGGCTGGGGAGCTGCACACCTGACATCTTAGCCCTCTGTGGCTGCTTAAGCAAATCACATGTAAATAAAAGTAAAAATTCACTTCTCAGTCTCACTGCATGTCAGGTCTTCAACAGCCACTTGTGGCTAGGGGCCGCCATTTTGGACAGTACAGATCTAGAATATTCTGTCACCACCAAAAGTTCTATTGGTCAGTGCTGCCCTCCACATTACAAACCATACTGTGAATTAACTATTGATTCTGTTACATCAGTGTCGCTGGATTAAGATGCACCTAGATTAGCAGAGCTCCCTCCTGGGTGTGCCTGGGTAGAGCCTGGAGGCAGAGCCTGGGTACTCCATGGGGTCCCTCACCCATTCTTCTCGGTTCCTGACTCCCCAGCAGCCATGAACTGAGCAGTTTTGCTCCTGCACGCCCTTCTGCCATGATGTTCCTGCTTTGGAACTGGCTTGCCATGGACTGAATGCACCCAAACCCTAAGCCAAGTCAAGCCCCTCCCACTTTGGGCTGTGAGTGTTGGGCGTTGTACCCAGGAAGGTGAGAGCTGAGGCAGGTCCTTCAGGCTGTCTACACAGGCAGGCTCAGCAGGCTCAAGTCCACTGCTGAAGAAATTGACAGGTGTCAGCCATCAAAAGCGAGGTCCCCACAGGAGAGCCGCACACACAGAAATCATGAGCCAGATGTGAGGAGCTGTGGGCGGCTCAGGAGCCCTGAGAGTATCTGTACCAGGTGCCACGGATGCCGGGACTGGACGGAGCACAAAGCCCAAGGACAGCCTGAAACCATAAACGTGCACCAGATAGGGAAAAGACGAGGGAGACCCCTCCAGGTGCAGAACTGAGGTCATTTAGAACTGAAGGTGCGAGGTAAAGAAATCCTGGCCGAAAGCTAAAGGGGTCCGTGGGGACCCTTCATTCCTCAACTCCGCGTCCTCCTGAACCGCCCAGCCTCATGGCTGAGCTACGGAACGAAGCTCACTTTGGGTTGTGTCAGCCCTGCGCTCCGTGGTAGAATTGGACCTCGATGTTACCCTGACCTCCAGCTGCTGGCAGGGGGCACAGAGGGCGCCCAGAAGCATCCAGGGGGCCCTGCACGTTCCTTCTTCCAGCCAGCAGGGAGCTCGCTGTCAGCTCCTGGGCAGCAGCCTGGAAACACAGGAGCTGGAACAGCGTCCTCCTCTTTCTCCCGCCAGAAAGGGGCTCAGCCCAGCTGAGCGCGCCCCTCGCACCTGCTTCCCTGCCTGTAAGTGACGCAGCTCAGCGAAGTGTTCAAGGCCCAAGGCTCAGTGCACGCTGCTGAAAGGGTCCCCATGGGACCTGTGGGTATTGGCTGTGAGGGTTTGTTGGTCTTCGTCAGCTTCTCTGGGGTGCAGCACCTAGGAAAGGGCTGTGTGTTTGTTGGTTTTTTCTTTTCTTTTTTTTTTTTTTTTTGTCTTTTTGAGACAGGGTCTCGCTATGCTGCAGTTCAGGCTGGCCTTGAGCTCACTTTGTAGCCCTGGCTGGTCTCAAACTTGCAACGATCCTCCTGCCTCAGCCTCCCAGTGTTTTTAAAATGTTTATTTAGTGGTGCATTTGCAGTACATATTGATCACATTCCTCATGGGGAGCTGGCACCTGGACACAGCTCGTCCTAATTATTTTTTCATATTCTCCCCAACTCCATTTTTGGCTGGTTTCCCATTTGAGAAAGATCTATCACACTGTGTCCTACTGTCTGTCTTTTATTTTGCTGTTTCTTTCATTTTCATTTATTTATATTGAAGTTTGTGTGTCTGATTCATGTCACTTCACATTATGATCTCAAGGTGCGTCCATTTCCCTGCCAGTGCCTCTCAAGTCTGTTCTGTTTACGGCAGGGTTGTACTCCATCGTGTGTCTTTGTCTGTTTTTTGGAACCAGGGATTGAACTCATGACCTCGTGCTTGCCAGGCAGGTGCTTATGCTGCTGAACTAAATCCCCAGCCCCCTCCATCGTGTGTAAATGCTGCATCTTTATCATTCACCTGGAATGTGTCAGTCGGATGGGTCTCTGTGGAGCCAGGGACTTGGGGGCCTGTGACTTCTCACACCTAGATGTGTCAGCTGTGGGCTCCCTGCTCCCAGCTGCGGGGCGGTGGGGTCTTCACAGGGAGGACCGGCCTAGGGTTCACTGCTGCTTTGCCTCAAGCTGCAGTGCCCCGTGACAGAGCAGACACTGTCCTGGCCCCGCTCTTCTTATTCCTCAGTAGCTCCTGTGACGCTCCCCGCCCCACTCAGCTTATTGCTGTTGTTTTGTTTTGCTGACCGGGTCTCCCTATGAAGTTCAAGCTAGTCTTGAGCTCACTTTGTAGCCCCAGCTGGTCTGGAACTCACAACAGTCCTCCTGCCTCAGCCTCCCAAGGGTTAGGGTGACAGGTGTGCGCCAGCACGCCCGGCTTTATTCCTGATTTTTTCTCTTTGGGAGTGTCTAAGCACATGCGCTACATTTAAAAAGTTTTCTTAGTCTTCTCTGCACGCGTCTGTGGTGCGCACTGAGTGTGGTGTTCGGAGGTCACACCTTCCTGTCCGCGTGCCCCCCCACTTCAGCGCACGGAATGCTGGTGACCAGCTAAAATCCATGCTTTTGCGACTGTCAGGCCCCCTCCTAAGAAATCTGTAAAAACCAATGAATCAGCCAAACAATGCAAATTAAAAATAAGCGAGCAAAGTCCTGGAGAAATTCCTCCTTAGAGGTAACACAGAGGAGGAAGGAGGGCTGTGCTGTGGGGGCTCCTGGCCCAGTAAACCACAGTGGGCATCTCTCTGGTCTCTGCCTCCCCATCTGAAAAATGGGGTCACCGTGGCTACTGCAGAGTGGTTACAATACATGACCGTGTCAGCCCAGCCAAGCAAAGCACGTGTTGCAAAATGCCTGGGGTCAGAGGTGTTCAGAGCTCTGGGTTAGTTAGGACTGGGGAATATTTGCCAACACAGAAGGAGCTGTGGGCAAAGGGGATGTGACCGTGAGGTTTGCTTGCACTTCACACTCACCTTATGCGGCGCCCGGCACAAGGAAACGTGCGCGGAGTGACGCACCCGTCTTAATAATTCCCTGCCTGGGCGGCTTCGCGGTGTGGTTCCCGAGTGGACGGTGCTCCGTGCTCGTGTCCGGGAGCGCACAGCCTTCCAGCTCACGGATGTCCAGCCTGCACAGTGGACCGAGGGTCCTGGACATTGCAGGTGTGCTCCTGCCCCTCAGGTCTGGGCCGCATTGGTCAGTTCGGGGTCAGGGCCTCTTCCTGGCTTGTAGACACGCTCCCTCTTTCAGTCTCTTCACACGATGGCTTCTTTGTTTCAATTTTGTTCTGCTTTTTTCGAGACAGGGTTTCACTGTATACCTCAGGCTGGCCTTGAACTCACTTCGTGGCCGAGGCTGGACTCAGATTTGCGTTGATCCTCCTGCCTCAGCCTCTGGAGTGCTGGGATGACAGGTGCACGACGTCATACTCAGCACATGGCCTCTGTTTTGGGTGCGTGCTTGGGGAGACTGAGAGCCGCCCCCCCCCGTTTCTCCTCTCGCGGGGACGCTAACCCTGTGAGCAGGGGTTCCCCGCTTATGGCCACTCTGACCTTACTACTTCCTGCAAGACCCCCTTCTCCAATTCACAGCCCCCCTGGGGTTGAGGGTTCTGCATATGAATTTGGGGATGGCCACACCATTCATTCAGTTATTCACCGTTCACTATTTATTTATGTACTCATTCCTTCGCTCACTTATTGGATTTTTGAGATGGTCTCACTATGTAGCCCCAGCTGACCTCCAACTTGTGGCAACCTTCCTGCCTCAGCCCCCTGAGTCCTGGGATGACAGGTGTGGGCCACCACGCACTGCTTGCTTTGCTTTTAGTGATGGCGTGTGCACGCCTCACCTGGCACAGATGACTGCATCCTCCCCTTCCCCTGTGCCCCCCCTCCTGCCCCTTCCCTCCCCCTCCCCCTTCCCAAGGGTTGGCAGCTTTGCTCAGAATCGTGGACATTGCTTCTCTGACAGGAGAGAAGGCTGGGCCCAGGCCAGGAGGAAGCAGGTTACTTCCTGGACGGTTCAGGGCTGACTTGTATGTTTGGGTTTCTCCGGTCAGGGCCAGGCACGTGTCATTTACACAAGCAAACGTTTTTGCTGAGGCAAAGTTTATTTGACACTGCTGAACATTAAGAAAGGCACATTTGCCAGGCAGAGTAAGAGTGTGGGTTTTTGTCACTCTTCCCCCAGCGGGCAGGTCACATGGGGCTGCAGAGAACAAGGATTAAGGTCACAGGGGCTCTGAACTCTGGAGGAAGCTTGACCTAGAAATTCTGCACACCCGGCTGCAGCGGCGGGCGGAAGGTTCCAGCATGCTGACCTTATAAAGAGCGACACTGCTCAGCCCTGTGCCCAGAGACAAAGGCGGCTGGGGGCTCTAAGTGCAACTGCTAACCACCCTGGGTAACTGCAGGGTGCCTTGGGGCTGACCCAGAGGCCAGAAGCAGGGGCAGCCCGAGACCTCTCAGGAGCTCCCCTCAGTGGGGAGTGCTGGCCAATGGCAGGGACCCAACGCTGAGTGGTAATCAGGGTGTGTCACTCTTCGGGGCTCCGGCTTATGCCCCAGGAACTCCCTGTGGTACACGGAAGGATGTATGTGCCCAAGATTGAGAGACCCTGAGGGTCACAAATTGTGCTTAGCCTGCTGCCCCCACTCTCTGTCGATGCCCTTAGACCTGGTGCTCCCACCACCCCTGGGCCCTGTCCTCCCTCCCCTTGGCCGGGGAGCTCTTCAGGTCTGGGGAGTGGGAATCCACAGAGAGAGCAGCCTCCCAAGATCTGCAAACTGGGAGCAAAAAGGAACCTTTTGGCTTTTAACTTGTAGGTCCCAGCAATGACAAAGTAACTAAGACAAGGAGTTGAAGCCCGATACCATAAACCCTTTCCTTGCCATGTGATCTTAGCAAATAGGTCTCCGCACCTGTGCACGGTGCACGCTCTCCGGGCCCGGACCGCTGAGAGCCTGTGTAACACGTTAAACCTGTGCACCAGACATAATCAGCAAGTGAGCGCTAAGTGTCAGCAGTTGCCAAGATCACAGAAAATAAAGTGTGTACAACTGAGAAATGATCGCACAGACTTGCATGGGATGAAACACTGCATTTTATCAGGGACTCCCAGAGTCCCTAGGTCACAAGAAGTTGCAGACCGGTCTGTAGAAGAGGGGGAAGGGGCTCAGAATTGGGGAGACTGGAGAAGCTCCACTCCCCCCAAAGCCAGCTCTGAGTGCTGGTGGTGCCCACACAGCCAGTGGGCAGCCTGTGGCTGTCACCTCCTTGGGGGCAGGAACGTTCACTCCCTTTAGCAGCCAGTACTGTGTGGCAGGGGCTCGTGGCACGTGAGCGGTGTAAAAAGCTGCAGGTGAGTGAGATAGAGGTCGCGGTGCTGGGAGAGCCGGCAGTCCGGGTACTCACTCCTGGCTTTGCTGCCTGGGGAATTGTGCTGATGCTGACGCCCTCGCCCTGCACACAGGGTCCTCCGGAGTCTCCCCGTGAGGTGGCCTTGGTCCCCACGGTGGCACGCGTTGTCCTAAAGTGGAAGTGGGGTGCGGGAGCATACAGGCCATAATCAAAGGTTTTTTTCAAAGAATGTGTTTTAGAATTACAGCTCTTGCAGTGTTAAATAATAAACAGAGGGTGACTGTGGAGGAGAAACTTTGAGCGGTTAGACTGCTGTGAGGTGCGGACGCCCGTTGGACTGCGAGTCTTTCCATGTGGGGAGGCTCACACGGAGCTATACTCTTGGCCTGCCTGGCTCGCTTTTTTCTTGCTTCTTCCTTTCCTTGTATTTTAGGCAGGGTCTTCAGCTTTGCTCAGTTGCCCAGGCTGGGCTCACACTTGCGATCCTCCTGCCTCAGCCTCCCAGAGTGTTAGGATTACAGGGATCCACCCTAGGACCAGCTGGGTGACAGACCTTATTTACTCCTGGAGAAGAGCAGCACACAGAGAAACCACAGGTGACCAGAAGTGGCCCTTTTACTTTTCCCTTGATGAACTGGAGTTTCTGCTGTGGCAGAAAGAGTGTGTGCTGTGTCGTCATGGACCTGGCTTCCAGTTCTGGGCCCTAACGAGTTTCCTTCCCAGTGCCATGAGATCCTTGTTTACTCGGAGCTCAGGATTCCGCTTGCGGGGGTTCACTGTGGACACCGGGCCGGCACACCCTGGCCACCTTGCATCGGCGAGTGGCCACTTCCCTGCGTCCCGGCACTGCTGGCTGCGGGTGAAGGTGGAGGCTGTCACTTGTCCCCACAGAGCAGGGAGGGACGCTCCACGTGCACAGCTCGCTCCCTGCCCCAAGGTGATCTGTTCAGAGTCCTTGTCCCTCCACACGGTCCAGCTTTGGAACCAGGGGCCCTGCCTGACTTGCAGCACCGCGGTCAGATAAGGGCGTTTACAAGACAGAAATGAGCTGGTCCGTCCACTTGTTACTCGTTCTTTGGCCAGTTCCTTCCTAGAGGAGCTGGGCTCCCTTTAAGGCTCTGGCCCACGTGCCTGCCCTCCTTCCCTCCTCCCTTCCCCTCTCCCCCTCTCCCCCCTCCCCCTCTCTCCCCTCTCTCCCCCTCTCTCTCTCTCTCTCCCTCTCCCCCTCTCCTCCTGTGGGTGCTGGGTGGCCTCCAGTGTGGCATCTGCTGGGAGATGCTAATTACAGCAATTAAGTAAAATGAGGATGTAATATTGCTTAGCAACCTGGTTACTTAATTTGTAATTTTCCTAATTTGGCTGAATCTGTGTGCTGCGAGTGTTGTTGTTTTAATTAAGGTTATTAATAATAACGTTTGGTGTGGAACATTTTATGCAACAGTCTGCAACACCTTTCCAGAATTAAATTAGTGCATAAACACCCCTTGGGAGTCAGAGTTTTTTACTGGTTTGTTTTTCTCAGAAGCAGTCAGGCCAGGGACCATATCTTCAGGTGCTGGTGGGGAAATGTTTCCCCCCCATAAGTGACCCCACACCCCTCTACAAGTTCCCCTAAGCATCGGACAAAGATTGGACCTAAAGCTGTCCAGTCTTGGTGGTGGACTCTACCACTTCTAGCGTTTGAGATAATTTGAAGACTTTCTATTCTTTTTTGTTATCTGGTTTACAGAGGTATTTATATAAACATGATTGAAATAGACCCATGTATGCCAGCCGTGCTTGTGAAATCTTAATGACTTTAATTTTAAGGGAAGGGCAAAAATATGAACTTTTATCCCCAGATCAGAAAAAGAGAAAGGTAACTCTAATTCTCTAAACTCTAAATTACTACTAACTACACCAGTTGCTAAAGATAGATTAAAACACAAAAACAAAAAACGGATCATAGGTTATTTTCATGAAACAGATCATCCTAGTCACCTTTTAAAGTCCCTTTTATGCAAGGCTGAAATTGTCTATTAACTACTATTTCGTAGATGTGCTCTCAGATTGTGGGGGGAGGGGATATATACCAGGGCTTCACACTGAGCTAAAACCCAGACTTCTTATTTTTGTTTTGTTGCTTTGTGGTTTTGTCTCCCTGTGTACTCCGGGCTGGCCTTGAACTCACTGTGGAGCCCAAGCTGGCCTTCAGCTCATGGTGATCCTCCTGCCTCAGCCTCCTGCGTGCTGCCATTACAGGTGGGCACCAACGTGCCCGACGCTCAGATCCTTTAGATGAGCGTTAGCTACCACTGCTTTGCGTGGCTGTGGGCCTGAGGGTGGCGGGGACTTGGACCACCGTTGCTGTTCGCACACTTGTGCCGTCACCCTGTGTGCACTCTGGCTCTCCCTTCACTCTCTAACTTAGCAAATGTTTCCCGAGTGCCTGCTATGAACGCGGAACTCTGCAGGTCCTAATGAGACATCAGGAAATAATCAACTGAAATCCCTGTCCTGATGAAACCTACGTTCTAAGGATTGTGACAGCTGTGACATTACAGTGTGCACCGTATCCGCGGGTTACCCTATTTATTCCTGAAAGCCAGCGAGGCGGTTTCTATCTGCAGTTCAGAGCTGAGGAAACCGAGGCACGGAGAGCAGGGTGAGGAAGCGGGCTGGAGCCAGGCGCCCGAGCGCGTGGCTTCCCCTCCTCACCCCGCTCTGTGCGGTGACGGGGCCCCGTGTGTTCTTCTCCCTCACACGCACTCCTAGCTAACAGGGACTGTCAGGTTGTGCTGGGCTCGTAGCTGTGTGCCAGCCATGGGACAGTGTGTCTGGACTTTGTCACCAGTGAGCGAAGCGTGTCCTTTGGTTTCTCAGTAAACTGGGAAATTTGGTGTGAACGGGAGCTTTTAAACTGGTCCGGGACACCCGCGTTTTCTTCTCAGCTGAGGGAAGAATTTTAATTTTCTTGGTTTCTTGGTTGTAGTTTAGCTCCTGCCACAGATACGAGACAGATAGTCATATTTTTAAGGACACGCAAAGAGCTTAAAATGTCAAATAATTAAAGGTCCATCATAGCTGTTTCAGAGTCCCCTGGAGACTGCTGATCTCCGGGAAGAATCCAGGGAGGAGATTAACAGACCACGCACAGAATGGAGGGACCGGGCCGATGGATTCCAGCCCTGCCTTCCCCACACCCAGATGAGATGATTCTGAAGGCCCGGTGTCTGCTGACATTTGTTCAGCCCTCAGTGCCTGGGGTCCGGCTACAGTGATGAGACCCCAGGTGTTCTCTGCAAACCAAGAGTCCCTCTGTGAGACCTTTCCCTGGCCCCAAATTTCAAAATACTTCAGAATACATCAATTATGTGTATGCATGTGTGCTTTTGTTTGCAAACTTGAACTGAAATTTTAAAACCATTTTGAAATAGCATAGAGCTGTTTAGCCAACCTTCCTCGAATGCTTGTGTGTGTCCAGCTTAGACCAGTGGGGGTGAACCTGCGGCACGCATGCCACGGCAGACTGTTTGTATGGTTGAAAGGTCTCAAACGTTTGCCGTCGCTGGCTTAGACCATGGAATCAAGGAGGGGTGAGCCCTGGCCCCTACTCTGAAGGATCTTGAGGTTTATAAGGGGCTGAGCGTGAGACAGTGGGTTGTGTGGGTTGAGGATGGCATGTGGGGATCCAGAGTGGGCTGTCAGGGGGTGACATGCTCAGTGGTGGCTCTAGTAGTCGCTCTGCTGTCAACAGCAGGTCTCCCCAACATCCACTTACCCAGGAGACATCAGCTTTCACAGCTGAGCAGCTGAGGGTCCAGCATTTGCTGGCTGCGGGCTCAGCCTTGCTGCAAACGCTCTTAGCTCATCCCAGTTTCCCAGAAGCCAGTCGTCTGTCCCAAGGGCAGTTCCCACCGATGACCCACAACCTAGAGGCGGCTTCGATGGCACCTCAGGCTGGCCAGGGAGAAATATCTGACACCCTCTGTGAGCCGCCTGAGCTGGGACACATCCACCCCTCCCTCCTCTCTCTCGTCCTCACATGAAGCCCTCTCTTTTCCAGACGGAGCATCTGGGAATTCTGTCTTGGACCATTGTCTCCTCCGCGGCATCATGATAGTTTGTATAGCTCTGCTCTCAGTACCGCTGGTTTCCATTGTAATTCCACCTGCTTTATGCATTGGAGGCATTATTCAGAGTAGGGGGCTTCACTGTACCCCTGAAAGCATTCCTGGCACCAAAAAGTCAAGAAGTCTGTCCCAAAGCACGGTGCCTGGGGCTGGATGTTGTATTTTGGGTGTGACTTTGTCACTGCAGGGTGAGCACAGGACTGCCAGCTGCTTGACTCTGGAGAGGCAGTGGAGGTCCGTGCTCATGTTGTTGACAGCTCTGGGTTGAGTGGTCATCAGATGAGTTCCCGGCGGTGTTCCACCTCTTCATTATCTGGGTGTTTGTTGACTGAGGCACCTGGCCATCTTACATACAGATTCCGAGTTTCTTCTTGTCAGCTTGAGACCATCTACTAAGGAGGTTAGACGATGTCTAATGCCCTTGATAGCGTCATAAATGTCCCTGGCAAAAGTGTTTAACAGGATGGGTCTGGGGCTGCTGCTCCGTCTCCACCCCTGATTAAGTTGAGCCATGCAGTTACCACAGTCACTTAACGAAGTGAGTCGGTGTCCACACTTATTCTTTATAAGTCCAGCATGACTGCTGGACAAAGCTTGGTCCATTCATTCTTTCTGAATAGTCATGTCATCCAGCGCTTTTTCAGTGCTCATGTTCTCAGGGAAACTCTTGAATGTGGCCAAACACGTGGGCTGCTGTGAACTGCTGTTCTTCTTTTCCCAAGTCGGAAGCTGGATATTTTAAAGCTCCATTACACAAGGGTCATGGAAGCTACTTTATTCCATGTTTTGAAGATCAGCATAGAATTTCCACTTTTCCCATCTTCACACTTTTTCTCCCTGGTTTCCTGAATTTCATTCATTTAGTGTCTAAATCCTCTCAGGGCCTCAGGGTGGTATCTTGCCCAGCAAAGACTTGAATCCATTTCCTGTTTTGGAAACGCCACTCCCTTCAGGGCTTCCCTGCACCTCACTCACCCAGATTCAAGACAACATCACTGTTGGTCCGGGATGTAGGTAGGAAGACACCGCTTCCTTTACCCGTCTGCCCTGTGATTGAAAGAGTCTCTCATGTCACACTTTGTATTATTCAGAGATCTTTCCATATTCCAACCTACATGACTATTACATAGCTATTTCTTTTGAATACTGTTTTGGCTCCATGTAACCTGCCTTCCCTTTGTGGTGGGCATGGCCCTTTGCGGACCGTGGTGTTATTTCCTTAGAATCCTGACATAGTGTCGTGTTCACCTCTGTTGAGTTTGTGCTGCCTGTGACACGTCTCCACGGAGGTGCCTGGTGAGCAGGCTCGGGGAGAACATGGCCAGCACTGTTTCACTGACCTGGAATTGGCTCTATGCCGGTGCAAATGCATCTCAAGGGAACATTTCACAAAGCACCTATACACTGAATTATTTGTCTTTTTTTCTTTTCTCTCTTCCTGTTAGCTACCTCTCCTGTGGTGGCCCACTTACCAAAAGAAGGGAAGGATTTTGAGCTTTTTGCATTCATTCATAGCCTTGACCCATCCTTGACACCATGGTTTGTAATGCCACCAGGTCCTGGTTAGCACTCCCTAGGTGGTATAGTGGTGAATGTCCACATTTCTGTGTCACCCTGGACTGTTATTGTGGACAATCAAATCAGTTATTTGGGGAAAACAGAACAAATGAAATTTTTGTTTCCAACCTCTTGCTAGGGTGCAGTAACAAATGTTTTGGTAAACGCGGCGGTTCTTTGTGCCAGAATCCCTTGCTCTCTGTTCTTCTAACAGCATCCTTTCTGGAAGGTTCTGGGATCTTCCAGAACCTCCTCTCAGGAGGAAGATGTTATAATAATCAGGTTGCCCTGTGAGGAAGAACTGGTCTCCACTCACCCACCACAGCCTGGCTCATATTCACCTCTGATCGTCTGCTGCTGGCTGCTTTTCATTCACTTCCATAATCCAGGAATAGATTTTCTCCTCAGCGGTGGCTCTGCAAGCCATGGTCCTGGTCTGCTCTGCTCACGCTGAGCTGAGTTTGCATGGACCATGCTAGGCAGCACCACCAGCAGAGACATAGTTCTTGCCATTCTGGAGGAGAGTGGCTCACGGTCAGCTTGCTTCCAGCTGGTGTCTGCAGTGGGCTGTCCTCCCCCACCCGCCTAGGGCCTTTCCTCGGAGTCTTTGGGGTTGCTTCCTGTTCCTACAGGATGCAGCCCCAACGTGCATGAAACTCCCACCCTACAACCACAGTTGTGCTTTATTCTAAATGTGGTCGTGGCCAGTTAGGGCTTCAGTAGTGAATTTGCAGGGTGCATTGTTCAGTGCACACTGGCGCTCCGTGACCGTCTGCTGCTTCCAGGCAAGTCTGAAGCGACTGATGAAGCCAATGAGCTTGTGAGTTTTGGTGCTCAGTTGGAAGGAAGGTTTGGGGCCTGAGACAGGGCAGGATGCTCCTCTGTGGCCTCTCTGTAACCCGAGTCCAAGCGGATCCAGCCATGCCAGCTCACGGGCTCCAGTGTTGCTCTCGCCCCTCTGCTGGAGCCCAGCTGGCTGCTGTCAGGGCTTAACAAGGGCCCTGGTGGCAGCTTCGTGTCCAGTGGATCAGTGGACTTCATTCTGGGGAGGGCTTTTCATGGCCCCCGCCTGCAGGAGCTAAACACGGCAGTTTAGAATAACCCGGGCGCAGAGGAACGCTGCTGAGCCATCCGGATTCCAACCCAGAACCACCACTACCATTCAACCCGGAACTGCCAGTATCCCTAAACCCAGAACTGCCCCTACCCCTAAACAGACACCCTGAGCCAGAATTCATGTCTTCTGAGTCCACAAGTTCTGGTTCTGAAAATGATTTGAGTTCACTTCAGTCTCATAGCTTTTTAATGCTAGTCTTTAAAGTGTGAACTGTGTTTCTTAGAGGAAACTTTGGTAAAAATATAAGAAATGAGATCACCTATGAAACTGCTCAGCATTTAAATGCATTCATTTCATGGGTTTTCTTTTACATAGTTGTATATTTACAGCTGTATATATATACACATTTATGCACACAGATACACACATATACACACATACACTTACGTGCACATACATACGCTCTAAGCATATACACATATATATGCATATACATGTATAAGTGGGAATGTATATTACCCTATCCAAGGATGCGCACGCAGGCATGCAGTCCATGGCTGACGTTCTTTTCATCTCAACCTGGAGAACGTGTCCTTTTGCACGTACAGCGGGCCACAGAAACAGCACTTGGCTCTGACCTCAGGGTTCACGCACTGAACTCCACCGACACTGGCGCACTCAGAAGGAGGCAAAGTAGTCCACTTGCCTGCCACCCCTTCGTGGTGGACCTCCTTGATCTTTAATATAAATATTGGGAATTCACACTTGGTTAGGTGAAGAAACTGTTTTTCCTTTTCTTTTGGTTTTTAATCAATGACAATTTAATGATGAAATAGAAGGGGCAGTGGTCCTCTCTCCCAGGGCTGCCTTTTATCACTAGGGTCGGGCTTCTCTGGCATGTGCCAGCCCAATTGGGCTCCGTCACAGCTGTTCCCTCCCGTGAGTGATTTCATTCCTGCTCCTTAGAGCTACCAAGTGCAAGTTTTCTAACAGACCGCATTTTCCAGTTGTTATTGGGTGCCATTTTGATTCAGTTTCTTCTCAAGAAAAATAGCTATCAGTTGGAAATCCACACACGTGCACACACATGCACACACGCACCCACACTGCATGCTCTGTGTCGCCCCTCTTTCTCTCAGTTTTCTTCTGCACCTACAGTGTATTCGTGCTGACCCCAGATGGTGACAGAGGTGAAGTCACCTGAGTGGGATTTAAGGGCATGGAAAAGAGCTACGTCAGGTAGGCAAGGCTCTTAGAAGAGAATCAGTTGTTATGTTTTTAAAATCTGAGGATTTGCCAGGCGTGGTGGCTGACGCCTGTAATCCCAGCACTCGGGAGGCTGAGGCAGGAGGATCATTGCGAGTTTGAGACCAGTCTGGGCTATAAAGTGAGCTCAAGGCAGCCTGAATGCACAGTGAGACCCTGTCTCAAAAATACCAAAACTAAATAAATAATAAAACCTGAGCACTGAGGGTTGGTCTCAAGAGTAGGATCATTTGTTGAGTGTAAACCACACAGTGCTCTGTGTACACAGATTACTGAATCCTCATGACCCTGTCTTGTGAAGTGGCGATTCTGAAAATCTTGACTATGAGGCAGACGGAATGAAAGAGGCACTAACCAGTGCAGTGCTTTATTCTTCCCGCCCCGTCCCCGTTCAGCTTTGCCCAGTGCCTGCCACCTGTGCCCAGCTGACACAGATTTTAAGGCTGTCAGCAGGGAAAGATACTGTAGTTCTTAAAGCCACTAAAAGTAAGCACCTGTGAGTATAAGAACACTCGCACAACCAAGCAGACACAACACGCATTCTTGCTCCCAGTGCGTACCTGTCCTGGTGAGTTTTAACTGCTCCTGCAGCCCTTTGACGGTTCTAGGAAGCCAAAGAAAATACTTTCTGTTTTCTTCAGGCTTCCTTGATTTTGAGTCCTCAGCTTTTGTCCCTCTGGCTCACTTCTCATTCCTCGGGGCCCTCCTCCTGCGTGACTGAATTGGACCGAGCCCCTGTGTGTTGAATTCACGCATGTGAACTCACGCCAGCGGCCCCTCCCTCATGCCGCTCTGAGCTCTGGGCTCACGAGATCCGTGGAACTTCACTGTCTTTCATGAACCTCCCAGCCAGAGGCTTTCCAACCAACCTTTCCCGCTGCACTGGTGCTGCAAACCAGCTCTTACGCCAATTCCGTCTTTGTGAAAGAAAGCTCCGTAGACTCACCCGTCAGCCTCTGTCACACAGTTCCACAGGCTGCAATACACTTTGTCCCACTGATGATGCCACTCTGCAGCATCCAGCTCTACAAGCCAAATAAGCTCCGGGAGTTCTTCAACCTATTTTTAATTTAAAGATAATCAGCTCTTTGCCTGAGAAAATAACTCCCCATCTACCACGTGGACAGACGCCTGGCATTTCTCTATCTAGCAAGTGGTAAAGTGTTGCTTTCTGTATTAAGAGATAAGAACGAAAATGCAAATACCCTGGCTCTTTAGTTGCGTTTTTCAAACTCTACTCATGCTGCCCTGCACATGAGTGATAGGAGAGTCTGTCCCCGAAGGAGCCTGAGCTATCACAGAGCAGGAGAGAATGTGTTCAAGCTGGTGCCCTGAGCACTTTGATTCTTAATGCTTCAAGTCTGGCCTTTGAGAAAATTATATACTGTAGAAGTCACATTTCACGCCAAGGGTAAGTGTTAAAGTCAGTGTGAATTACCCAAGATGCATCACATGGTAGAAAACTCTCGAAAACCCCTTCCCAACCCACTGCCCTGCAGTTCTCTACTGTTGCCTGAGATGTGCTTTCTCTAGCTTCAGCAGATGAGCAGATTGCTGCTTTCTTGGTTGAATTCCAGGTTACCTGGAGGCTGTTTAGATCACAAAAGTGCACGCATAGGATCGGTGCAGCCAGGTCCTCTCCAAGGAGAAGAGCCACAGGCCACCTGAGTCTCACCGTTCACTCCTGTGGATGCGCTTTGCCCGCGCATGCTCGTGCTGAGCCGTTGCTAGACACACGCTCAGGGTGGAAGGGGAGAATCTTGTGCACCATTTGAAATATTTTCTATCATTTCTTTTCCTTTGTGGCATACAGGAGAGGTGAATTTGCACAAGTTAAAATCCTCTGAATAACAACCAAGTGCACAACTCTTGGATGCTTCGTAATTTCACTCTGTCATTAGCGGGAAGAGTGGGGTACAGTGGGCCCCTCTGGTTCCAAGTCATGAAAATGAGAGCAGATCACACTCCTGGGCATTTGCTGGGGGACATGGCAGGTGGATAGAGCAGTGTCCCTCCCAATGGTGATGACCTCTCTCTCTTTCCAGGCTGGTCCATTCGGGTCCGGGGAAGGGCTCACCCCAGGCTGGTATGGATCTGTCCTTCGCGACTCGAACTGGTACCAAGCAAGGAATTGAAACACATCTCTTCCGGGCAGAGGTCAGCAGGGACCTCTCCCAGTGGACAAGGAGCATAGTACAGGGATGCCACAACTCGGCCGAGCTCATCGCTGAAGTCACCACAGGTGAGTACTGACAGCTGTGGGCCACTAGCGTCACATCTTTACCGGAAGGACCCACCCTGTGCTCTAGCCTGATCTCAAAGGAGTGTCTGTCCCTGGGTTTTTGAGCCACTAATCCCAGCTGTAAACCGTACTATACTCTGCCATTTACCAACTGCCAGCTGGGCATTTTATAGAATACCTGGGTTTTTTCCAAACAGAAAAAAAAAATTGCATTTCCCAAATTAACTAATCGAAGCAAGCCCAACATTTAAAAAAGGAAATAAAGTGGAATAGAGATATCAGTGTGAATATTGTTTTCACGTTCTGCAAAACATTTTGATTTGTATACATGTGTGTCCTGACCAGCACCCTACCCATCTCATGTGACCTCACACCTCCCTTGTCACCTGGACAAATCAGGAAGCAAATTCTGAAGGAAGGTTAAGTAGCTTGTTCAAGACCATGACTTCAGCTCTGTGCTGTGTCGCCCTGAATTCCGGCCTCCATCCTGCAGTGTCTACGGAGACCTGGGTCCCTTTTTGGAACAGGGAACCAGCAAGCACCAGTTTTGTTCAGGCTGCTGTAATGGGTAATTTTCATACCCCCTCTAACACAGACAGACAGCTAGATGATAAATAGATGTCAATACATGATAGAAATATGGCTGATTTTACTCTTAATTGAGCAAGATAAAACAAGAGACCGAAAAAGTGATTTGAATCTAAAGTAATGTTAACAAAGTGTAAACTATAAAATCTTGTGTATTTGCTAAGGCCACCTCCGTGTTTAGGCCAGCGTTGTTCACCAGCCCACGCAACACACAGTTAGCAGTGTCTGTGCTCGTGTCCCCCGTCCCGAGATCTAAGGCACATTGATTTGGATTCTGAGACCTGTGACCAAAGCCTTCCAGTTCTCTCTGGACACAGGGCACCGTGTGACCACTTCACAGCATGGTCAGCTATAGTCTTGTAGGAATTCTTAACTATGACTTTTTTAGGATTGCTTTTTGTGTCTTTATTTTTCTCTGCCTCTGAGGAAAGAGCACATGGTTATAGTCACAAATAAACATTTTAAATTCACAAAACCTGGATTCAGATTTATTTCTGTTTTAATCACTTATCTCTTACTTTCTTCACTTACAAAAAGAGGAAAAAATAATACCTTCTTCATAGGCATAATACAAACAGTAGGACTCACCTCCTAGGATTGTTCTCAGTATGTATCACTGTTAGTCTCTGTCCTTATGATTATCATTTCCTGTATCAGTTGGTTTTGCTGCTGCTGAAATAAGATACCCAACTCCCATAACTTAGAGGAAGAGAAGATTAATGTGGTTCATGGTTTCAGGGGATTCAGTCCATGGTTAACTGGCCTGCAAGGAGAAAGAGCATGGTGAGAAAGGGTGGCAGAGGAAAGATGGCCATCCATGGCAGCCAGAGGTAGAGCAAGTGAACCGTGCCAGAGAGGAAGGGGCCAGAGACCACATGTAGCACCCAGGGCCACACCTCTGTGACCCCTCAGACACACTGGAAGTGTGTTTCACTGATCCCCTAGGCAGATGCCAGGTCAGTCTAGTTGACAGTTGTAACAGCTTGGCACCCACACAGGTCTTAAACTCTACTTAATATCAAAATAAACACAACAACAAGGTAATAATTCCACCTTACAAAAAACAAGTCTCTTGTGTGCAGCCAAACATGAAATATGGTGACATCTCAGTCAGGGAACAGCTCCAGGCTGTTTCCACTACTCAAACAGCAAACTTTAAAAGAAAGGCTGCTCAATGTGTGTAACTTTGCTCAATAGTAGAACTGAAAACCCAACTTGAAAAAATACCTGTGCAGACTGAGAGTCAGTCGTGTGTCGTGTCTCACCACAACACAAAGGGGTGGCTCTTCAGGCTAAGCATCTCTCCCAGATGACGTTTAGTGCTTATGTTGGTGCATTAAAACATTTGACATTATGCTTTTTATTGTATGAAATATTGTAACCGTGGCTCCAAGGATAGTCATCTAGCAACAAAGCTAAGAGGAAAACTGTGAGAGCCATGCTTGAGTTAAAGAAAGAAATCATCATGAAATTGGTTAAAGTCCTGCAAAAATAAATTTATAAGTGTAATTTTTGAGCCTCAGAACAAATTTTGGTTTTCTTTTATTTCTTATGGGAAAAATATGTTCAGTTCTCAAACATTTTGGTGTTTGAACATGAATTTGTAACAAGTGGAGTTTGACAGCTGAGGTACCAACCACTGTAATACCTTCACTGAAGTCTCAACGTGTCTAGCACTCGAAAAGTCAAAGTGTCTTCTGAAACGCAAAGTCTTACCTGTGAGCTTCTGTAAAAATAAAATATAAGTTACATATTTCAAAGTACAATGGCTCAGGGTAAACATTCCCTCTTCAAGAGGGAAAAATAAAGGATGGGAAAGAACTGGACCAAAGCAAGACTGAAACCCAGTAGGGCAAACAATAAGTCCTCTCCTCAGAGCCAAAACTTGTGGGTGTTGAGGGATTATGAGGTGCTACTGCTGGCTGGGTGTTACAAGTGGGGTCAGGCAGGAAAACGCCAGCTACTGGGGATGTGCCAGGAAGGATGAATCTCCCTCTCTGCATCCACCATTTCTTCTCTGTTTTCCAGCTGCCATAACACGAGCAGCTTTTTTCATGCATTGTGTGGATGACACCAAGGCCTGCCATCAGCAGGATCTGAAGCCAGGTCCCCTTGGACTATGGATGCAGCAACCTCCAAGTGATGGATGGCTGAATGCAGTAAAAAGATCCCCAGGGAGCCAATTTGTTAAGCAGCCCTTTTTGAGCCAGGGTACCGGAAACTTTCTTCACAAATGAAAGGTTAATACCTTTGCACCCTTGAGCCTGCAATGGGTGTGGTCTTACTGATTTCTGAGATGCCCTCAAGGGGTCTTTTTTCTTGTCCCTGTACAAAGTGCTATGCTCTTTAGCAACCACATTTCCTTTGCCCCTAACTTTACATGTGGTCCCTTTTGGTCCAAAATTTAAGTTTATCAGATATTTCTTCTCTGCTCTGTGTTACTGATTATCACTATAAATTTGCCTAAAACAAACAGCAAAACCTATGCTACAGCTTGAATATTTGTCTGTCCTGAAATTTCTTCCACTGGACCAGTTAGTCCACCATCTTTAATCTCAGTCTTCTGCAAAATGTAGACTTTTTCCCAGACTGTAACACACATAGCCTTTAATCTAATTGCCAATGAAGTCCTCTTTCCTGACTGAAACCTAAAGAGCCCAGCCTGTCCCTGGGACACAATACACATGACCCACAATTTAGAAGAGAAGAGGTTTGATCTGTTCATGGTCCATGGGATTCTGTTTATGGTCTCCAGTGCAAAAGTATCACAGTGGAGGTGCGTGACAGAGGAAATCTGCTCACCTCAAGGCAGCCAGGAATCAGACAGAAGAAGGAGGAGCTGAGGAGGGTGATACAACATCCAAATGTGTGTCCCAATGACACACCCCTTCTGAAAAGACTCTAGCTTCTAACTCACAGTTAGCTATGAATTTAACCCTGGAGTAATCCCCAGGTTAGCACAGTGCCCCCGTGATCCTGTCACTTCCCAGAGCCCCATCCATGAGTACACGAGACTTCTGAAGGACACTGTCAGTCTAAACCCCAACAGAGGCGATTCACTTCGTGGTTGGCCAACCCAAGGAGAAAAAGCATGGCGGAACAGTGTGGCAGGGCCAGATGCTCAGTTACGGCAGCCAGGAGGCAGAACCAGGGATCAGAGTCAGAGAGGAGGGGACCAGAGCTCAGATATCTATTACTTCTGTGACCCTGCTTTGTGCACTCAGAAGAGTCCTTCATGCCTCCCCTAGGTGGCTTTCAAGGCCATCAAAAGGGCAGTCTTAGTTATCACATGTCTACACTGTGCTGTCCAGTCTAGTGACCTCTTGAGGGCTACATTCATATAAATTATTAAAGTTTAATCATTTCTTCAGCTGCACTAGCCACATGTCAAGTGCTCAGTAACCTCACGTGTCCAGTGGCTACTGCGCTGGAAAGCATGAATGTGGAACAGCCCCGTGTGGCAGGAAATCTTCTGTGCAGCTCCGTTCTGGAGGAAGATTTTCCACAGGACATTTAGAAATTAGATTTCCAAATGTTATCTGCTCTGAAGAGAAGGACAGCAGTCAACGTTTGAGTTGCATCCTCAAAAGTCTCCGGTTGCTGCCTGCTCCCCATCCCTGGAGATTCGGTTTCAGCAGCTGGAGCGGGGGGGGGGGCGGGCTGAGAATTGGGGTCTAACAAAATTCCAGGTGCACTGATGCCTCTTGTCTATGGAGGATTCTCTGCGTGGTATCCACCAGGGCGCCGCTTCTCGGCCCCCGGGAGTGACACACAGCACCTGCGCTAGAGTTTTTCCAAATTGCCTCTTCTCATACAAATATGGAAAAGCAGATGTTTGTCACAGCCAAGGTAATCAGTGTCTTTATAATTATCTTGAAACTTACTTTTGCCTCCAAGTGTTCCCCATTGTTACTGAAAACGTTTGGGTAGTGTCCCTGAAGTTTTTCTTTTTAATAATTATACTACCTGGCAAGAAAAATGAGTTTTGAACTTAAGCATTAGAAGAGGCCCCAAACCACCCAAATACTAAATTTAATAAATTTCTATGCAACTGTGCAACAATTCTGGGCCTGTTCCAGGAAAGGATGAACAAATCAAAAGGGATTTGCTTTAGTTTGCATTGTACGAATTTTGTAAACTCTTTTTCTTAATAACTAATTCTAGTTTGATAGGAAAGTGATGAAGCTATTCATAGACTGGCCAAAAGAGAATAACAAATACTTCCATGAACTGAGCTAGCTGAGTAGTAGCAGAGAAGAAATTATGAGCCTGAACAAAGGTGTAACCCAGTTACAATTTGAAAGATGCCTGCAGATGGGTGGAAGGGGGTTTCTATTTTAATTAGGGTTCCAATTACCATAGTAATGTATTCAATTTATCCTGTATAGACTGAGAACCTCTCTAGATAACTGATTCCATTATGTGAAGGCCATAAATACCATTTAAGGTCAACTGGAATTAAATGTAATCACAACCAGTTAATTCAGAATATCCGAAGGCATAGCTTTAAAGTTCAAACCCAGAGGGAAATTGAGGAAGTATGTTCAGTGCCCCTTTGCATATTCTGCTGGTAAAGACTGTAAAAAGGGGGGTCAGGATGGGCAGCCATCACTGTCGCAGTGCCACTGTCCTCAATTGTGGGAAGACTGGAGGGGTGGCAGAGAAGCAGACTCCAGGCTCTTTGCAGGGAAGACCTGAGTCCACAAGGGAGAAATCAGCCCTCTGGAGAGGCTGAAAGATGGGGAAGGAAGTCGGGGAAGGGACATATGCTCTCATGAGAGCTCTGATGGAAAGCCACCTTGCCGTGTGAGACCAGAGAGCCCCGCATCTCCCGCAAGCTCTGGAGGTCTCCTTCACGGAACTGTCATCACTCAAGAGGGAAGAAGCTGAGAAATTCTTCGTCCGGTCCCAGCTCTCTCACCTCTGTATCATAAGCCCTGGAGCACTGGAAAGAAGCGTGAGACAGACTGGAATGCACTTAATTTTGAAAGTGGAACATATCTACCTTTCTAGACTTTTTCTTTGTCCTATAATATTGGTGAACTCTTCCTGCTCCATCAACTTGTGCTAAGCTTGAATTCAATATGGTTTAGAAAGCTGAGCCTAACTAGTGGTGCTAGAGCAAGTTCTCAGTTAGTATTTGCTCTTATTAATTCTCTCACTCCTCCAGCAAAGAAAGAGTTCTGACTTCCCTGAAACTCATTTCATTGCAGATCAAAGCCTCGGTCAATGAAACTACCAGGGTGGGTTAAAAATCCAGCCTCACTCCTGGTGTTCTTTTCCAGAACTCTCAGATTAAGAGTTTTAAACAGTGTATTCACAGCTCCTCCCAAGTAGGAGCTAGAATCCCGGTGCCTGTCCTGCTGTCCAGGTCAGAAGCTTAAAGAGCTGGGCTCTTCCTAAACACAGTGAGGGCCTCCAACAATAGCTAGCACTCAGCTTGTTCCCGGGTTTCCTTTTGTCCTTCTAGATGGGAGGGTACCTCATGGGTACTACTGCCGAGGTCCCCTCACAGAGCCAGGGAAGGGCATGCCATCCTTCATGGAAGGTGCCAACCTGGCATCTGTCTGAGCAGCAGCTTCTTCAGGACCAAAGGTCTTCGGGAAATTGAAAATCCCCCTGTTATGGCTTATATGTAGGCATCCCCTTAAGGCCTCGTGCAGTCATAGGTGGAGCTGAATGTGGGGTGTGGGAGGCTGGGTTCAGGATATGATGCTGGGATTAATGTGCCATGCTGGAGTTCAGGGCCCCCACCCTGAGTGTGAATGCTACCGATCCCTAAAGACAGGTAGTCTGAATGGAATATAAGACAGAAAGAGGGCTGTTGCCATCACTTGCTGCTTCTGCTGCTGCTGCTGCTGGTTGCTGCTTGCTGCCTTCTGCCTGCCCTTCTTTGCCATGGACTGTTTCCCCTCTGCCCTGCCCCTCTGCCATGCTGCTCTGCCATGAAGCCAGCCTTTAACTTCAGGTGTCAGGTATTCTTGTTTCAGCAATGAGAAAAGCACCTAAGTCACCTTCTTTCCATGTTTGAAACAAACTCTGTGAGGCCTTCTTAAAATAAAAGTTACATTGTTTTTATACAGTTCAGTTCTGAGCTCCTCAGTATGTTCTATTCATTAACCTGGTGATAATGGGAGAACTGGAGCTTCCTTCACCCAGTGGCAGACACCACAATGCGGGGTGCGCAGTGTGTGTGTGTTGAGGGTGTTGATGTTGATGAGTCAAGGGTGACTTGCTTTATTTAAATCAAATGTTTGTTTATTCTGGCTCAAGGCAAATCACTGTGACCACTGAAAGGCAAGTCCATTTCCCTATGTGTTGTCAGATGGCCAGACAAGGGCTAGAAGCCAGAAAACATCCAGCGAATCCCAGCCAAGGGGATTGATTTGTTTCTATCCCTCAGCTACATTCACGGAGTTAAAATTGCAGCATCAGAGTCAATCCAAGGACAGTATCTTCATGAACAATTACTATCTGTGTACTTCCGTGAGAAATTTGTGGCCAGCTCCTGGGATTAAGAACTGGACATCCTGAGTGAGTGAGTGAGTGAGTGAGTGAGTGGGTGAGTGAGGAAACGGACTGATGAATTGATTTCTACCATATACACTTCTCTTTCTCCCTCAGCTTGCACCTACAAAAACCAGGAGTGTCGCCTGACTGTGCATTATGAGAATGGATTTACTCTTACCACCGAAGCCCAGGAGGGGGCCTTTCCCGAGACAATCATCCAGTCCCCTTACGAGAAGCTCAAAATGTCTTCAGATGACGGAATCCGGATGCTATATTTAGATTTTGGAGGCAAAGAAGGAGAGATTGTAAGTGCACTTTTCTTATGACAGTGTGATTTCATGTTTCATTACTCTGTATTCCTATAATGACTCGAGCACATAAGACTGCCTTCCATTTTCTGAGCATTTGACTATTAACAAAGCACCTGGAGGCTCACATTTCATTTGATCCTTGAAAAAACAATGATCAGATTCAATTGTTTCAAAGCTCTTTGTTTGGCTCTCATCTTTCATTAGAAAACTACATGAATATTTGGATCCAAGGGGGAAAATCTTTTCACAAAGTTAGCATGAAATTCTTATCAAATGGAATCTCATCAGCTTAAAAAATGTACCATTCATTTTGCATGAGTATCCAGCAGGATTATAATCCCGGCATCGTACGTGGTTTTTGAAGTGGTGGGAGAGAAACAGCTTTATCCTGCCACCCAGGAGGTGTCTGAGGAGCAGAAGGGTGACAGCCAAGGGTGCTGGACAAGGGGCAGAGGAGAAGGAAAGAAAGAAAACTGATCGACTCCATCCAAGCGAAGAGAAAGACGAGGGCACAGGAGGTTGAGACGAATGTTCAGTAATCTCCATCAAAGTTTGCACGTTTATCCAGTAAGGCAGCATATTTTACACTTAGTACAGTTAGTGCATGGGTTTCAACGCATAATTTCCCGGGATCGTTGCTACCTGCCTTGGTGGAAAACCCATTCCTTCAGCTGTGCAGAGTAGGAGAGGGAAAATTTCTCCTCTTTCACACACCTGGAGCTCTTGGCATTCATCAGGAAGCTGTAGCATCTCACTTGAGCCGTCAGGTCTAGAACTTCAGCCCGGCCCTTGATTTTGTGTGAACTGGTCTCCTCAGGTCCTCCCTGGCCACTCGATTAGTCCCCTAGCTGTTGAAGTCCACTTGGTAACAGGGCAGAGCCAGCATTTCTATCTGGCCGCGGCCCTCTGCACTCCCCTCACTACGCCTCTGCCCAGGTATTTGTCATTTCTCCCATGTTGTGAAGTTTCTAGACACTATTAGGTGTCACCCAGAAGGGGCTGGAGGAAGGAAAGGGCCAAGCATGCACTTAACAGAATCTGAGGGCCTTGTGCCTCAAAATGTCACATCGCTGTTCTATGTCAAGGGACGTACTGACCCAGAGCGGGGCTGACCCCAGGCTTGCTGCTGTGGCAGTTGTGAGGACGTCTGTGTCCCGTGGCAGACAGTCACTGCCGCTCTGTTTCCGAGAACTCTTACCACCCAGGCGCCGTTCTGACCTTCATAAGGCAGCCAGGGTTTTGCTGGAATTTTTTTATTTGTGTCTTTCAGTCTTGACATGTGGCCTGAAGCACCTGTCTGGAAACAAAGCAGTGCTTTGAAAGCCCATTTTACCAACAATTCTTCCAGCTTGCTGGGTGCTCTGTCAGTCACCTCACCGCGTCCTTTACCCTAAAGGTGACTGACTGTTCCCTGACAATGTGGAAAAGAACGAGAATCAGTCTCCCGTTTTATCCTTGGCTTAAAAATTCAAGGCTATTTTTGCCCAAGAGGAAAATCACTTCTGTCTAAATTTCAGCCTTTCTGTCTTTAATTACAACCTGACTTGGAAGATTTAGGAAGGACTGTTGTGTTTGGGGTTTTTTTCCCACCACTGGTACATTTAGGTTGATAAACCAAGTTCAGACACGGCCTCCCGGGTGCAGAGAAGCGAGCTGCGAGCAGGGCAGGCCTCCGGCGTGGAGAAGGGAGGGGATGGGGCTAGCACAAGCCTCAGGGAGGGTCGCATTCTCCTGCTTCTCTCTCTGAACCTGCAAGCTGCTGGCCAGCTGTCCTGGGAACCCCTTTTATTCTTGGGATCTGAGTCTCCCCTTCCATAAAACATAGGATTGAAGACAATGACCTTTAAGGCACTTCTGAAAGTCGCCTTCCATGCTGGTGACATAGAATGTGATGGTTAACATGATCACAAAGGAACCACAATCCGTACGTCTTGCTGCAGGTGGTTCTGACGCACTGCTGCTGCGTGTGTGACCATCCCCTCGGGTGGCACAGGACCATCCCATCGATGGGTCATTACCCAGTGGGACAGTCGTGCATTACCACTGGTGGCTCTAAGCAGCTGGAACGTGTTGAACCCTGGCTGTGGCGTCAGACAGACCTATGTCATTGAGTCCCCACTTTCTGTTTACTGTGAGATCTATAGTTTCCATAGGTTTTGTGTCTGAAAGTCTTAACTTCTCCATACAAAAATGGAGAAAACAACAGCTGCTTCGTGGGGGTTTCCCAAGGAGAATCACATAGCAGAAATGGTAGCACAGCACTGATTTGTAATGAGTACAGTGCTGGTAAAATAGTCCCGTAGGCACCTTGTTCTCCGGCAGGGTCATCATTAGACGGGGAGGACTGGGAACAGCCCCTCCCTCACCATTGCTGAAGTAGGTCGGGGGTAAAAGCCAGCTCGAGGGACTTTCACCTTCAACGGCACTTGTGCTGGGTCCCAGGGAGCCCTCACGGAGAGGGGGAAGACTGGAGAAGTCGCCGTCACAGACTTCTGTGACCTTCGTGTTCACTGCGGTTCCAGAGCGCAGGACCCTGAGGGCGCAGCCGCTCGGCGCGGGTTTTGTGTAGTTTGTGCAGAGCGTGTCACCTGCGGGATCCAGCCAGCACCCTAGTCACCCTGTGCGCTAGGAGGACTGAGAAGAATTTTAAGTGACACAGCCAGGAGTACACGTCTCAAAAGAGTCCTACCCAGGACTCGGACTAATCTTTGGGTGTGAGATGCAATACTACCTCCTGCTCCACTGCAGCCTGTAGAACTATCACTATGGTGGAAGCAAAATAAATGATTTCTACAGTCAAGAAGGGCAGCATCAATATTTATGGACTTGGTAGAGATAAATTACACAGAATTTATTTTAGAAAAATATACATAGGAGATGTAAGGAACAAGTTCAAAGTTACTTCTTTATCTCGTTGCGGGGCGGTGATTTTAGAGCATCATCGCTCCAGTTAGCACTGAGAAGCTGGAAGCGCCTCTAGATCCGTTTGATGTGTAAATCACGGCTCTGAATCAGGCACGCGTTTAAGCTTTCTCACTCATGCTCTCTGTCTCTTTTCCAATTTCAGCAACTGGACCTTCACTCCTGCCCTAAGCCACTTGTTTTCATCATCCATTCCTTCCTGTCGGCTAAGATTACAAGGCTCGGCTTGGTGGCTTGAACAGAGGAGCGACTCACCCTAGAAAGGAGGCCTGCGATGCCACAGAGACCCACCCCGGACCCCGCCTGTCGGGAGCCTAGCACCACATGCAGCATGAGAGGCCGGCTTTGGGTCGCGGGAGCGGGGTGTGATGCCCGGCTCCTCCGCCCAGAACCACAAGGGGTCCAGGGGTACCCGAGGACACACCACAGGCTACATCAGAATAACACTTCTTAGGGCAGGCAAGGTCGCAAAGGTGAGGGCGACCGAGTGTACATAACATAGCTTCTCAGAGGGGACAACCAAGGACAAGGCCCTGGTTGTTGGAATGGCAGGTGCAGATCCCAGTCAGACAGTATCTAGGCAACGGGGTAGCCCAGGTGAGCAAGCGCTGAATAAATGGGACACGGATATTTTCACCCATTTCCCCCGCCCTAGGAGCAAGGATCAACTGTCTCACTGCAGTTTATTTCCTGATTCCAGTTGACCTTTCACTGATAGGGAAAGAAAAATTCTTCAAACAGAAACTCACTTTTTATTTAAGAGGAACCAGCTGTTACTTTTTTCTTTTCTCAATGAATTATCTTTCGGCAGTGTAGCATGATTCCAAAGTGTTCTCATTAGCATACGCTGAACAGAAATTAAATAAAGCAGCAGATACTGATCTGAGCTCAGTCGGAGCCAGCATGCTCTGCTTACGTTGCTCAGCTTTGCTGAAGAGTTGGGTGCACAAATGATTAATTCTGGGGCAACAGTCACACCAGGGAATGCTATCTTGTGCCCAAGACTGATAGCTTTACTTACAGAAAGCAAATTCTGCGCTTCTGAAGATTGTCATCCTATGTATGTGTCCACACACACACACACACACACACACACACACACCCCACAGACATGGTTGAGGGTATCAAATTGTCCTCATATCACGGTTTCTTGGGAAGTGTGAGCTGCTGATGACCTTTGTTGGTCCTTGTGCTTACATGCATGCATTTCTAAGCAGTAACAAAACAGTCTCATTTAATTCTGGAAGATGCTGGGTTTCACGTGGAAGTGCTTCACTATAACCCCATCTCCTGAGAGCGTCTACAGCTCTTTGCAAATCCCAGGGAAATAATACAATGACCTGATATTTTTCTAGAAAAATATCTTGGGCACAGTAGAAAGCACATCACTGACTCAATGCTTGTGCTTCTCATAATTCATTCACTAAAAATAACAACACCCATTGTTCATCGTGAAACTTACTTTTTCAAACCTTGAAAAGCAGCTCAGGAATTTCTAGAGGTGTTTCTGCCACCACTTCCCCTGTGGCTTACGCGGATGAATGTGCTATGTTAGGCCGGGTTGTAAGCATCATACTTTAGCAAATGCCTATACAAAGAGGTTTAAAAAATGAGTTTGTTTACAAGAATGCAGACTTGTTCCCTCAGATGTGCATGCTTCTTGAGGCGCAGACTTTTACCCTAAGTCCATCATTTCTACAGCATATCATCCAGAAGACACCAGCCCTTGATAGAGCGGCGTTTTGGCTGAGGGTGAGGTGGGGGAGCGGTTTGGTAATAGAAATCTTTGTTAAACACTGAGTTTAGCATTGATAATGGATTTCATGGCTGCTGGCCACCTCCAAACTTTAGTGTCCATTGTGATTCTTTGAGGGGGGAGCCGGAGTACCCCTCACACTAACCTCCTTTCTTCTAGAACAGTTCACGAAGCTAGCATTTTTTGGTTTTGTTTGAAGTGTATGTTTGCAACACATAATAGCTACAGTTATTTTGGGGACTTGGTACATGTACATAGCATATCTTGATCATTTTTGATCCCTTATTATTTTTTAAATGATCCTTTAAAAAAAAACAGCAGCTTGAGGATATGGACTGTGTGTTTTTTCTTGTTTTACAATATTGAAGAGTGAAATCCAAGCTTAAATACTGTAGGAAGGCACTGAAGCATTTGTAAAATATACTCTTTCACTATATATTTTCAAAATCACTGGAATGTTGTTATACAAGAAAATTCTACTTGTCTATTGTAAATAACACATTAAAATGCATATATTAATGTCAATAGCTTAATTCAACAATATATAATTTAAGGTGCTTGGTACTACATGAAGTATGAGTTAATCACTCATAATTAAGTTGCAAAGATTCTATTATATATTTATAGACAAATTAAAATAATCACAATTGCAAATACATCATCCTTGCTTAAGTTTTGGACTGACTGATATCTGTGTGAGAGCCAACAGAAACCATACCCTTTACATTTATAAAAATTTAACTTAAATATTTATATTTTAGGAAAAACATATTTGAATAAAATTAATGCATTTTCTGGGGTAAATTAAAATGTGTTACTAGCAAGAAATAGAAAGTTTTACTAAGAGAATTATAAATATGAATCATTTTTTCCCTCCCAATTAAAATGTATCCTATCCAAGTGGCTATGATGAATCCATTTCTAATATTCATTTTTTTTTTCTCATTTTGAATTCTAGAAGTTACGGTGAGTTTGCACTGTATTTCCACTTCCAGTTGAGGTGTGGTGGTTGCACGCGTGACACAAAATGGCGAGTATGGATGGTGCCTCAGTCAGGGATAGTGAAGTGTTTTGAGTTATTGAGGAAATTGTTTTCCAGCTCTGTGCTCAGTTCTGTGAATTACTTCACCATGCTGGTCTCTAAGTAGACATCAGTATGCTTAAGTGATATTTTAACCTGTACTTGGTGGACAGCTGCCCATAGGTCTCAGGAGTGTGACCTCTCTAGAAACCATTGTACAGCAATAGAAATGTAGATGTGAAGGCTTTGCTACTGAAGCTAAGTAGGAAAAATCAAACCATGGGCTTATTACAAAATACCCAGGCAGAGGCATTCATTAATTCTATCCTTTGCTTTATGACTAGTAGATATTCCATATTGATGGGATCAGAATAGCCTAGAGTGAGAGAATAATTTTTGGATGTACATTGAGTTTTTTTCTCTTAAAAAATGTGCCTGTTCATAGCACCATGAATCATGTACGATTTACGTATGAGCCAAATAGTCACCTGATTTTCAGTGCAGAAATTTCCATTCTAAATATGTAACATAGTAGACTGGGTCATCTGTTAGTCATAGAGGAATATGAAGATAGAGCCTGCTGCTAAGATTGGACGTGCTAATGGGTGAGAGGTGCCACCAGCAATTCTTCACATGTTTTTCCCCCAGAAATTAATTGAACATATAGAGGCTTGATCCTATTGCAGCAAACGTTGAATGATGATCAGGGCCCTGGCTGTGGACCACTAATCTGCTCAGAGGTATAATGACAGAATAAAGTACAGACAAAATACATACACTCTAATTTCAAAGGGCAGCAGGATGTCCAGAGCCCAGTGACGGGCTAGGATCATGAGGCACCGTGTCCTGGGCTTTATTAGGCGCACAGCGTGATTGGGGGGGTGAGTTTCTGGGCCTCGGGACGTGGTGGGGTGAACCGCTGACGCAGTCAAGGTTCAGGGATTGAGGGATAATGCATTTTTGGAAAAGTACCTGGGAGCAGAAGGGGGTTAGCTGGTAACCTGTCTGCTCACTGCCACCACTGAGCTAGAGGGGATTTGCAGCTGCTGTGTTGTCTTGCTCTGAGCGCCAGAACTTCTCAGCCTGTTTGCTGGTCTCGGCTCTGGCTGTTGGCTTAAAGATTCATTTGTCCTTAAGCTGGCCGGGGGTCTCACCACGAGTCATGTAGGCCTAGGATGGGCTCTATTTTTGTGCCAGCTTATTAATATTAATTCTTGCCTATTGTGTACTATGTCAAGCTGAACCTCAGCAAATGACTACCTAAAATACTAGTATTGTCCCCAAATTGTGAATTGAATATCATTTCAGGATAGGTTCTCACAGATGACTTGGGGCTCTCAATTTAAACTCTTTTCAGAGGCTCTGACCTATACATCAACCTACAAATACTCAAGATTCTCTGTGGTGCACTACAATCAACTTGCAGTAGATGAAGCTGCCTGGAATCTAGAAAGTCTTTTTACAAGATAAAATTTTAACAATATCAAAGTTAGATTGAGAACCATAGAATTTTAGTTTTGAAAAGTACTAAGGTTAGGAAGGATCTTTCTGGCCAAAGTTCATGGTTTAGCAGTACTACCTTTGTATCTTAAGCTGTATAATTTGCTAGTGATACAGCAACATAGTACATACATAGAAAAATGAATATGCAATAAATCAGAATTTTTTCAAAAGTTTGTACCACCTAAAGCTATATATGTTCATGGTCCAGTTACTATGCTTTGGGAAACATTGACCTTGTAACTAAACTCGGGCATCTCTTCTTGAACATCTTTTAAGTTGCTCATCCAGACTGAAATTGAAAATTTCCAGCTCCAGCTCCAGGCCCCCTCCACTGCTGGATCACTGGACCTGTCTGAAAGATTCTATGTTCTCAGAGCCGAAATCTCCATCTGCCCACCCTCCAGTCTTGACCCTGGTTTTACTCTGGAAAATGGTGAAAGTCCTGTTTCTTGCCCATGTAAATGTCCTACACACAGAGACAAGTCAAGGCTGAAGCTACTGCATAATGCAAAATGGTCTAGAAGGGGCTTGGAAATTCCTCATGTTCATCTTTAAAGAACCATTTAACCAAGATTAAAACCTTCGGCAATACCTAGTGGTGCCTGGTAATGGGAAGACACATTTATACAGCCGTCGGGAGGTGTACATTTGGCAGTAACTTGGTGGGAGATTTGGTAATATCCATAAAAATTTTAAAATGCATGGCCCTCTTGACCTGTGGGGATTTACTCTAGAGATGTGATTGTACAGGTGCACAGAGGCTCTTGTAGCACTGTAACATGGGGCTGAAAAGGTCAGACCACAGCGCCATGAACCCTGGCCCGCAGCTATGCTGGAATATTCTGCAGCTCTCGATCATGGTCAGGATAACAGTTCCACGTTCAGACCCTGCAAGATGCAGGTCTCCCATTTGTGTTTCCATTTAAAGTGGTTTTCAGAAGACTCACCTGCACTACCCTTCCCTGCAGCCTGCAGGTGATGGGAAATGCATGTCAGTGCGGTCTGGTTATCACAATCATTGGGGCAGAGCCCCCTGCTAGTGGTGTTTAATGAGCAAGAGCAGCTTGCTCTGTGTCAAACGGGCACTTCCCAGTCCACATTCTGTGTGTGTCCTCCGAGAATCATGCAGGTGAAAATCCCATTCATGATGCACTGGGCTTAGACCTTGACTTCTTTTTATACAGGAAGATATTTTGAGTATGTTCTGAATTTTCTAAATAAGCAACTGCCAGGTATATGGAAGGAGTTCTGAGGTTCTGGATGGCTCGGTGCATTGCTGGAGGTTGCTCATACTTAATAAATGAGAAGCAAGTCTGTCTGCAGTTCTCCATCACCACAGACCTCTACTCCCTGCCGCTTCCGTCCTGGCACCCATCGACAAAAGTCAAGCATTCGGCTACTTCATTTCATCCCCCAGGCCAGGAGTGCCCCAGCGCCTCCATAACAGAAATGCATATTATTTTATTGTCAGTACTCTCCTTTTTCAAAAGTTCTTTACCTTGCAGTTAGGCGAAGGCAGCTCGTAGGAGTCTGGAGGGTGTGCGGGCTGTCTCCTGCCTGGCACAGCCTTCCTCGCATTCATTCCCTGCCCTCGTCTCCTCCCTAGTGTCCTGCTGCCCCTCAGGCCTGGGAGCCGCACGCTGGCTCTGCTGGACATAAACCTTGTTGCTGTTTAGGGCAAACTGGTGACTGCCACCTCCACTTCTGCCCGTCTGCTGCCAGGCAACCAAGAGGAGACGCGCACTGCGGCCTGGGGCTCTGTCCTGGCCACCAGTCTCGGATGGAAGCCACACCGCAGGGCACAGGCACTGCGCGCCTGAGCAGGGGTCGTGCAGCGCAGAGCTGCAGGAGATTTGCGTCGCTGAGGAGCCTCGCAGGATTCAACAGCAGGAGGCGACGAAGACTCAGCTGCTGAGCAGATAAGGAGCCCTCCTCCTCCTCCTCCTCTCTGCGTTCTGGGTTTCTCCGTCCACCGTCCACCGTCTGTCCTGAGAGACGCCCCGTGTGACTGACACCTGCTTCGGAGCGACTGGTTGTCTCTTTGGGTCTTGAAGAGCACTAAAGGTCACCTCGCCTTGCGCTCCTGCGTGCCTTGCTTTCCGCTCTTTTTCCAACACCCCCAGCGCTCAGGATCGGGGCTCACACACCATCTGCGCTTCTTCCCCGCCGCGGGTCTGTGTTCCAGGGAGCTTGACTAAGGCCCTTGTGTATTTCACTCATGAGGGCAAAGGGAACGTTCACATATCCTCACAGGAAGGCTGTTTGGGTGTCTCAGCGGGGAATGTGACCGAATCCGGAACTTAGAAAGGCCTCCTGCTATATCAGTCCCTTCAGGAAATGGGTCCAGGGACAATTAGTGTGACCTTTACCCTTAGGTATTACATGAGCTTCTTAAATGTACATCTGAAATCACTTTTACAAAAGGGTGTGTGTGTGTGTGTGTGGCCAATGTTCTGAGCATGGTAAATAATATTTTTGAAACCTGTTGAATGTGGAACTATTTGACTGGATGGCCAGAATTCAATGTTATGTCACCTACAGTCATCTCAATTACACTAAATTTGATTTCACTAGGGGAAGCAAGTCATTAAAATTAGACCATGTCCCATGAGGGTCTGGTATCACTTGAATGATAACAGAAAAGCAGCGGAACCTCCATCCTGGCTGTTTTTCTCACCTCCATCCATTTGTCAGTTGATCACAAGGCCTTTTCCTGGGAGAGTGGGCAGAGCGGAGAAGACTGGAGGATGGTGGGGAGTAAGGAAGCCCTGTAGGGACAAGAGGCAGGAGAGGGACCTGCTGCGTACTCCAACCCTCCATTGCTACTTGGCAGCCAGGCGGAAGAGGAACACGGTGCCAGAGCCCTCCAGGCTCAAAGGGAAGTCTACCCTGCTCTCACCCTGGGCCTGGGGGGTGATTCTTCCTTGGCTTGGACCACAGCCTGGGAATGTGGAAAGAAAATAATCTGTTCCTCCTAAGAAACAAAGCCAGTTATGTTTTCAGTAATGTATAGTTCTTTGGGTGAATAAAGCCTATTTCCTCTGGAGAACTCGAAGGCAGTGTCCAGGAAAGACCTCCCATCATGCCCCATTAACTGCAGCTCCTGTGTTTTATCACCCTCACCCACATAACCTAGGGGAAAACCTCTTTCTCTGCAAGTTTTCTGAGTCTCACAAGAAAGAGAAATTTAGTCCTAAAAGTAGGCTATTTGTTTTTTGGTCAACGGTAGCCCTCAAAACAAGGCTTTACAACTAAAGGTTTTGCAACTTTCTTGCATTTGGCCTCTCTGAATTTTTGGATGTGAACGAAAAAAGTTGTTTATGCGAAACAAACCACACTGCAGCCCAGGGGTTTGAAACCCTGAGAAGTACTGTGTCTCCTTATTCCGCAGTTGCCTGGGTCCCTCATGGGATGGCATTTAGCTGGCGCCTTCTTTGGGGCTCCACAGTGACCACACAGCTGGGAGGCAGCTCTGCCACGGTTCTTTTTATGTGCTGCTCATCTTCCTTGAGGTTTGCTGTTTCCTTCTGTAGCTTCCAAGAGCAGAACAAGAGCAGGGCATCAGGCCTTCCAGACCCAGGTCCCAGTCACACCATGTCCTTTACTCCCCCTTCTGTTGAGCAAAACAAGCCGCCTCCTAGCTCAGAGCCAAGGACTAGTGAAACAGATGCCATGCCTTGGTTCTAGGCCCTCTAATGTGATGACTGCATTTCAGCCCCTGCACACAATTACTTTCATCCCTACCACATGAAAAATATTCAGTACAGCATAAAGCCCGGTACACTGTGATCTTTGCCAGGTAAGGATGAGGCATTTAGGGATGTGACTATTTACAATTTGTAATTTTGTAACCTAACAAAACCACAGGGACTGCTGTGCCATCCACACATCTGATCACACATCTGGTGAGGCAGGAACGGGATAAGTGTAATGGACACTTCCTCTTGCTAAGGGGCCAGTCAGTTACTGGACCATAAAACTAGATCAGTGGGCGCTCAAGAAGAAACGAAGGTTTATCCTTTGGGTCCATTCCTACCACCAGGACTTGGTACTCTTTCCATTATTCTTGGATCTGCCTTCTGAGAAGTCTTTCTCCTCCATGTTTGTAACTTAATTTTCTGACCCTGTTTACTGCCCAGAAATCTGATGCTCCATGGCCTCTTTTCATTCTCATACAAATTCCTTGAAATATTACAGTCATGCTGGTGTTAAGAAAATTCAATGGGGGATATAATAGTCTTCTCAGTGAACAGTGCTGAAACAAGTGGATGCTTATATGCAAAAAACAAGAGTTTGGACGTCTTTATACCATGTGAAAACTGAGTCTAAATGGCTCAGAGACCTAAATGAAAGTGCTAAAACTAAGGCAAAAAGGCAAAACATGCAGGAGAAAATATCTATAAATCTAACTGATGAGGGGTAGAGTCCAGAATAGACAAAGAACATTTACAACTCAAAACACAAAAGTGATGGATGCCTCCGCCACATGCGGAACTCTGTCAAGCCCATCACGCGGGCTGCCCAAGATGGCGCCAGAGCCCTGCAGCGACAGCGCTTCCCTCCACTACTGACTTCCGCGTTCTTCTTCCGAGCCTGAATTGCACTTCCAGCTTTTCACGCATGCGCCAGCATTTCCCCAATCAGCTGTCAATACGTCATTCTGCCCGCCCCTTCAAACTCCAGCCCCGGCAAATCTAATAAAAGCCTGCCGCTTCTTTGCCTGCCTCAGAGGTATCGTGCAGACCTCTGCAGCCTTCCTTTGCCTGCAATGAAGGCCTTTTACCATTTTCTGCCTGTTTCTCCACCAAGAAAACCTAACACAAAGAACTCAATTAAAAGTGGACTTGAGTGGTTTCTCGCTAGCACAGCTGATGTCTAAGTTTGGCTTCTTCCCTCTCTGCCCTTCACCGTTCAGTGTCCTCAGGGTGGCCCTGATAAAGGCAGAACAAGTGACTAGCTGGCTCCTGTCCTGGATCACAGCCGCAAAAGTGCAATTCGGCCTTGCCTCCCTCTTTCTCCATGCTGTCTTAGTGCTTTCTGTTGTTGCCGAGGCGCGATGCCTGACACCCGAAACTTAAAGGAGAGGTTTACTTCAGGTCACAGCTTGTGGAGGTTTCAGCCGATAGCCAGCTGGCTCCAAGGCAGGCGTCATGGCCAAGGGACCTGGCGGCAGAGAAGCTGCTCGCCTCATGGCAGATTGGAAGCAGAGTCAAGGAGGAGCCTGGAAGGGGGTAAACCCTCCCAGGTTACAGCCATGTGAGCCACCCTGCCTCCCAAGGACAAGTCAGCTGTAAGCTCCACAATCCAGTCACCTTCTGAAGGTCCTGCCTATGGGTGCACAGGGCTTTAGGGTAATGTCTGCATGGAAACCACAAGACATGAGTTCCAGCTTACTTTCAGCCAAGAAGTGTTTGCCAGAGCTTCCTTGCTCACTGCTCTGTCAGGGACAAAACTTGGCCTCATGATTTAGGGCTGTTCAGGTCTCTCCTTTGTGCCTCTTTCAGATTTACTTGAAATATCTATAGATTATTCACAAAATGAAAAGAAAGAACATGGAGAATAACACAGAAGTTAAGTTCAAGTAGGATTTGGGTGTGGAGAGTGGAGGGGTGAAAGATTGTGTAAGGCCAGTCCCAGGCATCTGCAAGGAAAGACGTCAGCCAGAACCTGGACTCTTGTGAGAGGCACTCCAGGCCCAGAGGCGTATCAGGCGGAGATGAGCTTTGTCAAACTAGAAGTCTAGCAGCCGATTCCTGGGAATAGGACTGAAAAAGCCTCCCTGGCCACAAGGCAGAGTTGGAATGAAGCCTGAATTTGGTCTCCCCTGGCTCGCTTCATGGAGCTCTGGCTCCTGCCCACTGCGCAGTTAACCCCCGAAGCTCTAGGGCTCTAGGGCAGACAGGGCCACACTGCATGTGCGATATATTTGGAGACTGTTTGGTAGTGACGGCTGGGAACCAAGAGTGAGTGGTTAACAACGTGAAACCTAGTGTGACACTGGCATCTGGGGCCACGCACGGTTTGCGTCTCAGTGTGGCAGTGTCGAGGTGGGACCTGGAGGAGGAACCTAATGGAGGAGAGGGCCTCAGGGCCTTGGGAGGGCTGGTGTAGTTTTCCCAGGTGCTTTGGGTGGCTCTCCCGAGGGAGTGAGGTTACAGGGAGAGTGAGCCTGGTCCTGACCTGGCCGTGGCTTCCTGGCTGGCCATGGGACTGCTTCCTCTTGCACACAGTGCCCCCATGTGTCACACACATTAGGAGGAACTCAGCACGGTCTAGCTGAGCTGGTGCTGTCCCCTGAAATCTCCACAACTGCGAGCTCAGGCAACCTCTTCATAAAGTTGCTCCACGAGGGAGAAAAACACAGGAGGCCAAAATGGCCGGGTGACATTCGTTTCATATGCTTCTGCCTGACAGGACAGAGAATACCAAATGTGACAGTAGACTGGAGCAAGAGCTTCTACCCGAGTTGTCTGGGTGTATAAACAAAGTGGGGGCTTCAGAAGCAAATCAAAGCAGAGCGCTTACACTGAGCTAAAGCACAAGAACACAGCGTGTGCTGCGTGGGGTGATTTTTGCACAGTCGTGCGCTGGCTGAGGACGGGCTTGCTCTGAAAGACGTACGTGTCATGGTGAGTGCTGTGCCGCTTCCACATCACCCAGTGGACCACACAAACCAAGACTGCCCCGCTTCTCTGTGGGAAATCTCACGGGACCACAGCTGGCCATGCAGCCCATCACGTTCCTGGGGTACCCGGCTCCACAGCTGGGCGGGTTTTGTTTGATAAATGCACACAGCTGAGTAAGCACCACCACGGTCAGGCTCTAGAGCATTTCCGTTACCACAGATAGGCTTCGGGTGCTGCTCTGCAGTCAGTCACTCCATCCACTGGCCCCGGAAAATTAGTTTCTGCTTCCTGTGACTGTATGGGCCACTGTGATAATTTCAAAATTCTGACATTTTCTTTTAAGCGTAGCATTTTGAGAATCATTCATGTTAATACATATTTCCCATTTGTTCCTTTACATCGATGAATAGGATTCCACTGTAAGGATAGCTTAAAAGTTTGTCCATTCATTTGTTGGTGAATTGTGGGGAACCAGCCAGATGACTCTCCTTGACTCCCCTTAAGAAGAGCAACCATCTCCATTTTGGGTAAACCTGGCCCTGTCTCCATGTATTGATATGCACAGAGCTGGCTGGGTTATTTCTTTGTCCCTTCAATTGGCTTTAAACAATGTGAATTGGGCTGGCTGAGGAGCTGGTGTGTCATCTCTAAGCAAGGTGACAAGTCAGTGTTACCCTGCCCAGGGACCCCCCCCCCAAATACGTGGCTGAGCTGGGACTGAGCCTCGAGAAAGAGGCTGTGACTCCCCAGGTGAAAGGGATTGTGCCTCAGAGCTGAAGCAACGATGCAAGTTATTAGATTCTAACTCAGTTGTTATGCAGATCACTCTCTCTGTGTTTCTTGACCTCTGCATGTCGCAGAGCTGATCTCAGACCTACGGAGCCCAGCTCACGGCAGTCACAGCAGGCACACACTTCCTGTCATTCTATTACTCATCCTTGAGCCCCTCCCCTCATGGAGAGTCAATAAAACTTGGGTTGGGCCCTGGGTCGGGACCTTTGTTCTGGTGAACACCATCTTCGATGGACTTAGGACCCTGGGGCTCTCCATAACCGTCTCAGTGTCTTTATTCTCACCATGGGTTGCACAGGAAGTGGTAGATTGGAATTAACTCACTAGAATTCCAGTAACTTCTTGGGATTACGAATTAGGAACCTTCTTGTACTGCAGTGAGGACGGGAAACGGTTCACTAGAGTATTTGAGTTCAATTTCTTGTACAACATATGTTAGAAGTGGAATGATTGAGGCACAAGTGTAAATTTTTAAGAAATAGCCAGGCATGGTGGTGATGCACACCTATATTCTCAGCATCATGAGAGGTTGAGGCAGGAGGATTCCCAAGTTCAAGCCCAGTCTGGGTAATTTAGAAACTTCTTAAGACTCTGTTTCAAAGTTTAACAAGGAGGGAAGGTGATGCAGATTGTTATGGATTAAAAACTGGTGGTCAACTTAACACCAGCTGAATTAAATCAGCATGGTGCTGCGTATAGGTGGCCCACCTGAGGAAAGTTGCCAGCATAAATAGAGATGTGGAGAAGAGCGAGGTGTTGTGGGTTCTCCTAAGTGTTGCTGTTTGAGTGTTGGTTCTCCTGGAGGGGCTCATCGTGACCAGCTTCCCCAGCATGAATTTGACCACTGTCATCTGAGGAGCTCGGGACCTTGTCACTGAGAATGGCTGTGACTCACTTTGGGGGAGCTCTGGTCCTTACATCGAGCATCATTTCCTGGCTCCAGAGGGGAAGATGAGTGCCATTTAATTTCCAGGAGAAACTTGTTATGCTGGCTTTCTGGCATGTACTCAAATGTTGTCATCAGAGGAGCCTGGGACCTCTGTGTCGCTGAGGATGGCTGTGGTGCTTTTCACTACCCCTGGTCCTTTCTTTGTGTGTGACTTCTTGGCTCCAGCGTAGAACGCTCAACCTAACAGCACAGCTCCTTCACCCCGCTGACAGACTTTCTAGTTTTCACCTCTGACCTTTGGGTCTCCCCAGCACGGATCCATAAAAGAGACTGGTGTGAGTCCTTCTTGTGGGCTCTAGACCTCCAGCTGGACTCGTGGGAGGCATGTCATTGGCTCTAGCTTTTCATCTGGACCCATGCAGGACATCGCTGTGGGATCCAGGCCCTTGGCTGAATATTCTGGGTCTTATAGTGTTGTGGACAGATTTCCTGCACTTTCTTATGTTAACTTTGGGTGACCAGCCTGAGATAATATTATAAATTCAGTGTCCTGATTGTAATTGTTCTCACAACCCCTGACTACAACAGAGATGTAGCTCCATGTGAAGGTGCTGGTTCCATTCCCAGTACTGCCAAATATTTTCCAAAGTACAGCATTTCCCCTTCCCACTGACAGTTGGAAAGATTTCTAAATGTACAAAGTTACCAAGGCATGGGACTGTCCATTTTAAAATTTCCCATTCTAACAGGTATTCAGAGCCAACTTGTTATGACTTTAATCTGCACTTCTTGGGTTAATGATGTTGTGCATTTTTTTTTTTTGCCCTTTTTTGCCATTCTTACATCAGCTTTTATGAAGTTTTTTCATACCTCATGATCACTTAAAGCTTTCAGATTGGTTTCCACTGAGTGATAAGAGTATTTTAGGTAATCTAGATAAAAATCCTCTGGTTTACATTTTCACGTTAGCCATGATGTCTTTCCAAGAGCAGAACTTTTAAATTCTGAAATACAATTTATTTTTTATTTTTAAGGTTTATGGTTTTGGGGATAAAACAGAAATCTGTTTTATCCAAAGGTAACAAAGAATTGGAGTGGACCCTTGACTTAGGGGCTCAAGGCGTTCCCGAGGCCGGGTTGTAACTCAAGTTGTCAGTTAAAGGCTCAGGCTGCTCTGCAGCCTTCAGTCTCTGTCCTGTAACAGGCAGAGCTGAGCATCCTTCGGGAGTCCCTGGCCCAGGACATCTCAGCTAACCCCACACGGGAAAGGCTGCGGTCATGTTCCTTCCACAGCACGGGTCAGACCATCTGGAAGCACGAGTGGCCGGCACTCAGATCATAACTGAAGACTCTGGTCAGACTGCTAAAACTAAAATGCCAGTTATAACCTAGTTGTTTGTGTTAGTCCAGTCGCACCTTGAGGCCCTCTACCCACTTTCTTCTAGTTGTTTTAGATTTTTAAGTAAAGGGTTACGGTCTATGTCAGGTTAATACTTGGGCATGGAGTGGAGTCACGGGTAGGGTTATTTACTTTTCCATATTGATGGTGTATTAGTCACCTCCCCACCACTGGACAAAACAGCTGACACCCGGAATTTAAAGGTTTACTTTAGCTCACAGCTTCAGCGGGCGCAGTCTGTGCCCAGCCCGTGCCACGGCAGAGAGGGCAGGGTGGTGTGGTGAAGGGAGCTGTTCACTGCTTGGCAGCAGGAAGGACAGAAAGGATGAAGAGCAGAGCCAGGGGCAGGGACGCACCCTGAGGGTCACACTCCCCAGTGGATGCCCCCTTCTGACCAGGGCCTGCCCCTCCGCAGCAGTCAGCCATGAGCTCAGCAGAGCCGCCACGATGCCATCACCCTCCGAAGCCACCTCCCAGCAAAGGAGACTTTGGGGGAGATTTTATCTAAACCATACGGGGTAGACATTTGCTTATTCAAGCTCTATTTCTCAGAAAAACACTTCCTCCTTTGTTCTTTTGATTTATAAACTTCAAATGCCCCCACTGAAGCTTTATAGTAGGTCTTGAAATAAAACCCAGCTTTCTTTCCTAGTAAAAAACATTTGGTGACTTATGTCCTTTTAATAGTGATTAAGGCAACTTATTTTTTTTTTGTTTATACTTTTATTTTTGTTCAGAAGACATAATTTATATATGCTAAATTTCAAACATTACAAAAGTTTATTTAAAACCTTAAAACTCTGAACATAACTTAAATATTGCTCAGTGGTATCAGGCTTACAACTTGTCTTAATCCATAAGATTAGGAAGTATGGTAGAAAATCAAGATCATTGGAAAAAAGGTACAAAAACAAAAAGATCTTCAAGCCAACATTTACAGAATTTAGGACTGACCAGGTAGTAAGAGGTTCAACAAATCCAAGTTTGCGCTTTCGCTTGTGACTCCTGAGTTCTGTAACGCTGGTGATCACACCCGCTCTGTGCGTCTGCTTCTTATCCACAAAGTGGGGCACCACTACCCCACAAGGCTGCCGTGAGGTAATTATGTGCCATTCTCAGCATCACGCTTGGCGCAAAACTTCCCGGAGCCTAGGGAAGCCAGCTTTACTCCCCCCCCCAGGGTTTACAAGAGGGTTCTAGATTGTCTGCTGTGGGAAAGACACTTCTTTTGCTCAAATCTGTACTTGGTCATTTTCATCATTTTTGCTTTTTCTTCACTTTTTGACACAAAGTAAATATCAGTAGCTGTAAAAGTGGTGGCTGGAGGGCGTCGGCCGGGTGAACGCTTTGTGGTAATTACTTCTCTACTGGAAGTGGCCCCGTAAATGGTGCTTTTGGAACATGGAGCAAGCAATGGCAATAAAGCACTTACGACTCAGAGGTGTGAGCAGCCCTAATGCTGAAGACACACCACCCAGGATTTAAGGAAATATTGCTCTTTACTGTAAAAACTAACATGGCAAGAGTAAAAACTTAAAATTTTAAAAATTAAAATATTGTAAACAGTATAAAATAGAGACATAATTTAAAATACATTAATTGAACATTACCAAAGCTATGTAAATAAAGGATACTTATAAAATGCTTCAGAAATATTAACACCTATTATCTGAAAAAACTGAAATTTGTTTCTCATCTTTAAGCTAAGGAATGAAGCAGTAAACAGTGACATCGAAACTTGTTCTTGTCCAGAAGAGAAGGATTCTGTATCATTTCTTTCTTGTTTTTTCCAAGACCCATTCAATCACCTAGAAAGAAGAAAAAGATAATTATGGTACCTTTCCATTAAAAATATGTGGTAGAAAATATATTACTAAAACTTCAAATAGAATGGTAGAAAATGTAAAGTGGAAAGTAACCTACCCAGATCTTATTCTTAAAAACATTTTATTTTCCAACTGAAGAACCCATTCTGCTCAACTTCCAACTCCAAGTACCATAGTTTTCTCACGGGACAAAATAAAGACTTCTGCTCTGTTTTTAACTTTATTTCAAAATGTGTTTTCAAAAGGCCAGTCCAAAGAAATTAAGCCAAACTTGGAAAACAGCTAATCAAAACAGATTAGTTTTTCTAGTTCTGTAAATTATTTAATTGTCCTTTTTCTTTAATACCATTTTAACAAAGCAGGCTGTTAAGTATTATTAAATACTCTGCCTGAATAACTTTCATTGTTAAGGAGCTGAGACAGTTTCCCAAGGGACACTGTTGAAAAGACCACCACTAATCTTACTGTGCATGTGACAGCAGCACAATGTCCTGAAACAAATTCCCAGTTCGAGGCCATGTCATTTCTTGGGGTCATTAATTCACCTGCATGACATTACTGTTGGCTGTTTTCTTCATTTCTTCCAAGAGACCTCTTGAAGTTTTAAGATCCTAGACACGAAGAAAATACAGCATTTTGCAACTTGTGTATTAAATTATAGAGAATGACTCAGTAGTAAGAAAGATTGAGGTTAGCCTAAATAATTCTGCAAGTATCCAGTGCAATCAGGGAAACACACCGCTAAGGTGAAATATATTATGATTCATCTCTGACCTAAAATATAAAAATACCCTATGCAGAATACAGACAGCTACCTAACCCACGTGCGCCCGGCTCGTTCCTGACGGCACTGATCCGAGAGGGAGAGCCGCCCTCTACCAGGGGTATTGCTTCACTGTGTGCTTGCTTCACGATATAGGAAATCGTTACCTCGTCTGTATTTATTTTACAGCTGAAATATCATCCTCTTTTTTTTTTTTTTTTTGCTACTTCACTGTACCACAGAGGACGACAGAGAAAAAGAAACTGAATTCTGACTCTAAAAACTTAATGACATCAAATCAGATTATAAAATTAAAAAGCTGGATTAAAAAAAGAACAACAACAAAAAAATGGTCCTTTGCCGAATCCCTAAGCAGAGCTTCCTAGAGCCAGCCCCTTCTCAATACCCGGGTCGCTCCCCTCTCTCCGCGCCTTCCCTGTGCAACCGGAGATGGCTCTGCCGCTGCCCGGAGTCGGGACTCTGGGGCTCAGTGCGCTTGGGGCTGCGGACGGGCCTTGTACAGTACCCACCTTCTCCCCTCTCTCTGTAACACCCTCCTCTCAATACTCTAAATCTGTGATGAGTAAATAGTATTTGCATTATTGAGATAAACACGGCTCAGCCCCAAGGTAATGAAGTCACTACCAGTCTAACAGCTTCCACCCAATGTTCTATTCCCGCTGCGATCATGCTCGGCAAGTCTGGCACCTGCTTTGTTTCCGTGTCTATAACCCTGGGCATTTCTTCTGCACCCCGTAGATGCGTCTTCTCCAGCCTGCTGCAGTCAGGTCCAGCGGTTCCCAAGTCTGCCCTTTTAGGATTTCTTGCTCTACTTGTGATTTTGCCCCTGGCCTGCTGCACTGCAGCTTCTAGATGATTCCTCAAGGGGGTGCGGTACATTTTCTTAGACCTTCTGTGTTTGAAACACTGTCAAACCTCACATCTGCTTGGACTGTAGACTGGGAATAAAACAGGAGGTGATGCCAGTTACCTCAGAATCTGAAGGTACTTTTTACCGTCTTCCAGTGTGCCATGCTACTGTGGAGAAGCCCGTTCTAATTCTTACTTCTTTACACGGGAGCCATATCCTCTGCTGAGAATGTTCTGGAAGATGATCCACTGACGCCAAGGGGGCACTGCACCGTGACTCAGTGACCTGGCTCGCAGTAGAGCTGTCTGTCACAGGCTGACCCACTGTGTCTCCCTCCTAGCAGGCTCCCGCCCCTCCATTCTGTGAAACCTTGGTTGTATTTTTGACAATTTTGTCTCCTCTAGACTTTATTTTCAAAACTCCTGTTATTTGGACACTGGATATTCTGGATTAACCCTTCAGTTTTCTTTCTCTTCTCAATGCTTTTCTCCTTTGATTCTGGCTTCTGGTAATTATTTTTCACCTAAACTGTTCAGCTTTCCTAGTCCATGGATTTCATCGCATTTTGAACTTTGAGGAGATTTTGTGCTCCCTGTAAGGTTTTTGTTGTGTAAGCAGCATCCTGTTCTTATTTCTCAGAGAATTAAACTTCCTACGGCGCCTTCCGCCCCTTCTGTCCTTCCGTCTTCCCGCGCCTCAGGCGGAGCTTTCTGCAAAGCTTGCCACTCCCTGGCCGGCCCGCCACGGTCCAAAGAGCGACACCAGCCGACGGAGGCCTTCTCTGTGTAGGGCTTGTCACCAGGCTGGTGACCAGGCGGCCGGTGCACTACAGGATTTACGTACCGGTGACAGTGTCCTGCCCTGCCGTGGGCGGGGAGCGTGCTGTGCGCAGCCCGAGGAGACCGTGCAGAGTGGGTGTGCACTGCCTTCCTCTGTCCCCAGACAGCACCCCTCTGTCCCGCTCCCTGGTGCCCGGGGTCCCCAACACCCGCCCTGGGCCTCCCCGGCACTCTGTTCGGTAACTCTGAGGCGGCGACTTCCCAGCCACCTGCTCCTCTGAACTTGCTCCGTGGAACACATCCGCTGCTTGTTCCTCCCCGCCCCTGGCTCTGTGTCCCGCGTGCTGCTGCGCCGGAGTAATTTTACCGAGGAAGGAATTGCGCGCGGGCTTAATGTGCGACTCTAACCAGAATCCTACGTGGAACTGTCTTCAAATCAGAAACTCACGACGGAGGCGATGTGACACCTGAGCTTTAGAAACCTGTCCACTGTCATCACTGTCTAATGATGGGTTCCACCACAGACACTGGACACTTTCCATAGAGTCCAGTGGCTTTCTCACTGTGTATAGTAATCCAACTGTCACTTAAACTAATGAATTGGTAAAGCTTGAAGCTCCAACTGAAATTGTAAGACTTGGTAGGGGAAATACTGAGGACTCCAGTTAAAATGTAACTTTGTATTAGGACCGATATCAAATAAATATAAAACATTTTCACATTTTTCTATCTGCACAAAAATCTAGCAATAATTTATAGGCATCAGCATAAAAAATAGCCATTTAAACATCTTTTTATCAGATGGGATGTTAGCAGGGAAGACGCCGAACCTTCAGGTAGCACTTGGAGACCTCGAAGAGCCGCTGGCTGCAGGCAGGGAAGCACTCGTGCGCCTCGGTGATACGGTGTCTCCGCAGGGACTCGGCCACCACTTCTTGCAGTATCTTAAAGAGAACACAGCATAGGTGGACAGTGATGCCTCTCAGGAAAAGGCTGAGCATTTCAACTTTGGAGTTTGTCCTAACTGTAGTGTGAACTCCACCCTCAGCTGTGCTGAAGACAGGGAAACTTGCTAAGACAGCAGGATTAGCAGGTTAGCCGGGAATGGCTAGAGTTCCTAAAACAGGAATTCAAATCAGTTGTTTTATGGAGTTTTTGTCAGTTCAAGCTGGCCTGAGCTCACTGTGAAGCTCAGGCACACCTCAAACTTGCAAAGATCCTCCTGCTTCAGCCTCCTGAGTGCTGGGATTACAGGTGTGAACCACCATGCCCAGGTAGGAGTTCTGAATTGAAATCTGAATGTGACAGTTACACACAACAGGGATATGTAGGTGCGCATTTATTTTTTACTGTGGAAAATTTCAAAAAAAGCAGTGTCCATTTTTTTTGTTTTGTTTTTTCATTATTAAGGACTGAACCCAGACCCTCCACACTGGCATATCACAGCCCTCTTACTACATTTTACTATGAGACAGAGTCTCTCTAAATTGCTAAGTTGTTCAGGCTGGGTCCAAACTTGAGATCCTCCTGCCTCAGCTTCCCAGAGTGCTAGAGTCACGTGTGTGTGCCACACAACCCAGCTACTGCCTACCTTATACATCTGCCACCTTGTTTGAAGGGTGGTCAATTTCTGTGATTCTGTTTCACTCGTCCTCCTTCTCACTCTGCCAATCATCCTAACTCTGAGCCATTTCAAATTCTAGACACTGTTTCATTTCACACACTCTACAAGGTTTGCACAGAGGGCTTTCTTCTCCTCGCGGCAAACACCAGGGGTGCGGGAGGTCTTTACCCGGGTGTGCTTCTGAGACCTCGACTCCTTTATGTGCTTTGCTGGTTTTGACTCGTGAGCGCTGCTTTGAACAGAACTGGCCCTTCTCGTGACTTTTGGAGCTTCGCTGCTGGGAACTGGAACAGAAGGGCATGTCACGGCCGTTGGCTGCTCGAGTGGCTTCTCCGATGTCACCGCGGGACGCCGACTGCTGCCTCTTGGCTGGGACAGAAGTGAATCTGGGCTGACAGATTTCACAAGCCTAGGGTGAGGGGGAAATCGGGAGTGCAGGTCCCGTGAGTCCACAGACCTGACGACCGCAGCCGAACACAACTCAGAAAGAGCAAGTTCTCCCGCGACTTTGCCTTAAACAAGTAACCAACAGAGTTCTGGAAGGTTGGTCCTTGAGTTCTTCAACTTAACTAATGAGTCAAACAGGAGAGAATGCACAGCAAACTGGGGTGTAGCAGAGAAGGCAACAGGCAGTGTTCATGCTGTTCCCCACTCCATGCAAATCCTCCCAGAATCAGCTGTGGCATACGAGTATTCATCGTCAAGTACTTATACTTTTCTATTAATTTTTTTTTTTTTTTGGAGACAGAGTCTCACTATGTAATCCAGGCAGGCTTTGAACCCATGATGGGACCCAGGCTAGTCTTGAACACGAGGTAATGCTCCTGCCTCAGCCTCCCGTGTGCTGGTACTACAGATGTGTGCTACCACACTCAATTCAAAGGGAGAATTTTAATAAAGTAACCCCGACCTGCTTTTTCTTTTTTGTACCAGGGATTGAACTCATGACCTTGCACTTGCCAGGCAGGTGCTTGGGCCACTGAGCTAAGCCCCAGCCCTTCGGCCACTTCTTAGGGTAGCTGTGCCACTAACTGTCCATGCGCAATGAAAAGCATTGTAAAAGCACAAATAAAACTGTAAAACTTGCTGTGGTTCCCATGTTCCTAAAAGGAACTCAAGGCCTGCTTTTGTCAGAGAGGTCCCTCTAGCCTCCTCCCTGCTAACCGAGAGCTCACAGAGTGCCTTTCTTTTCAGGAACACAAATCTTTTTATCAGTCACAGTTCTGAAACTAAAGTACAGTTACAAAACACAGTGTCCAAGTGTTAATGTGTTTGCTATCTACCTTTTCAGATGCAAAAAAAGTACCAGGAATTTATAAAGTTCTCATAAAAATCACTTAGTTATTCCTTACCATAGAACTAGTCTTCTGCTGTTTGTGTTCAGAAAAGATGGGAAAGTTTGGTTTTCACCAAATATTGTGGATTTTTGAAGGTTTACATACAGCAAAAACTTAAGGCTTGGTTTAGATGCCAAAGTCCTAAATTTGACCAATGTAAAGATACATAAATTTGATAGAAACTGGAGTGTTATTTCATAAAGTTCTAATCTCTGAGCAAGTACTTGGAGAGGTTATCTACAGAGCTCTACAGGGCGTACTAATTACATAGGCTTGAAAATTACATTTTTAATGCATCGAGTGGGTTTCCAATGGTGCCGGTGCAGGCAGGAAACTGAGGCAAAGGAAGACAGGGCCACAGGCCTCTTCCACACAGGCCCCCTCTTCACTGGTACCCCGGGCCCTGGGTCCTTGTGGGGAGACCTCAGCTTCGACCCCGGACCCAGGGTGCTGGCGTCTGTCCACCGGGTGGACAGCAAGAAGCACATTTGGATCCAAGTCACTGCTTTCTGTGACTCCTAAGCAACACCGTCCACTGCGCATGATAAACACGAGCTTCCTGTCATGAAGGAATCAATGCAAATCTGTGCAGAAAGCACAAAAATATAAAAGACTAACTGGGAAAACGACCCCACCGCCACCCCCACCCCAACCGAAGCGCTTTCTGTCGAGATGCAGTTGTCCGCTCCTGGTACATCACCTTTTTGGGGGCTGAAGGCAGCTCAGGTCCCTGGACCTCCGCTTCAGGCGGGATGCTTCGGTTCCGAGCTCGCTCTGCAGCGCCTCTCCGTCGGGCCCGCTCCCGGGCTCTGGAACCACGGGCGACGGAGCCGGGCTCAGCACCGCGGGCCCAGGAAAAGCATCCCGGGTGCAGGTCGTTTGCGTTTCGTACCGAATAAGACGAGACTGCAGTTCCGAAAATCCCCCATCTCTCTCTAAAGACTTCCGGTCATCCAAGCAGTATCTAAAAGAGGCCCAAGACCATGAAAATGAAAGTGTTCAGGAGAAGAGTGAGTTGCTTCCCTGCGAACAGAAAAGCGGGGACTCGCGACTGGATGGGTCCCCCAGCCTCCCGGAACTGCTGGGGGCTGCGCGCAGCCGGCCTCACCCGCCCCCAAGTCCCATGCTTTCTGCTCTGCTCCACCACAGGGCAAAGGACTTAAAGTGCAAAGCACAGTGCACCACAGGGCAATGGAAAAAGTGCAAAGCACAGTCTGATTTCTCCTCCACTGCGTTTGTGGCAGCAGATTAAGTGAGCCCTCTAGCTACTTTTAAAACAATATGGTTGCCGTTCTAATACTTCTTAAAACGCCAGGCACCTTTGGTTTCTCAGCACTGCTGATCCATCCCACGGTGCAATGACAAAGTCCATTAAAAAGTGCGAGTTTATTTTCAACAGAGATTAAACGAGCCCCAAAGCACCCTAACCTGGCGCTCCAAGCAGCCCTGAGCATCCTGACTCTGCTAAGGCTACATCCTCATCTGACTCCTGCCAGCTTTGCCTTCAAATGCTTTAGATATCTGGAGATCTGCTTTCCAGCTAAATCTGATTCAGGAATCAATGAAATGTTAGCTCAGCAAATGCTTCTAGGGTCAAAGAAATGCCATGTTGCTAAGCACAGCCCATAAGCATTCCGGAAAAATCACCGGTAAGAAACACTATCTCGCAAAGGCCGTTCCCCCTTTCCTCCCCTTGCTACACACATCGCAGAGACCTGCTCGCTCTCACACATGGGAGGGCTGGAAATTAACTCCTTTCCCGTGACCTGTCTGTCCCTTTTCACCTGTAAGTCCCAACATGGCCCCTCAAGTCAGATTTCTGGGGTTCAGCTTCCAAGGAGTGTATCGTTTCCCCAGCACCTGACTGCCTGATGGAGGTTTTAAACCCTTTATTTTTCCAACATGACACTTCGATATTGGATATCTGAGAATCCGGACTATGAAATCTAACTCAGGCTATTAGATCGTTGGCCTGATCTACTTAACAGCTGTGTGACCTTGGCCAAGTGGGTTTATCTATGCTTCTTTTGCCCGATTACAAAATGAGATTTACAGTGCTTATGCACTTGTCTGAAAGAACTATTGGGAGCAAGATCAACTGGAATGGGCCTTAGGGACACGCAGAGTCAGTGCCTCTGACAGGTAAGTGACACTGGCAATAGAAGTGTGATACTATGACTACCCTTCATCATTAGATTTACCTTCTACCACAGTATGCCTTAGGGTCTGCTAAAAATACATACCACAGCCGGGACGGAAACCCAGCCCGCTGACTTTAGAGCCTGCCTTAGTGTACTGTCCAAGGTACTGCGGTCAGGTGCTGACCAGCAGTGGTCAACGTAAGGCTGAACACGAGAACCGACCCACCACCTGCTCTGTGTCAGGAGTTTCTGATTGAACTGGGCTGCAGTGAAAACCAGTGTCATTGGCATTTTTAAAGGGACTATGTAAAACTAGGCTATGTGAATTTTTTTGAATGTAGGAATTGTTTCTTTTTTGGGGGGGAGTTACCAAGGATTGAACTCATGACCTCGCGCTTGCCAGGCAGGTGCTTGTGCCCCTGAGCTATGCCCCAGCCCTGGAGGAGTCATTTCATCATGCATACATTTATCAAAACCTGCTGTCATACGTGCATTTTAAATATATGCAACTGGAAAATCTAGGGAAACATAACCTAAAACACGGCTATTAGGGTGCAATCACCAGAGCTTACTTTATGCAGATCAGTGCTCAGATGAGTTTATAGGACTAAAGACACAAAACATACATTTGTTCTGGGGTAAGTTTTTGGCCATGTAGCAAAAAATATGCTAATTGCAGTACATTCCTCAGCGGGGAGCACTACTTTCATCACAATAATATAAACACTGTTTACTGGTTTCCACTTTCAGATTCAACTTATATGCAAAATACCAAAAAAAAAAAAAAAAAGCTATTTAGGCCCCTTTAATGTTGAGGGAGCCCTAAAATTATCACCTGAAGTGAAGGACACACTCTCTTACAGGTGATGGGATAAGAAAAAGAAGTTTTAAGCATATTTTTAGAAGCAAAGCAAAGAGAAAAATGAAATAAAGAATATGGGGAAGAATGTTTTCATTTTTCATAGCGGAGGAAGAGACATCTTACGTGAAAATGTTAGAAAATACTAACGGAAGGGCATCTGAAGTAACCGACAGGAAAACAAAAACCAAGTGAAGCAGGTATTTCTGAGCACTGAGCCTGGAGACAGGCAGTAATAAAGAATTGGTTTTTGTTATACATTTTCTAAAATGTTTAAGCAGAAAGTCTTTAATAAAATAAAAAGGGCAGAAAACAGAAGATGATATGAAAGTGAAAGAAATACCTAAAAACAAAATGGTAAAATAATAAAAGGTTTCTACTACCTCAAAACAGGCATCAACCACTCTGCTAGGGAACAGTGATCTTCATGAATTCTTGATTTGGTCTCAGGCAATATATATACACATTATAAAACAACACAACAGTACTTATTTAAAAACAAGAATGCTATTTCCTTTTTCTAAAAATATGTACCTTTATGAAGAATCACTATTTTAATTTATGGAAAATTGGTAAAAAATAATGGTCCACTTTTAGAATGTGAAAAATTTTGCAAAATGAATCACCAAGATCTTGAAAATCCACTGTATAATATATCAGCAGCAACTTCCATTTCCTTCCCTATGAACATGGCAGGTGGCCACAGGACCCCAAAACTGGTAACACCATTAGGCAGGAGAATCCTTAAAATGGCCAATTAAAATGCTATAAACAAGTACACATAATTAACATGTTAAATAGGGAACACATCCCATCTAATAGTTTCCAAGCAATTACAATGTAATTAGTGACCAGAACATTAAGGTGACCCACAGTACAGATACACATTAATAATGTAGGGCCAAAATAATGCTGACTAAGACACCCCTAACTAAGAGGAGGGTGTTTAAATGAGGTAAAACTGCTAAGCTCTGAGTAACTACTTTCTACAGTAGAAGACAAGTGAGCTGTGCATGTGTGGCTTTTGTTTTCTTGGGGGTTCCATGTGCTCTCTGCTTGGCTTGGTCTCCGTGTGGATTACTTCATTAGTCTCTCTTCACACTTTCCTGAGAGAAGCCACAGGAACAATGGGCAGAAAAGTACGAATAAATAAAAACTTACTCAATTCCATGATAATGACACACCGAGGCCTTTTCGAAAGGTAACACCCGGAGTTTCCCAGGACTGAGTTCTGGTGTCAAAACAAATGTCTTCCCCCTGAAATAAAAAGTTTTTGTTAGTATTTAAGGGTTATTTAGTGACACAGGAAGAGTTTAAAGACACAAACTTGACTTCCTCCCTGCCCACTGAACTTGGTGTCAAAGTCAAAGGTCACAGTGCACCAGCAAGCCCAAGTCTAAGGTCACAGTGCACCAGCAAGCCCAAGTCAAAGGTCACAGTGCACCAGCAAGCCCAAGGCTGCTAAGGCAGCAAGAGCCTCTGGGATTTACCTTGACTGTTTTCTGCACTTCTAGCTTTTGTCATTAGGATGCTACTCACTGCACAAAACTACTCTTGGAAATGGACAGAGCAGAATGGAAAATGCCTTGGAATGACTGTTCAGAGGAAGCAGCATTACTTCTAAAAGTTCTTTTTTTTTCCCCTTTGGTGAAATACACTCATGTTTATTTATTTACACAAGAAGATAATTATAGCTAACTTTTTGGCAGGGGGATAACTGAAGTGAACCTTTCATTACTCTGGTAATGGAAGCAGTCTTTATCTCCCCATCACACAGGTGGGACTCCGATCTTGGGCTGCCTGACGGTGCAGTGAGCCCGACATGGAATTCCAGAGGGTGGCTTCCTACATCTCAGTGGACTTCCTGCATTAGACGGACCCTGTGTGAGTCCAAAACTCCTTCCTGCCCACACCTGCAGGGAGGGACAGGTCACCATCGGGGAGAAGAGGTCACTGCGATCAGAGAAAGCCCCTTGGTTAATAAGGTTCTCCCGGGTCAGGACCCACCATTCTTACAGAGCATCGTGGTCCTGAAGTTCAGAATTTGTTAGGTTAAGGGGAGAAAACTGCACAACACCGGGCTTCACACAGCTATTAGGCAGGATAAAGCACCAGGGAATCTGAATTCGGGAGAGCTGGAAGTGCCCACGGAAAGGCAGGCACATACTCAAGTACCAGGAATAAATTTGCTGTCATAATCCCCTCTTGGGACATCAGTAGGGACAACAGCTCTCCTGCCACTGGGCATGGTATGGGGTGCTATGAAAAGTGTTCCAAGCATTACATAAAAGGTACAGCATTTGCCAATCCATGAGGCCTGAAGCGCAGTTTCCACAGACTGAACTCTTTCAGGGATTCCAGAGACAGCCATGAGTAAACTGCAGCGACTCTAGGATTCTGATGACCGTTCATTAAACGAACACCTGCAAAGAGGAGCCCTGGTAAGATCGAGCATTTCAATTCTTCCTTTCCCTTGTCTCCCATTTCTCATGTCAAACCCTCCCTCTCAGCAATTTTTTTTTTTTTTTAAATACATGTCTCTTTTGGCTTGTTCTAAGTGGCACATTTTAATTAATGTGCGTGTGGTCACTGTTTATCACCTCCTCAGCGTGGACAGAGGTGTCATACTTGCACGCTGTGTAACAGGGCCTTGCAGATGGCTCCTAGCACAGGCAGGGGTTTAGCAAGATCGCAGGGTTCCTGGTCCGCCCAGAAAATTCCTCCTCCAGCGTTCATGTGAGCAGAGACACATCTGATAATGAATGAATCAGTTCCTTCCTAACAGCAAAGAATTACACAAAACTTTCCTAAACAAGTCAGCTGTGAACTATGAAAAGAATTATTCCCCTGTACTGCACTTGGAAAGACACTGTCATAAGAATGTATCTACATAAATAAGCAGTGGGGTTCTGACACACTTACTGGGCTGCCAGTTCATGCTTCATGATCTGAAAGGAGAATAATCTATTACATGAATAGACGAAAATCCAAACTACTGTCTTAATCCGCACAAAACAGCGCTAGCACTCTCTCAAAGGTCTGAGAAAAGGAAAATGATTCTAACAGTACATAAATTTTATGTCGTTAAGATCACTAAGTCATTAAAACCTAGAATTATTAAGATGTTTTCAAAATTGCTTCATTTCTCTAAAGAATATACACAAAATGCAAAAATGCTGTAACAATATTTTTGAGATATAACTAGCTTCAAATTAATGTTCTTGAAAATTTACCTTCAAAATCAGAAGTCATCACAGTATAATTTAAAACAAGGTTTGTAAAAGAAAATCAGATGTAAATTTTTAAAGTCTCTTAGGGGCTTTTCAAATAATGGATTAACAACGAGAACAGCCCTGGGGAATGAGCATGTTGCTCAGTGTTCACAAGCAACCGGCGTCACTATTTTTATTCTTCAGTCGACCTCGGCAGCATTCGTGTGTTTCCACTTTGTTTTTTTAAGTTTTAAAATGAAAAAGGAAAACAGAATAAAAATGATACAGAATTTCAGAACAGAATATTAGGGGATTAACAATGGTTAATATTGTTGTCTCCAAAGTAGCTGTTCAGATTACCAGACATATGCATGAAAAATGATCAAACAACGAAAGCACAAACTGTTGTTTTTGTTGGGCTAACAGAGATCAGCAGTATAATTATCTATGTATATATAATTATATAGATATAATTATGTATCTATATCTATCTATAATCTTTCTTCCTTCCTTTCTTTTTTTCTCCTTTCCCCCATCCCAGTTGTTCCTTCCCTTTTTAATTGTCTCCTTCCCTTTCATTTTCACAGTATCTACTGTACATTTTGGATCCCACTAACTCCTTCAGTTTTTTTGTGTTAGGGAGACAACTCGATGTTCACCCACGTGAGTCTGAACCATTTCACCCGTGTGCATGATCTCAAGTTGAATCCATTTACCTGCAAAGCTTCAGGATTAGCCTTCTTTGTAGCTGAGTAGCTTTCCACTGAATAAAAATGTTGTATTTTTCTTGTCCATTCTGCAACTGATGAACAAGCTACCTCTGCTTTCTTCTGGATTCCAGTCACATGGAGTATTATTCTCTCTCTCTCTCTCTCTCTCTCTTTTTGGTACTGGGGATCGAACTCACAACTGCACACTTGCAAGGCAGGTGCTTATGCCACTGTGCTAAATCCCCAGCCCCTCTCCTTTGTCTATAAATTTCCTTTTGAGTTAAATGTGTCTCTTATATGCAGCATATTGATGGATCTTGTTTCTTGACCCACTCTCCCTGTGTTTCTTTTTATTGGTGAATCGAGGCCTCCTACATCAAGGGTTGTGACGGCTACACTTGTCTCTGTCATGTTATTTTCTTGCTGTTGGTTCCCTACCTTCCTCCTCTGTTTAATTGCTTGCCTTGCTTGGTGATTTCTTTCTGTTGTTGTTCTTGAAATTATGGTAGTTTTTTAAAGAAGTCTCTTTCCAGGCTATCTTTCAGTGCTTTTCGTAGGGTTGGTTTGCTGGTCATGAATTCTTTCAGTCGTTCCTTTTTTTTCTTTTTTCAGCCTTGACCCATGTTTAATAAGAGCAATTGTCCAGCAGGTAAGTATTCACTAGAACAATGGAGACTGACAATTTTCATGTTTTTCACCACCAGACCAGTTTTCTTCACCTGTTTTTTGTCAGTAGATACACTGGGCATCTCTTCTTTAGCTCCTGATGGTCCACACTTTACTCTTCATTTTTCTGAGAGTTTTGCCTTTGGGCTTCTCCGCCTGAGAAGAGCTCCACCCACAGACTGAGCAGAGTGGAGAGGCTGACTTTAGAAAGCCTTGGCGTTAGGCCCGTCAGGCTGCCCGTGTGGGTGCTGACTGATCACCCAGCTCCCTCGCTCTCCAGAGTTTGTATTTGCCCTGCTTCTTTCACTCAAGCCTAGTGGCCTCTGCTGCCCAGGAAATCTGTTCCTGTCAGGCATGATCCTGACAGACAACTCGGCCGTAGCCTCCCCCTAGCAACTGATACGCAACAGCTCCTTCAGTTGTTCTTTGTCCTGGAGTATCTTATTTCTTCATTAATTTTAAAAGATAGTTTTGCAGAGTACATCAGTCTGGGTTGGAAGCTGTTTGCTTTCAGGCCTTGAAACACTTCACTCCAAGCTCTTCTTGACTTGATGGCTTGTGTCGAGAAGTCTGCTGTTGATTCTGACTGGTTTGCCTTTAGAGGTGATCTGTTTCTTTTCTCTAACAGCTTTTAATATTCTGTTCTTATGCTGACTTTCTGGGATCTTGATTATTACATATCTGGGTATAGATTTTATTTTGGCTAGCTGGAGTCTATATGCCTCACTTAGGTGGATGTCAGGTCCTTTTCCCATGCTTGGGAAGTTTGCTGCTACTACTTCTGTAAATATTCTTTTTGTCATTTGTATTACCTCCTGCTTTTCTGCTAAGACCTATCAGTCTTATATTATTTTTATTTACATTGTCTTGCAGCTGTTGAATTGTTATTGTCTGGTTCTTTATAATTTTTAAAAGATCTTTTCTTTCATGATTGCTAGCTGCAACCCTGTCTTTGAGGTCTGAAAGTCTATCTTCAGTTTTGTTCAAGTGGCTTTGCTATCTTTCCATGGAATTTTTAATTTCCTAAGTATCTCTTTGAATCTATTTCATACATTCTAATTCTTCCCTATATTGATCATTCAAGGTTTCAATCATTTTCCTATGCTCCTTTTTTAAATCTATGTCTCCATTAGAAATACTCAGCAATTCTTTCATTATGGTTGTCATTTCTTATTTTATCTGAGATATCATTTCTGATCTGATTTCTTTTACAGCTTCATGAAGTTGCTCCTTGATTTCAGTTGCTATCATTTCAGAAATTACAGGTGCGTGACTTCCAATTTCTTCCATGTCTATGTCTCCTGCACTTGTTCTGTGTGGACTGGAGGTCTGAGATTGCATTTTGCTCCTTCATCTTGACATTTTCCTGGGTATCTCTGGACAAACTGGTTGTGGGGTCTCAGATGCTTCATGCATTGGTTGCCTCTCCGTAGTATAGGGGAATGGACCAGGAACCTGGGTTTCTCTGAACCTAGGATCCTGGGTTGGAAGTGGGGTGCAGGGCGGGCTTCTCTGGACCTGCGCAGTTATGCTGAGACTTCCTTGATGGCAGCAGGTGTGCAGGGTGAGCATCCAGCATTTGTTAACCAGTAACACAGAGGAAGTTGTCTTGGAGGTGAAATTAGCTGTAAATTATTAACATGGATGCTGAGGTCTTATTGGGTAGTGTTATAATATCAAAAGCCTTTTATGACAGTTACCATCCTTTTCAATTAAAAAGCCCTGGTTTTTGCTAGCATTAGGCATAACTGAAAGTGATAAGTACAGGCAAAAATCCAAATTGTCAAGTAAAAGAAAAAAGAATGAAAAACATTCTTATTTAGAAATTGAAATGTAACTGTTTCCTAAAAAGTACTGTTCTTTGTGTATATAAAGTAGAAGTCAGTTGAATCTTTAAGGAATATGCTCAGGCTTCATTTATTTTTTATATTTCCCTTATCTTCAATATACAAACCTGCAAGACATTTGGATGATTTAAAAAAAAAAAAAATCAGGACTACAGGTGGGAATAAGTGGTGTCTGCCTGCAATCCTAGCACTCTGGGAGGCTCAGGTAGAAGGACTGCAAAGTTGAGCCCAGTTTGTGGAAAACTTAACAATTCAGCATGAATTTGTCTCAAAATACAAACAAACAAAAAGTTGAAAATGCAATTCAATACACAGCCCCATAACCACTCCCAATCTTCAAAAAAGTGATGAGAAGCAAACTGTGAATTCTGAGGACGCGGACAGAGCATCAGCTAATGAAAAACACGAGATGCAAATGCAGCTTTGAATGGTCCTTAAAAGTTAGCTGGACAGCCTCAGTTTTCAACATACCCCTTCTGCACAGGCAGAGGCTGGAGATCTCCCACCGGCAGTCCGTCGGAGGTAAAGTGCTTCAGCAGTTCCTTCGCGTCCAGCAGCGGAACCGAATCCCGGGGGCCCTCTTTATGGCCCAGCAGCTGCTCCGATGAACGAGGTAATGAGTGGGCTCTGGATGGTAAAGTTACACAGGTTTAATAAAGGTGCATGCAAATTCACCACTGTTCAGAAAAGGTGACAGGCACAGAAACCAGAAAACACACAAGGAAAATGTGAGAACTATACATTTCAGAAAAACAACAAAATAAAATGTTTGCAAATCAGTTAAACTATTTTCAAAAAATCTGTACATCACATCAAAACTTGGAGATGCCACATTGATAATTCTACCTAAATAAAAATCATAATTTCGTTCCTTATAAAAGATGATATATTAATTACTCAGTAGTATGAAGTTACCACTGCTACAAAACTGAAATCTAAACTCCTGTATGTTTTGAAACCCTCTAATATTATAGATTTCAGAGGACAAGGACTGAATATTTTAATTTTCTGTGAACTTGAAAGATTACTTAAAGCACAACCACAATCATCAGATTCTCTCCAAGGGCGGCTATCGCCATGATCAAAGCATTCTGAATATCCCCGAATCGCTGCTACATCTGAAATATGTGCAGGACACTACACTCTGCAAACTGCTTTACACACAATGTGTTCATCATCTGGACAAACCTTCTTGAGAAAGATGAAATGGGTCCTATTTCAAAATGAAGTAACACCTAAACATACAGACTTTTGTGAAAATTGAACCTAAAAATAATCATTATTCCTATATTTCAGCTAAAGTTACTGGCACAAAATAGGGTATATCACAGACCTGGGTGACACAGCTGCTTAAAATGATACTCAGCACTGGACCACAAAGTAGGCACTACTTCTCTACCACTTCTGTAAGTCAAAAAAGCTCACAGAAAGTTGTAAATACTGAAAAAAGGAAGCTGGTTTTATCAAGCACTCAATTGCTGCTCACCATAGATAGCTCTGGCCCACAGTAATAATATAAATTATTATTACTTTTTGCTGGATGTGTTGGCACACACTTGAAATCTCAGCACTCTGGGAGGCTGAGGCAGGAGGATCACAAGTTTGAGCCCACTCTGGGCAATAGAGCTTAACTTAAAAAAGGGACAGGACGACATAGCTCAGGGAAGCCCTGGCCTCTACCCCTCAGTGCCACAAAAGACAGACAAATGAATCTTTCAATATCTGCACAGAAAATTGACTTCATAAATTTACATTTATTTCCTGTTTATTTTGTCACTCAAAATGAGCATTTTTATGGATAATTACATGATTAAAATCCTGGCATGGTTTTAGATCCATACTTCTACACATTAAGGATCACTTATAGGTTGACAGTGCCCCTTCCCCTTTTTCAATTCCCTCTTTTTTTAAATTGAAAATATAAATCTAAAAAAAAAAAAAAGAAAAGAAAATACAAACCTAATAAAAACAGCCAAACAAGAAAACCCTCAAATCCATCCTCTGAACCTGACATCCAAGAGGGCAGGAAGTGCGGGGAGAGGGTAATGTAATTTCTGTGTGTGTCCTATCCAATAGTGATGACAAAGGCTTCTAATGAGTATTACTCTCTATCATTTCGCAGACCAGTTGCAGCAGCGAAGTGTACAATTTGCATTTATATAGAACGTGAACACAAGGATATCGAAGCAATTTAAAAGCCTTGCTTGTGATAAATTACACCACCAAGATACGTCTCAGTTAAAAAAATAACACTAACAACACCTCATTGTGCTCAGCATTTTTAAGTGTGGAATCTGCTTTTGCATAGATTCTCTCCATAGGTTTTCACAAATCTGAAGCAAACCTGGAATTTTATCTCCAACCTAAGAGGAAACAGAGTCACACAACAGGTGACCAGACTCTGACCAAGAAGTTCACCACACAACACGCATTATCCTGAATTAAATCTGTTTTGATGCAACGCGAATTCTAAAAGATACGCAGCACCGCTTTGGTCCACAGCGGGCTCTGTGATGTGCCCGTAAGTGTTCCAGCATTTACTCTGTGCACATCACTGTGATGCAACAGGAAGCGTCCACGGCACTTCACAGACCCGTAACCACTGCCTGATGGACCGAGGACACGAAGGCCCCAAGGGGGACAAGGCAGAAACTCACAGTGAAGTAAGTGTCACACGAGAGCAGCAGCAACCTGGCCCTTCAATGTTTACAGACGTAACTGCAGTGAGTGAGGGGCTTCAGGCCGGGACCTGGACCTTGCCTGAGAGACCTGCCCAATCAAAGGCGCTAAAATCACCGTGCTGAAATACTGGAGATTAAATTCATGGCGGGGCTGAGGAAAGGAAGAAAGAAGGGAAAATGGACCCAAAAGTTCAGAAAGTTTCCAAGTAGGACAAGCCAGGGCAGGGTGGCGGACCTTTCAGAGCCCTCAGTGAAGGGCGGCAGGCTGCTGCACGTGAGCCATAGGTTCGCCACTTCTGCACTAGGGCCACCACTTCTCCAAGAACGAGCGAGGTAAGAGCTGTCTTCTTCCCTCCCCAGGAAGCCACAGCGGGGCTCTGCTTCGGGGACACTGAGTGGGACGGGCGACATACTGTAAGACCTGCACGCAGAATTGCGGCACCCTCGCCTCCTCCCGCACACCCTACTCTAGTGCTTCTCATCTCCCAGTTCTTAAAAACATAGAAACTTCCCTTGAAGGTACTGAGCCTTGTACCTGTGCCGGTCTGCTACAGGCCTAGAATAAAGCCCCAGTGTAGTGCGGGGGGCCAACTCTGCAAGCCCCATCCCTGTCGTGCACCCTAAGGGCAAGCTCCACCCTGCACAGCCAGCCCTCCCCAGCAGGCAGTGGGGTGCAGCAGGCAGGTGGGGACCAGGACCTCACACGCGGAGCAGACATGCGGCAACCTGGCCCTGACGTCTCACCTCTGAAGAGACAGCGGGCACCACAGGACACTGGAGGAGAACGACGAAAAAGAGACAAAGTCCAGAGGGACAAAAAAAAAAAAAAAAAAAACAGTTCGAAGGAGCATGAGATCATTCAGAAAAACTGACGAGCAGAGACAATTCCATTCAGTGCCTTTACAGTATCTCCTCCAGTCTCCATACGATGACAAGATCATGCTGCTCTGAATGATGGGACAGAAATACAAGAAAAGACACTAGAAAACTTAAAACACAAAAACTACCACCAAAAAGTTTACCAGAGATGAAGAAAGCAAAGGTAGGGAAACAGCTACCCCAGGACACACAGTCAAAAAGATGAAGAAATAGATTTTCGAGAGAAAAAGCAAATTTTGAATTTAAAATATCCAGGATGTTTAATGTGAATTAAACCAGGTGTTTCAGAGAAAGAAGAAAACAAGCATATAGAGGGATGCTACTGAGGAAATAATGAAGTATCTCCCAGAACTGACAAAACCAAAATCTTGAGACTGAAATATCCTATAGCCATGACCTCAGGCAATGTCAAAACAGTAAGCAAAGTGGGAATATTCTAAATGTTTTAGAGACAGAATACTTATTACAGAACAAAAACTGAGCTGGCAGCCGACTTCTCTTTAAAATAGCAAGTGTGAGAAAGTCCAGAACTCGCTGAGGACCGTGGCCAGCCAGACCCCAGAAGAACTGCCAGCTGTGTGGGGCAGAAGCGGCCCAGAGGGGCGGGAACAATCGCGGGAAAACTGTCCTCTGCTCCACAGAGAGCGGACAGGGAGGGGAGACGGCTGACTCGCCATCTTCACAGCGGGAGATAAGAGATGCCACCTGAGTCTGGTGGGCAAGGGACGGAGGTCCTCTGGTCCTGTCGCCCTTCTTTCCTGGCTCTCTTCTGCTGAACCTGTGACCACCACAGATGCCCAAGGCATGGCCTCAGCCCTTTCTCCCTTCTCCTCAGGGTCCTGCCCTGTGTCCCCATCGACTACCCTGCGTCCTGAGGCCCCTCTTGAGGCCGACTCCACGCTGAGGTGGGGTCTCCCCTCCACCAGCCCACCCGCTGTCCTCTTCCTTGTGGATGATGAGGGACAAACTTGTTCATTTTTCTAAAACTAATCTCATGACCAACACCCCAGCAATTGTGTCCATTTTATAAGTGAGAATATCTCCCACTCGGACCCTGGAAAAGACCACCTAATGGATCTCTCTGTCCCGTTTCTCCTTCTGCAATCTATTTGCCATAAAAGAGCAAAATTTGTTTATAAAATCAGATCCCATCACTCTTGGCATAAACCCTTCAAAAGTGGTAAAAAAGTACTTTCGTAATACGATGTCCAGGGGTGCTGCCCAAACAAATGGGGGTCACCCCTTACTCCCAAGGGCCCCCCGCAATCCCGGCCACCCACCTGCTCTGTCAGTGCCACCTCATCCCCACCATGATCGCAATCAACAGCCTCCGCCACGGTGTGGGTTTCACCTGCCACACACAGAGCGGCTTACAGTCGCTGCCCTCGCTGGTCTGGTGGCTGGCTTGCTCCTGACTGTGTCTCGGGATAAAAGGTGAGGGGCACTGCTTGTGCACCCCCCAGTGCCTGATGATGGGCACTCAGTAAGTATGTGCTGACGTCCATGAGGCAAAGGGGTGGCGAGTCATAAAGGGGTATCAGCAGAATAGCCAAAAACAAAGGCATGACTTGCAATGTTTGGGATGAGGGCTGGATCCCACCATGTAACAGCTCAGTACCTGGTGCTCGCTACAGACTGCAGGAGAACTAAAGCCTCAAGCACACCAGAACGCCGCCTCCTGGAGTGAACGGCAGGGTTAAACAAATGCACAGGGGTGCAAAGTGGGGACCAGGCGGCTTAGGCAGGAGGCCACGTACTTCATTAACGGGCTCCTGTTACGTATTCATAGGTCATGAATACAGAAGATGGTCCAGAAAACCGTACCCCAAAATGTTCACTGTGACTATGCGTACATGAAAAGCACAAAGAGAAGGTAGGGGAGACAGGCGTTTCCCTGGCATGAACAAACTACTCTCTAGTCTCTGCTTCCAGGAAGCCGGCATTTCTTTCCTAATACAGCCATAAACTAATTCCATGTCACAAAAACGAAGGATTAGGAGAGTTCGCTATGGCATGCTGTCTTACAGACTCAGATATTACCTCCTTTTTTGTCTAGCCTTTTCAAAAGTTTCCAAATTTTGAAGAACGTGCTTTTCGGGCCATTCCAAAGAACTGGTTTCCATTAGATTCGAAGAGTCAGGTTCTACTTGCGCAGCTGCTAAAGAGAAAGAAATGCCCGTAAGAACTGAAAAGAATTGACATACTGAATTTTGCTGCATAAAAAAATATGAATACAAGTATATAGATACATAAATGCATCTTGTATTAGTTGCATAGGACTTGACTCAGGCATTTAGTAAAGATCTCTCTGGTGGTCTGAACTGCAGAAAATGCTATAGAGACGTCTGTTGGAAATTAAAGTAAAATAGCTCATTGAAATAAAAGTTATTCAGAAAACTGAAAAATCAGCACTGTTCTATCACGACCTTCTTGCTTTGGAGCCAGCAACCATGGACTGGAACCTCTGTAACCATCAGCTAAAATAAACCTCTCCCCTTTTAAGCTGTGGGTATCAGATACTGTGTCCCAGCAATAGCAATCTGACTTTGACAATTACTAATGAAATATATGTAAAACTGTATTTTTAGCTAATATGCTGCTGGGAACTATAATAAGACTATTCATAACATTGGGGCCCTAAACAAAACCCTAAAGGGACAGCTTCTTTTCGCATTAGAAATTGTTAACACACTCAAACTGTATTAACTATGGCAAAATCACAAACTGTATTACTTTTTTTGAATTTTAAACTGTCTGGTTTTGACCTATTACATATTCGTTCTAGTAACTGGCTGAAAATTACGGAGTATTAGCTGTTTAATCATCAACCCTGACAGAGACACTTGTTTTAAAATGTGGGCTGATCCTTTAAAAAATGATTTGGTATAGAAATTTTCAAACAAAAATGTTTAGAAAATAAAAACAGAAACCTGTACATTATTTTCCTTTATCAAACTATTTCACATTGGAGATTTAAGAATACTTTCAGTACCAATGTTGGATTGCCCTCTCCAAACACCATACAAATATACCACTTCCTACTTCTTAATAAGGGTAGTGAAATACTATTTTATATCATAGTGAGATTTATGATAATGTAATATGCTTAATGGAGACATGGCTTTCCACTAAGGGAAAATGAATCAATAGCAAATCTGCACAATTATATGCTGTAAATTCATAAAAAAAATGCCTACTATCTTTTAAAAAGTATTAAAATATCTTTAAATATTACAATATAATGAATTTTAACCTTGCCTATACAGGTACATAAATATAAAGGACACAGGCTAAATATTTAAGAATGAGTAGAAAAACAATGGCTGTTTCATCTTTAGGAGAATCACACTATACTCTTTACAGCAAAATAAAACACAGTATGTCATTTATGGGTCAGGATGCTATTCCGCACTAAACTCAGAAAGGTACAGAAAAGTTCTCTGAACTACCAAGGAATCTGTTTTTAAAATTAAAAAACAAAAAAGTGTTTTATTTTACTGGTGAGCAAAGAAATCAAACCAATACAATAGGAAAATAGAGAAAAGGGACCTACAGAATCTCACATGGCAGCAAACAGAAAGGAAGTGGTATCACTCTCGACTGGAAGTAGTTAATGAAGTTAAACCCTAATCTCATGCACCTAATGACAGTAAGTCACAAAGAACAGGTTATGTTGTTACTGGTATAATCAGTTTAATAAAATGAGAATCAGAAATGCATACTAGATGGTTCATTTTTAAATGTCTGAAATAATAAAATTATGACCTTGCTTAAGAGCCAGTGCACTCGTGTATGCAATGCTGACATGCCCAGCGGTCCCCGTAAAGGAGACCATTGCTGTCTGTGAGCTTGGGCAGCACACATGCAACTGTGAGTGCTTTCACCGACTTGGTGGCAATGAGTATACAACGGTCAGATTAATGCATTTCCTACATAATGACTTGTTACTGTTTTTTTTTCCTTTTTCCTTTTCAGTTTTTTTTTTTTTTTTTTGTACCACCAATAGAACTCAGGACCTTATACTTGCCAGCCAGATGATTACGCAATTTGCTGAGCTATATCCCAGCCCCAGTGACTTGTTACTTGTTACACATACTAGAGTCTTTGTAAAAACTGAGTCAACCAAATAGCCCTACTGATTACTGATAACTCCCAAGATGTATGGCTGCAAATAATTGATCAAAACAGGGACTCTTACTGACTTTGTGGCTTCTATATGTAGCGTAGTTTACACGGAAAATATTCACTCACATGAAAGCGACGAGGATGTTAAATACCCCAACTTCCCTGTTAGGAGTCACACTCACGCAGGTAGACCGCAGTCTCAGCTCAGGCTCTAAAGATCTTCAGAGCTTCTCCCACTGCTTTACCAAGGACTTTGGGGGGGGGCTCCTCCACCCCCGTGTGCCGGCCACAGTGCCAGGCTCCAAGGATAGCAGAGATACCAAGTGGGCATGCGCTTTACACTCAGGAAGTATAAAGACAAACATTTAATAAAGAACTGCACAAATGACAACACGATTTTAAAATGTGACAAGTGATTTGAAGAAAAACTGTAAGGAACAGTACAAGAAGAAGTAACTGAAGAGGAGCCGGGTCTGAAAAAGCCTCTGAAACACATTCAAGCACGTGTCTGAAAAATGACAATTAGTGAGTTGGGCAAGAGCTAGGGGAAGAATTCGAGGTAGAGGACACGGTGAAGAGGACACCGTGAGCTGGGGACAGGTGACGTGTCCGAGGGACGGAGAGCACTCCGCAGTGGTCAGGAAACTGACCTGCTATCTCGACGAGCAGGAGGCCCACAAAGCACACCAAGGGCGGCGCGCTCTGCGTGCGCTTGGACACCGCAGGGAAGGCTTGAGAGAGGCGCGAGGGGACGGGGCTGGCTGAGGTGAGTCTAAACTTACACTGCGCTAATTAACCAAAGCCAGGTGGCGCTCAGCCCACACCGGGCAACTTTCTAGGCAAGTTGCAAGTAATTAATTTCATCTTCACAGCCACCTCATCCCCAAGTTAGAGAGGTCAGAACCACCTGGCCCCTGGCACAGAGCAGGTGAGCTGCAGTCAGCGTCCAGCCTGGCTGTCACCACACAGCAGAGCTCCGAACATGCCCCCCATAGGTGAGCACTGTCACAACGTCCCCGGGGCCTTTCCAAAGAACGGGCTGCTGCAGAACTTCGGTACTGACACAGAGCAGGGATGACAGTAACATAAGCAGCCTAGCCTTCCTAGCTGTACCAGACAGCAACTCCTCAACCCTCACGAGCACCCGGGTCACCCTCATGAAGACCCCAGTCACCCTCTCGAGGACCCTGGCTATAGGCTGTGTCACTGTCCCACTCGGAATGTGGGGAGTAGTGAAATAACGCACCCCAAACCTTTTGGCTAACGAGTGACAACACTGTGATTTGGACCCTGAGCAACGGTCTGTGCTCTTAAAACTGGCGCTACATGCTGCTTGTACATCTTGCCTTGCAAACAGACTAATCTTATTGAAGGCCAAGGACTGGGTTTCCGCTTCCTCATGTATCTTCAGTGTCAAACTCACAAAAGGCATTCTGAAATCCTTACTGCTAACTTGATTCTGTGACCATTTCCTCATTAACCCATGCAATAAAATTATTCTCAAAATGAAAAACAAACATTGTCCTCTACATTTAAAACTGTGCCAGACCAGCTTCAAACGCCGTCTTGGTGGATATGGAAAAGCTTCGCTCGGTTAGTATTCATCACAGCAACAAACACAGGAAACAGAAATCTAATTAAATACCAAAATGATTTTGTGCCTCTTCCGTGTATTGTGGAGACTGTTCCAGCCCTGAGTGGCAAATGTGATACATCGTATCACACTAAACTCTCTGCCCAGATCTGGCCTCCCTCAATTTCTGAAAACAGCACAATAGAAATCCACACATTCTGGCAGCCTTAGCGAGGATAACAAGAGAGATCACCTTATAATGCTTCTCCCTCTCCTTAAAAATAATTACATTGAGCATGCTTAATGAAAGATGGGATAGGGCTAGGGATACAGCTCAGCGGCACAGAGCCTGCCTGGCAAGTGCAAGGTCCTGAGTTCAATTCCGGATACCAAAAAAAAAAAAAAAAAAAAAGATGTAATAAAAAAGTCTGTAATAGTTAAATAAGTACAGAGCATATACCCAGTGTGATAAAAAATTGCAGAGCGTGTTCAAGTTAAAAAATTTATTCCAACAAAAGACGCGCTGACGTTAGTTTCCCTCACAGCATTCCCCCTTGCTTCCGACACACTTATCCCCCTGCCCCTGCCACGGTCTGAAGCTGCTCTGCAAGTCCTCTCTCTCGAGTGTCCTCAGCTGGGCTGAGCAGGCTGCCTTGATGTCCGGAATCGATTCAGATGTTTACCTCCCACGGTCATTTGCACTGTGGGTGAACTAGAGCTGTTTGTTGCCAGATCTGATGAATGCGGCATTTCAGAGCCTGCCCTTCTGTGGGATGGCATGGGCAGCGGGGTTCACATCTGATCACATCTCACAGCACTCAGAAGAGAGGACTTCCAGAACTGTCTCACAAGGAGGCAAAAACCATGGGATAAGTGTGTCTAAAACGAGGACGTAGCTCAGTAGCACAAGCGCCTGCCTGGCAAGCACAAGGTCCTGAGATCAATTCCTGGTGCTAAAGGAAAAAAAAAAAAAAAAAAAAGAAAGCATAATGCTATTTCGAGGGGGAAGTGACAATGTGCTTTTGACTGTAATAAATTTTTAAAAATTTAAATGTTCACTGCTGATGGCTCTTTGATGGCATTACTTAAATGTATGAAATGCATTTTGATTGGACCAATGCATCTTACAAGGTTTAATAATAATAGCTACCACAGATGCTACAAAGAACAAAATTTAAAGTAATAAAGAACTTACCATTGAACACAGCTGAGGTTTTAATTTTGTCTCTCTGTTTTAGAACCGTTTGAGGAGTCAGACCATCAGCATGATGGAGAAAGCGTTCCCTGGTGAGCCTGAACAGACTTCTGAGCTCATCAGCAGAAAATGCTGCAGGCTCCTTTGCCAACTTTCTCCTTTCTGCAAGACAAATCAATCTAATTAACCGTAAGGCTTGTTCTCAAGCCTCTCTGGAGCTCATCTACTCCTCTCTTATGGAAAATACTTTCAAAGGTTAAAAAAAAGTGAGCTTCTCCAGCAAATTGGCATTCTTAGGTAGGCACACTTTCACTTTAATCTCATTTGTACCTAATGACAGAATTTCCAGTTATGTGAGATAGGAATAACAATTTTTGTTAACACCAAAAATTGGTAAGTAATAAAGACAAGTTTATAAAAGATTTTATATTGTAGAGCATTAAAAATGGTCACATGTTGATACTTCTATGAAACTAAAACCCGTTAGACTTTTTGGATACTTCTTAAAACCTAAGAGCACAAAAAAGGAACAAAATGGGACAAGAAAAGAGAAAATGATAAGTAATGACACTTGGAAACAAACTTTGGAAGATGAAGGGCAGCGGTGTGGTGCTGTGGGTGTATCCAGATGTCCCCCCAAAGCCTCGCAGGGTCACACACAGGCAGGGCTCTTGGAAGGCAACTGGATTATGGGGCTGGTGGGGTGGGGTCAGGCCCAGGTAGGAGGAGGCAGGCCCAGGGGTCCGGAACGGTCCTCTCCCTGCTTCCGTCTGGTCCCTCATGCTGTGAGCAGCTCTCCCCGCCAGGCCCTCTGCCGGCCACCCCGCCTTGCAGCCAGCCGACCACAGACTGAAGCATGGTCTAAAGCAAACCTCTCAGCTATTCTGCCCCAGCAATGAGAAAATGACTAGGGTGCCTGGTAACAGAGGGGCAGAGCTGGGGACGGTGGCCTGGAGGGCCATCCCGCCCCAGGAGGCACCCCTGAAGAGCCTGAGGCTGTGCTGGTGAGCTGCCAGCACAGCTTGGGCCCTTGGAGCCCATCAGCTCCACTCCCATGTTTCTTCCGGGAGCCCGGGACTGTGGAGTCCCAATGCACTGAGAAGCAGCCACCGGTTAAAGTGAGGCTAAATGTGAGTGTGGCTGAAAGTGAGGCTCCACGCTGGAAAGACAAGAGGACTCTTCTCTTGGAAGCCCGAACACCTCAGGAAACAGCCTCAGATGCTCATATTGGGGGAGAACCTGGAACTCATGACCGGTGCTCAATTCTCACCTGTCTACTCTCCAGCGATGCCCACTGCAGGTTAGACTATAGGAGGCAATAAAGCTTGCAGCTTAGAGCAGAACGGCAGCAAAGACCCCAGGCACTGACAGCAATGTGCAGAGGGAGGGGCGCGCCGCTTCCCAGGCCTGTGCTTCGGCCAGCCCTTGCTCCCCGGCCAGCCCTTGTTCCCTGGCCAGCCCGTGGGGGGCAAGCTCTGCGCTGCCTGGTGAGGGACCTTCCCCTCAGGCGTGGTCCACCGCGCCCGGGCTCTGCCTCTACTCAACAGCTGCCTTCAGGGCGCGGTGGGTGTCTAAGAGATCAGGCCTAGTTCTAAATCGCTGTTACCCTCATTGCAGTTTATCTCCATCTGTATTTTTTAGGTTTATTCCTAAACTGGTTCCAACTCTGGGAGAGGAAGAAGCTATCACTGGGATACCCCAAGTTAAAAGAGTCCAAGCTGAACAAGCTTTAAAGCAAGCAAGGAGGGACAAAGGGAGCTCTGTAGAAGTACAGCTTTGCAGAGAACGAAAGAAAGCATGGATGACTGATACTCTCATCAGACAGGCTCGGCTCCTTCAATTAGGCAGACAAGAACTACGATTCTACAAACCCACCCGTAGATTCTACAATGAGCTGAAGACGTCCCCCAGAAAGCAGAACAAAAAGATAATATGGAAACAGCAAAGGAAATGCAGCATTTTGTCCAGAAAAGTCAATATATAACTAGTAAGAGTCCTAGAAAGAAAGAGATTAGGGGAAAAGAAAATTATGAAAGAGGTTAAGTGAGGAAAAACTTTCAGACTTGAGGCGGTGACTCCGCTACTGAAAGGTACCTCACCCACACAGCTCACGGAGTGGGTGTGAGCGGAGGGCGCTGGCAGTCTGCACACTGGGACTCCAGGTGACACCCCTGGGGACAGAGACTCCAGGCAGGGGCTCAAGACAAACACGCCAGGATAAGAGCGCTGCAAAGATGAGACTGCAACTGAGTTCTCCAGCAGAACACAGCGAGGCAGGAGGAACTGGACTGAGGTCTGAAACACTGTGAGGGTAAATGCTTTTCAGTCTTGAATTCTCTATTAGTTACCAATCAAACAAAAATGCTTTCAGACATGCAAGAACTGAACTAAATTACACCTTCCGAATCTTTACTCAGGAAGTGCCTGGAAGTCATGCATGCTTCCGAAATAAAACTAATAACAACAAAACAAGACAAGAAAGAAATCTAGGGGGAAAAAGGGGAATAACAGGTCCAGGAATAAGGAGATTCCAAAAGAAGAAAGAGAAATCTCCAAGGTTTCGGCAGGTCTGAGCAAGGCACCCAGAACTGAGCAGAATGTGACACAGTCCCCAAAAACATTAATTAATCGAGAGCTTAAAAAGGAACAGATGTGTTTGAACACACAAGAGACGTGACATTTGGAGTGTGGCAGTAATGTCAGAGCCTCTAAAATTGTGTCAGTACACAGGAGTCGGCAAACTGAAAAGGAGGTGATGCGCTCACCCTTGTGTATCACACGGCTCAGGGTCAACTTATTTATACAGCTCTGATAGCGTTAGGCTAACCACTGATCTGCCCCATTCACAGTTTTACTGTGAGGGTCTCGTAAGGACAAGGAGCAGAGAACCCAACTGGAGATGTGATCTTTCTCTACCACGGCTGGGTATGAAGCAATGTTAGCAATCAAGAAGCAGCACAGGCCCAGTGCACAGGCAGCGCTAGAGTGGGACGTCCCCCGGGAGTCCTGCTTCACCAGCAAGGAAAAAGCGAATTAAAACTGGGAGCTCTGGAGAAGCGCAGGGGGGTACAGGAGTGTGTGCAGTGCCCCCCGAGGAATGGGAGCCCAAATCTCCGCGGCCTGGCAGGGCAGAGGACAGAGGGCTCTTGGATTCTTAGCCAGAGGCCAACAAGAACGAAGGTGTCACTTGGAGAGAGGACACAGGTTGGAGATGCCCAAAACCACATTTCTGGAACAAAGCCGTCTTCACTGGCATCAAGAAAAAGGGAGAAAAGGCCAGCTTAGCGACTTAGCCCCCAGTACTAGCCTTATTTACTATAGAACAGAAATGCCTTGTGGGTTTCTCTCATGTGTATCATAATGTAACTGATCTCATACACCAGAACTCACCTCATGAATGGCTGAAAGAATGTTTTTGGTGGACAGCCCTGATTTAAGAAAAATTATAAATGAATATGATCTGTTAAAAAAAAAATCAATAGTTGCTAGGTGTGGTGGCACATGCTTGTAATCCCAGCACTGAGGAGGCTGAGGCAGGAGGACTGCTGTGAGTTCGAGGCCAGCCTGGACTACATAGTGAGACCCTGTCTCAAAAAAAGAAAAAAAAAATTGGTAGTAACTTTAGTTCAGTAAATACTGTTCTCAATTTTGGAAAACATGGTTGTTTAATCACATTCAACTTTTCAAAAGACAGAGTACACCACCTCGAAAGATGATTGGTTTTATAACTGATTATGCAAATAGGTTTGAATAATGAGGAAACTCCCTTGTTTCTGTCAAGCAAGATTCACCTGTGTTGCAATTTGTGCTAACAGCTGTGAGGTCATAGCTGAAGACAAGAAAGCAATGCCTACTTTATATTTTTGCTCCTTACTTGGCCAATTAGAATACCCTGTATGGAAAATGCTGCCTTTTACTTTTTGAAAGGTCCTTAGTGTGGTGAATGTATAATACCAAATAAAGAATATTCAACACTTCCCAAAAGAAAAAAGCAGCACATACATATTATTGAGATTTTTGCAAAAGGGGAAGAGGTAGAGGACGGGGAGGCAAGGGCCTGTGAACAGAAAGAAGACACGCTGTGTACCTGTGGCACCTCCCCATGAAGCACTGCAAACATGTCTCAGCAAAAATGTAACCAACAGCAAGGACGGTGGGGAGCTGGAATGAGGGGAGCGGAAGGGGAGGGGTTGCTGTTTTGCACTTAAAGTGTTTTAGCATCACCTGAATTTTCATACTATAGTTGTGTATTACTTTGCTAAAAATATTTCATCTTGAAATCCTTGTAAGCTACTGATATTTTCTTTCATAACACAATGGTAACTTATAAATACAGACACAATTCAGGTCAAATCAGGAACCTGGCCTCTGTTCAAACTGTCAGTTAAATTGCAATGTGGGGAGCAGTGTGAGGACCCATACTGACCTGACTGAGAAACGGTGAAAATATATGAGGTTTAGGAGCATAATGAGCACAATAACTTACGTGTGCAAAGAAGCAACCTTTACACAAACAGGTCTGCGTGTCAGTGGGAGACAGCATTTGGGAGAGAACACTAGGCTGTGGTGAGAAATGAGGCAGAAAAAGAATGCTAAGTCCCTGAAAGTTGTTAAGTGACTAATCACTAAAGATGTATGAAGAGAGATGCAGACCATCCACAGGAGCAGCAGAATGAGCAGCACCCGTCTGTACGGGTTCTGTGAGTCCCAAAGGAAACGCTCTCCTGTGCTGATTCTTGGTGCTGTTTCCCATGCACGTGGGGCTCTGCTCAGAAGGTCCCCGCCTAGGCCCGTGTCTTCGGGAGTTGGACCTATTTTATCTCCCTGCAGATCAAGCGTTTCTGTCCTAACGCTTAGACCTCCGGTCCGTTCTGATTTTAGTTTAGTACGCGGTGAGACGCATGGGTCTAGGTTCACCCTCCTGCATGTGGGCTGCACCTTCCGCCCGAAGGAGTGGCCATCACCAAGAAAACAGGCAATAAAAGTGCTGGGGAAGACGAGGGGAAACGAGCCCTTCTGTACCGGGAGCGGGAAGGCACACTGGCGCAACCACTGCAGAAATCAGTGTGGAGACTCGAAAACACCAAAACTAGAAATTTCAACTGGCCCAGCTGTTCCATTTCTAGGTATCATCTCAAAAAGAGTTAAAGACATCAGATTACAGTGATTCATGCAACCCATGTTTATAGCAGCGCAACTCATAATAGCTAGATCTTGGAAGCAGCCTGTGTGCCCATTAACAGATGAATGGATAAAGGAAATGTGGCTTTGTATACAGTGGAGCACTATTCTGCTATCAAGTAGGGTAAGTTTATAAATGGATGCACCTTGAGACCATAAGGCTAAGTGAAGTAATCAGGCTGACAAGCTAATGTTACATGGTTTCTCTTGTATGAGAAACCCAAAATATAATCAAAGGGCAAAATAAAAGACAGATAATGGGGAGCAGGGAGGTAGACCTTTTGCAAAAGAGAAGGGGCCAAATGACGAGGGAGGGGTATTTATTTTGCATCATACTAAATAGTATCTTATTTTAAAATTGTTCAGCACTTTAAAACTGTTTCTTGAAAAGTCACTGAAACACAGTATCACTGAAAATGTTTCCAAGTACAAAGAGTTATACATGAAAAAACAGGTACAATACAAAATTTTGTATGTCATCCTTCTAATATTAGATGCAATCTTCAAAGCAAAGTAAAATTAATGAGCATTTATTTAAAACCCTCTAATAAATTTTATTTGATTTCTGTCTTATTGTAAAAAGCAGCACATCTCCACAGAGTCACTGGTGAGCTCATTTTTGTGAGAAGCTTTTCTTCCTCATTTGGTCAGGGAAACAGGGGAAAGTTAGTGATACAATTTGGTTTTTTTTTTTCCCTTTTTTTTTTTTTTTGTCTTTTTGAGACAGGGTCTCACTATACAGTTCAGGCTGGTCTTGAGCTCACTTTGTAGCCCAGGCTGCCTTTGAACTAGAAACAATCTTCCTGCCTCAGCCTCCCCAGTGCTGGATTACAGAAGTGCATCACCACACCTGGCCAACTAGTAATATAATCTCCCTGTTCTGTTGACAATTTTGAAGAAATCTTTTTGAACAAGTTTTGTTTTTCTGCAAAATCCACAATCTTTGTATCAATTTCAAGCCACTGACTTGTTTCAAACACAGCTGTGGCATTCCATTCTTTGCCTTCTACCAGGAATCAGTGGATTCAGTGTATCAGTTAAACACTTCCCAGGCTGACACAGTTGGAACCGCTGAGCAGCCGCTTGGACTTGCGTCTGCTGGCACTCTACTTGGCTGTCACCTTCCTGCCCTGGGGTCACAGGAATTCAACACGGATGCAGCACCTTTGTGATGGCAGATGGCAGAGACTGCAGGGCTCCAAGCTCCAGGCTGCCCCGCCTCTGCACAGCGGCACCTCGCAGCCCCACATCCATCAGCCTGCCTGTCCTCACCTTGGGCTCCACTCGGCTTCCTAATTCTGGGGACTTCCGCCAGCCCTCAGCAGCAAGCTAGCTGGAGCTGTCACCACCTCCCTTCCCGCACACCCCGGAGGGAGCCCTGCGAGAGCCACTTATGTGTCCCCAACGAGCTTCACTCAGCTCAGAGCTCCAGCGCCTCCAGGCTCCTGGTGCTGTGGAGTGGGAGAATAAGAGAAGCCAGGAGGTGAGAATGGAGGTGCTAAACCGGGAGCGGGAGTGACACCTGTGACTCAGCACTCAGGGGGCTGAGGCAGGAGAATCACTGCAAGTTTGAAGCCAGCCTGGGCTACACAGTGAGCTCAGTGCCCACTTGTCATATGCAGCAAGACCCTGGCCCCAAAAGAAAAGAAAAAGAGGAACAGAACATAGATGCTGAAGGAGTGGAGTATAAAACCTGCAGGAGGCATGTGGGCTGGACAGCAGGCCCAGAAGGGACCTGGAGCAGCAGACAGAGTCCAGAAGTGAGTGGCACCACCGGGACATCTGATCCCCACACTGCGCCCACACAGATGTTAAATGCCAAGGTTTCCACATGTGCTACTTTTTCTTGACAATGATTTGCCTGTTACATTTTCCTTGTACAAACTTTATATTTTTGATTAAAGAAATGAAGAATGCACAATCGCCTGGCTTTGTACCACTGAAAATCTCTGCAATCTTTACAGGAATAACTAAGGCTCAGTATCTTAAAATTGTCCTCCAATGGATAAATAGGCCACTGAATTTAAGATGTTTTAAAAATGATCTTAAAAGAATATTATTTTATAATATATATGGTTTTAATAATTTTTCTATATGAAACTAAAGTCTAATGAATTTAATGAGTTTCTTGGAAATTATATATCAATGATATGCTTTTAAAAAGTTCATATTAGACCATAATGCACGCTTCAGATTTACAAAAATGTCAAGACTGATAATTAAGATAATAATAGACTAAAACCCTTAAACTATCATCCTTGAAACAAATGTAGTAGCTGGGCATGGAAATTCAGTCCCAGCCTGGGTAATTTAGAGACCCCATCTCAAAAAAAAGGCTGGGGATGGAGCCCAGTGTGAAGGCGCTGGGTTCAATTCTTAGCGCTGCTGAATAGATGCAAGGAAGGAGGGAGGGAGAGAGGGTGTGTGCGGGGTATTAATTTCCCAAACAGGAAAAACGCACAATGTCAGCTTCACTCGGTATGAGAAACGTGCTTAGGTTCTTGGTGATGGCCACAATCAAAGTCTAACCACAGCTCAAGCGCCAATTACTCTTCCATCTTCTTCTATTTGCAGTATCTATCCTCACACTTCCAGAATTAAAGAAAAAAAATACATATGTTAATCATAAAACTTCTCTTTTTTCTATCACACAATCAAAAACAAATTACGAAACATTAAATTTGCCTCCCATGGTATCTGTCCAGATACACCCGAGACATACAAATCAGCAGTAACATTCTCAATCTGATGGAAGTGAAGCTGCAGACGTCTGCAGGGACAGGCGTGCCGACAAGAATGGCCCGTGCCGCTGCCACCTCCGACAGCGAGCACCGGGGGCCACCACTCACCTAGGCATCCTCTCAGCGCCAGGGCCTGCACCGCGGCCAGGCGCGCCCCCCTCTGCACTGCCTGCTCCCCAGAGAGACACGGGAGCGCTGCGAGGTCAACCGGACAGCCTGAGAAACGGAAAACACTCAGTTAGGAAGATGCGGCGGAGAGCAATCAACGTCCGGTTCCCAGGAGCGAGCTGCGGCGCGCCTGGGAGATACAAGGCGCTCGCCTCTCCGAGCCCCTGTGCCCACCAGGCTGCACAGCACAGCTGGGATGCTCTGCCTCCATTGGGGAACGATCCAGGCTTCCTTGCTGTCTCCTCCACGAGCAGCTGCCTTTGCAGCTCTGCCCAGGGCGTCCCACAGCCCCAGAAGGTCACAGGTCCCGTCCCCTCTGGGTTCCCCGGCGGCAGTGCACGTAGCTCCCATGCAGCCTGAATGCCCCCTGTTCCGTGTAACTTTCTCAAGCTTGGGGACAGCTCAAGACTAGCCGGGGGTCTGCCGCCCACCACCGCCTGTTGCTTACGGGAAACCTGTTGTGCCTAAGTGTGTTCCACCTTGCTGGGCTCAGACAAATCAGCTATGGTGCATGCAGGGCCCCGGCGGTGGCTCAGGGGCCCGGGCTGCCACACAGGAGTCCCAGCCGAGCCCAGCACCCCAGGGGGACCAGGGTTTAGGCTCAGTTTGGGGCAGTGGTTGGGCATCAATAGGTACCCCAAACAGAGACCACAGTGGGGGAGAGAGGAGCAATAATCTAGGAAAGGCTGAAGGGAAAGGGCACGAAAATGAAAAATAAGCTCTAGAAAAATAACGATATTTGGCTGGGGATGTAGCTCAGCGGCACAAACACCAGCCTGGCAAGTGTGAGGTCATGAGTTCAAACTCCAGTTAGAAAGAAAGAGAGAGAGAGAGAGAGAGAGAGAGAGAGAGAGAGAGAGAGAGAGAGAGAGAGAAAGAGAAAGAAAATATGTATTGAAAGCAGAAGACACCGAAATTCCACATTTGGAGACAAAGGCCGATCTACCAAGCTGTATTACACAGCATGCAAAAGAAATCAGTTCCATTCACTTAGAATACACAATGTACTTAAAATAAAAAGTGAATTAATGACAGAAAGTGTGGGGAGGTAAGTTAATGAACTATCTCATCTTTTTTCTACTCAGGACCGCACAGGCCAATGCTGTCAACAAAGAGGGAGAGAAGAGGAGAGGGGAGGGGCTCCCACCCAGTTGGGGGATCCAGGGCACTCACGCTGTCCGGCGTCCTGGGCCCCCGCTGTCACCGTCACCGTCATGGCCCCTCTGAGTGCGCTGAGCGCGAAGGCACCGTTGATCTGGCCGGCCGAGTGCAGCAGGGTGGCCCGGCACAGGCCGCGCGCCCGGCCGTGCACCAGGAGGTGGTAGCTGGCTCGCTCTCCTTTCACGTCCACGGCGGGGACTGCTGCAGAGAAACAGGCTCGGGTCAGTGTGTGAGAAACGAGCCAGGAGGTGCTGGGTCCATTAAAAAGCCAAAGATCCCAAAACTCACAGGAAGCTTTAAATGAACACTGTGCAGCCACTGTCTGGATGTGGCTCACTGCAGTTTCACCACGTCTTTTTCTTCTGTCTTTGTGTTACTGAACCAGGGTCCGTGCACTTAGTCACATCCCCCAGCCTTTTATTTTAATTAAATCTTTTTTGTTTTTTTAAATTTTGAGACAGGTTCTCACTAAGTTACGAAACTGTCCGGGCTGGGCTCAAACTTGCCATCCTCCTGCCTCAGCCTCCCAGCGTGCGGAGGTCACAGGCATGCAGCAGCACAGCTGGCTGGCACTGTTCCTCCTTGGGCATCACCATAACACATCTTCTGTTTCTTTACAGTGGACTAAACTGACTCCTGCTGGCTCACACAACTCAATTAGTGAGAGGAGAAGCGCACAGATAAGAGTTAACCCACAGATTCACACCCACAGATTCTGTGTCCCGCATTCAATCAACCACGTATCAAAAATAACTGCCTCCGACCGCCGCGCAGATTTTTCTGGTGACGAGAAGCACAGTGTAACAGCTGTTTACTAGCACTGACCACGCCGGGTGTGGGAGAGCCTGGAGATGATCTGAAATCTGCGGGAGGTGTGTGCGGGTACATGCTGCACAAGGCTGGAGCCCTGCTGGGTTCGGGCTCTGTGGCCCCCAGAGCCAATCCCCAGGGTGTCACGGGGAACCAATCCCCAGGGTGTCACGGGAGAGCAGCTTCCAGGTCTGTCTGCTGCGAGACTGCGATGCATTTGCAGAGGAGACGGGATCACCTGCATGCTGGGGACAATGTCACAGCGGTGAAGAGAGGGCAAAGTGATGGTGCAGGAAAACTACAACCCTGGGGAGTAAAAACGGAACTAGCGCCCCCTGCTTTTTTTCAGAATGGCGACCTGGACCCAGGGTTTAGTTTCACCATCTTCTGATATTCCACTAAATCAGCATAAAACGGTTTCAAAATAGTGTGTCTCCAAGGACGGTCTCTGGGAGAAGAGGTAACAGTGACTTCAGTCTGAAAGCAAGAAAGCATTCAGCCAGCTGGCAGCAGACCTCAGCCTCTCTGCGGCGAGGGAGGCTGAGAAGACGGTGCCCAGAAGCAACCAAGTCTGTCAAGTCGGAGCCGCGGAGGCCCAGGGGCCGGACGCTGGGACAGGATGACGGGCAGCACTGCGGCGTCCTGATCCTTTCTTATTTTATTCAGCACACGACCATCCTCCTGAGCCTAGAAAAGTAGAGGTTCCTTCTCTACAGACAGCAAGCAAGGTCTCTGGTCTTCAGGGCAGAGCTGAGGGTCGGAGTTCTGAACCATCATCCAGGATCTGAGCACTTACACAGTGAAGACCCGGCTTCCCTGCATAACCCCCGGACGTTTGGAAGCCAGACAGCAGAGTTGAGCCATCTCAACTCATCCTCTGGAAGTACAGTAAGTCCCAGAGGAAAGTTTAAAAATCTCAGCACGGTAGTGGTGGGGCCACTCACCCAGGGGAATAACCTAGGTCACCCTACAAGGAAGGACACAATTGATGTGCTTTACCCAGGTAGCTAACTGGTCCTGTCGGCTTCCTGGCTTCCGTGTTAAGTGTGAACAGCCAGCCAGACATTGTGGGACCCGAACGGACTCTCCAACCGGAAAGCCAGAGGCCAGGATGAAAAGACACAAGCAACTTGTAGGGAATCAAAGAAAATACAGCAAATAGAAAAATGTTAAAAACTAATTCCAAAAAGAAGCACGGCGGATGACTGAAATCCTCCAAGAATGCACTGCGTCTTTAAGGACAGGAAATCACAGGAGCTCGTGGATGTGAGCACCGGGCGGAAGAGCATTACCGACCCACGCCACGCAGGGCTGGCCTCGGTCGCTGGGCCACAGCACCTCTGTCCTGCGCCGCCCCTGTCAACTGTTGGACATCCTCCCTCTGCTTCCATGGGGCCCCACGGCATTCAGCGGGCCAGAAGGAACTATCGTAGGTGACAGTGATTGTGGCGCACAGGTGGGGGGGTTTCATGGTATGTACTCATTTTCAAACTTGTTGAACTGTAAATTTTAAATTTATATAGCTCTCTGTATGTCAGTCATATATTAATAAATTAATAAAAATACAATAAAGAATTCATGCAAATTAAAATTAATAAAACAAGTAATATTCCAACTAAATGATTATAAGGTAGATTTCAGGAAATCTTCCAGAAAGTACAGTAGAAAAACAAAGAGATGGAAAACAGGAGGGAAAGACAGGGAGAACAAACAGGCAGGATAGGGAAATAGGAGCTACAAAAAAGGCAACTTTAAAAAAACCAGAAGGAAGAAAACTACCAACAAAATAATTATAAAACATTCTCCCGCCAGGCATGGAGTAATTCCAGTTCTCAGAAGGCTGAGGCAGGAGAATTACAAGTTTGAGGCCAGCCTGAGCTGCAGTGAGCATAAAAGCAGCTGGACCATATAGTGAGACACTGAATCAAATCAAAGCAAAAACACAATGAAATTCTCCTCCCAGAAGACAACTTTCCAGGCATTCTAAGTACTCAAATATGAGCTCAAACAGAACCAATATGCAGTATTATAAAAAGTCAGATGAGGAGCAACAAAAAAAAGGCAAAAGGAAAAAACCCTTCATGAAGATGAAAAAATAGTCTGAGACCCCAAAACTATGGGACAAATCTAGTGGTAAAACCACCCAACCCGTGGGAACAGCTTTCTTTCTTAAGTGTGATCCAGTAGAACACTGTGCTACAGCTTGACTGCGAAGGGCGATTACACCGTCCTAATGATGGAGACGGTGGTGCTCTAACTTCCCGTGAGATCAGCTGTGCAGAGGGGAAACCGAGAGGAACAGCGGGCGTAGCAGGACACAGGAGTTAGAGGAGAAAACCCTCATAGTCCGTAACGGTGAGCCAGGAGGAAATACACGACACAAAAACAGGTGGCAAGAACTGCAAACCCCTGATTACAGATCTGGAGTTCAAAATAACTGCTTCCAGGGAGGATGCAGCACAGCAGGATGTGGGAAGAGCGGCTATTTTTAAAAAATATCTTTGAATATAACCTACATAATATATAACTTAGCTACTTAAATATATAACTAAACAATGGTATATTCAGAGTTGTGCGACCATCTTCAAAATCTAATTTTGGAACACCTGCGTCCCCTAAAAAGGGAGGGAAAAAACCCATAGCCATTACCAGTGTGACTGCTTATTTTATTTTTTTATTTTTGGTACTAGGGATCAAACTTATAACCTCACACTTGCCAGGTAGACGCTTATGCCCCTGAGCTAAACCCCTGGCCCATGACTGCTTATTTTAAATCAACACTTACAATCTGTTGAGACAATATATTTGAGTTTAAATTATATATATGACTTGAAGAAGAAGAAGAAGAAGAAAGAGCTAAATGTAAAACAAAACAAAACAAAACAAAACACCACTCACAATTTACTTTCCCATCAGTTGCAGTGAAGAATACAAGTCGTAGAGGTAACAGAACAGCATATACCACCACGAAGCCACTGATATTTAGTTATAATTACTTTTCTATACTCACATTTGCATATATAAATTATAGGTAATAGCAAGACCAAAGCCACCAGGAAGGCTGAAACACAGTTAAAGGTCGCTCGTGAAGAAAGGCCCCAGGAATTGTGGCATCGCAATCCCGAGTCCTGAAGTCAGCAATTAAGAAAACGAACAAAGCATCACAAGCAATGTCAAGTCCAAAAGTGAGAACTAAACTAGCAACACATGGTGCTCTCAGCTGCTGAGGGTCGGGACTGCATCCTGCACGGCTTCCACGCCCGGCGGTTTAGTACTTTGTATATAGTGAGTGCTCGATAAACGCACCTGATTCAAGATGGAAAAAATGACTGAGATAACTATAAACTAGTACAAGTGTTAATAATGGAGGACTTCTTAGACAGAGGGATGATAATCTGGGAATGACAGTGTAAGACAGAGGACCATAGAGACAGACGGGATCTCAGGGCACGGAGCCACCTGAAAGCCCCAGAATGAGCTGGGACCACCACAGCCAGCCCTGAGCCCACAAGAGTTTAGCTTGGTTTGCTGGTCTTTCCCTGGACAGCGTGTCCTGGGCTGAGTTCAGGAGTTCCTCCCTCCCTCGCTCCTTCCTCTCATTACAGCTTTCCAGTCTTCCAATTTGGCTCCCCCAAACCTTCATGCTGTGCAAATTTGCCCTTGCTTCATTTCTTGCACTCAAGGATTCTCCCTGGGCAAATCTATTTGCTCTGACCAACTGTGCCAACTCACAGTGACACAGCAGGTCAGGGAAAATAACCAATCTAAGCGCCCAGGTCCCCCTGCACCCACATTTATTTGGGGCCACTGAGATGAGAGCAATATGAGCCAATGTGGTGAGCTTCTTCCAAGCGGCCGTGGCAAATGAAGAATGTTTATTCAGGAAAAATACTGCTGAGATGGGTTGTGAGCACTTTGGCCATGCACCATGTCCTCCCGGCTGGACAGAAGAGACTCCTTGAGGGGCCTGGGCCGAGAAGATAAGTCACCTCCTCTCAGCTCCACGCTGCCAAGGGCGTCACTCATGGCCGGCTGGTGGCATTTCTCATCTCCCCAGTGCTGCCCGGAAGAGGCCAGTCCCTCTGGATTACAAGGAGACTTGAGGGTCCCCGTCCCACACTCAGCACCACCTCGAGGAGAGGACCACTGGGATCCAGAACCTTCGGCTCAGACTCGGGGCACAGAAACATGCAGATGATCTAGTTCAGTTGAGAAGACCCATCTGCTATCAGCGTCCACTGCTAACCTCAAAAATTACCCACACTGAACTGGATCAGCGCTTTAAACGATGTAAGAGGAACTTGGGCTCCAGGGCACTGCAGAAAACAAAAACTGTGAACTAGAAGTCAGTGGAATCTAACAGCTGAGTGTGCTACTAAATGAAGTGGAGAAGGACAGCAGGAAAAGAGCAAGGAAAGATTTGCAAACAACACCTTGTTCCCAAGGCTGCCCATGCCCGCCCTGAGCCCACATGCTCTGCAAAGTAATGCCAGAGCCTCTGCACTGCGCAAAGGCGCCAAGCCGGCCAACACGCGAAGCAAAGAAAGGAGTGAGCGACACTGAAACAAACCTCAGAAGAGCAGAGAGGACCTGAAATGTCCAAGGGAGGAGACCCACAAAGATACAGGAATGTGTGATGCATATATGGCAAAAAAAAAAAAAAAAAAAAGCAGGTGGCAGAAAGTAGCTGTGAGAGGACCCAGATCCAGAGGTCACAGATCAATACCTCAGAGCAACACACAGAGGCAAGTCCCCAGCCAAAGGAGACCACGGGTAAGGGGAAGAGGAAGGGCTGATCAAATAAAGAATGTAAATAAAAAGAAGACCAAATAAATACTAGTGTGAAAAAAGCACAATAAACTTAAGAGGGCTGACATTATACACAGTATGTGTTCCTGTCACCATGCAGTGATTAAAAACTAGTAACAGAAAGAAAGCTGGGGAATGAACAAATATGTGGAAATTAAACGACATGCAGCTAACTACGCATTAGGTCAAAATCCCAGGGGGAATTTAAAAACGCCCCAGGATAAATAAGCCCAAAAAATGACAATACATTAAAATTTATAAAATGTAGCTACAGCAGCTTTAGAAAGCAGCGTAACACTTACACATATTTTCATTACAAAGATCGGGATCAGGAACGTGGCCCCCCACTGGAAGACACTGCACAGAAGGGGAAACCCGGCACTTCCGTTTCTCCGTTATTCACCAGGGCCCATGGGCTCCACAGACCAGACACGCACAGCTGACCACTGATACACAAGGCGAGGTGCATGCAACAACAGGAAATTAGCCAACAATCGGAAGGGAGACGTCCTGGGACCTGCTACAAGAGGCACGTCCCTGAAGACAGAATCGTACAGTTATATAAACAGAGGGCAGGAATGAGGGGCAGGAATACGGGGGAGCCGCCAAGGAGTGCACTGTGCCTTCCTGGGGAGATAAAAATGTCCTAAGCCAGATGTGGTGGCGCACGCCTGTAATCCCAGCACTCAGAGGCTGAGGCAGGAGGATCCTTACAAGTTGAAGGCCAGCCTGGGCTACAAAGTGAGCTCAAGGCCAGCCTGAACTGCACAGCCTGCCTCAAAAAGACCAAAGAAAAGATGGTTGCAAAAGTCTGTGATCACACAAACAACTAAATCATATATTTAAACGGGCATAACATTTTATGGGATGTGAATTATACCCCAGTGAAGCTGTTTTTAAACATTTTTGACATTAAGTTCTGCTCACAAAATGAAAGTTCTCTATAGTAGAAACCATACTACAAAAGGTTTTTTTTTTTTGAGTCTCACTATGCAGTTCATGCTGGCCTTGAACCCAGTATGGAGCCCAGGCTGGCCTCAAACTCACGAACTAGTGGTTATCCTCCTGCCTCAGCCTCCCAAGCGCTGTGATTACAGGCATGCAGGCCCTACAAAAGGCTTTTTTAAAAAAACATATAGGATATTATACATATGCACAATCATTTTTCAAAAAATGTTAAAAAACATTACTACAATTTTATTAGAAAAGCAACAATTTATTTCACAGATATGAACATATTCTGGTAAAAGCCTATTCCTAAACAATCATATGTATATGAAATCATCTTTCTAATTAGATTGCAGTAATTCTATTCATCAATGGCAGTGTTAGAAAAGGAACTTAAAGCTGTTACAGAGGAAAAGCGTTTATTACCAGTTTTATGTGCAACTATGGTTTGCCAAGAGATCCCGGCTATCCAGCACTTTGGCACTCTGCTAGTTAGCTTCTCTCTATCAGGGTGCCCTTCCCATGGTTACTTTAAATCCTTCTACCTTTGCTGGCGTTTTAAACACTGAGGCATAAGTACAACAATCCCATTTTCCTAGAAACAAAAATATATGTTTTACAGAAGAATTTCCTTAACCATAATGACTCTGCAGTCACTTAAAAATACTGGTTCAGATTTGGCAAGTGTTAATTAAACAATGTTTATGTAAGTACCACAGACAGCAACAGATTTATAGATAGCACAGTTATTCAATTCTCATTACTCTTCTGAAAGAAAAGAGAGAAGTAATTATTAAAAAATTCTATTTTCAGGGCCTGGGGTATTTTCAGCTCGGGGCAGAGATCTGCACAGCACGTGCTCTGGTTTGATTCCCAGCACTATAAAATTTCTATTTTCGAATGCTGTATTTACACTCTCACAGGCCAAGGTGACATTTGGCCTGCATCCACCAAGACACTACGTGCATGTTGCTATCCTGATAAAATGGGAGAAACAGAAAGTACCAGTTTTCATTAGTTCTACAAAATTTTATGAATTAACACACATGCTACAATAAAGCTCTTATTACTATTCCATCAGCAAAAAAATCTTTACATAATAAAAAAATTATATTACATAACAAAAGTTTTCTTGGTGGTTTTAAAAACAGAACTCAGTAATATAAAAACAGTCATATTAATCAGGAACAATAATATTCCATGTGATATAAAGAAAAATAAGTATCCCAAGAAAACTGCAGAAAAAAAAGGTGCTCTGGTTCAGTATTCTGAGTTACTGACAATTATCTATCTATCTATCTATCTATCTATCTATCTATCTATCTATCTATCTCCTTAAAAGATGAGAGAAAAACAAGGTGAAAAACTAATGAAATCAGATTGTCCAAGAAAAAGTGTCTGAGTTCCAGAATCTAAAATGACTTTTAGGATGATAGTATTGTTGAACAGCTACCCGAAGCCTCCCACTGTCAAGATTACAAAAATGCAAGGACTTATAAATTCTGCCATGACTATTAAATACTGTAAGGATCATAACCGCATGAATTTCCTTTCTGTTGAAATACAGTAAAACATAGTATCTGAAAGCAGCAATGACTAAACAAGCTATTCATATTTAAGGATCTTCCCCACGATCCCAGCTAACAATGTCTTTATTGTCCTGTGGATACAGAAAGCATGTAAGAATTAGACAGAATAACAAAAGGAACCATGGGGCTTACGAGGTGTTTACTTTCCTTAGCAACGGACTCAGAAAAGTGTCATTACCATCCTGCTTTCCCAGGCAGGGAATTAAAGCCTGAAGCCCTGTGACGGTTGAGGGTAACTGACTGGCTTGGGAACAGCCCAGAGAACCGGTGGGACACACTTCTGGGTGCCTGGGGGGTCGCAGAGGCATGACCTCGGTACCATATCTGGTCCCTCTCCTTTTCTTCACACTGATCCCCACTCTGCTCCCCAACCATGAACTAAGCGCCTTTGCCCTGCCATGCGCTTCTGCCATGATGTCTGTGCCTCAGAGCCAGCCAACCACGGACTGAATTCCCTGAAACCATAAGCCAGGTGTCAGATGTGTGTGTCTCAGTGACAAGAAAGCTGACTAACATGACACAGGCAATGATGCTCAATCCTTACTACTCTGCCCCAGAGCACCTACAGGACTCTTCAGGGACAGTGACTTTCCAACCCAGAGTTGAAGACAGCTGCCCTGGGCAGAGGTCCTCAGTCCAGGGTGCAAACATGAGCCCCTTACAAGCAACTAATACCCTGGGTCCACCCCAGACCCCTGATTTATTCTCATGAGGGGCTCCCTTGAGTTTTTCAAGGTGCTTCTCATGTGTAGCTGATGCTATGAAACGATGAGCCAGGGAGGGGGACAGGTCTAAAGATTTTCCATGCTCAGGTCTAAAGATTTTCAAGTGATTCTTTTTTTTTTTTTTGGTATCCAAAATCAAACTCAGAACCTTGCGCTTGTCACGAAGGCACTGTGTCACTGAGCTGAATCACCAGCCCCTTCAAATGATTCTTAAGGGAAAAAAAGCCCAAAAACTCAATGAGGTATAATTTGTACATATGTGCGTACCTACACCATAGCACATCTTGGACTCTAACATTAACCAAGTTATAGCATTATCCACCCATCACTAGCATCGGGTTTTGGGAGATTTCCAACACAGCTCTGCAGTCCTCTCTCCCCTACCACAGCCTCAGGCAGACGATGACCTGCTGCCTTCTTTTGTCTTTTCATACACAGTAAGTGATTGTATAATCCATAATCACGTCTGGCTTTATAAACTCAGCTTGCTATTTCCGGTACATCACAAATTACATTGTTGAATCTTCCACTGTTTGTGAAAAAATTTCTTCACCAGTTGATGGATATCTGTACAGCTTCCAATTTTTGCCTATTATGAACGATGCTTTTACAAACATTTGCTCAAAGTCTCTATGCAAAGATCTGTTCTTGTTTCTCCTGGGTAGATACCTAGAAATGAAGAAGCTAAAAATATAAGCTTAACTGCCAAACTGTTCTCCACAGTAAATGTTTTACTATACACCCCAATGAGAGTGTGGGAGTCTGCAATTCCTCCATGTCCTCACCCACATCTGACAGTCACTTTTTAATCACAGTCATTCTAGTGACTGGACGACGAGATCTCATTTTGGCTGGAGTGTGCACGTCCCCGCAGACTGATGACGTTGAACATCTCTACAGACACTTTATTAGAGATTCACTGATTTTCTTTGGTGAAATATCTATTCAAGGCTTATCTCTTTTTTGGATTGAGCCCAGGGCACTAAGCTTTATCTCCAGTCCTTTTTTATTTTGAGAGACGGTCTCTCATTGTTAACTTCCCAGGCTGGCTTCAAGCTTGCAGCCCTCCTGCCTCAGCCTCTGGAAGCCCTGGAATTGCAGCTGTGCGTCACTGCAACCATTAATTAGTGTTTTATTACTGAGCTGTAAGAATTATTTCATTTATGTGTCTTTTTGCTTCTTGAGGGTGATGCTTAGATTACTGATTTTAGATCTTCCTTCCAATCTACAATAAGCATCTAAGGATTAAGGATTAATCTTAATCTTTCTTTAGCTAATTTCTGTAAGTTTCATGTTTTGTTTTTATTTTTGTGTAGTGAAAACTATTTTCTTATTTCCTTTTTTGATTATTTTCTTTAACCTATAGGTTATTTGGGAGTGTGTTCACTTCCAATATTTGAGGGCTCTCTCAGACTTTTACTGGGGATTTCTAAATTAACTCCATTGTAATTGGAGAATGTAGAGGGCATTGTTTCTTTTTTCTACCCCTTTAAATTTACTGAGACTCATTTCATGACTTAGTATATACACAGAACCTATCCAGAAGAGAGACTCTGAGTGAAAGAATTTTCAAAATCTTTACCAGAGTGGTTTTTGTCTTTTTGAGACAGGGTCTCGCTATGCAGTTCAGGCTTTGAGCTCACATCGTAGCCTAGTTTGCTCTCAAACTTGCAATGATCCACCTGCCTCAGCCTCCCAAGTGCTGGGATTACAGGCGTGAGCCACCATGCCAGGCTGCGTTATTTTTCAACATGGAGATTATTTATAGGTCAGCTATGTGCTATCCTTTTAACCCTCTCAGTTGGGCCGACTATTCTGAAACACACTCTGCTGATTTGAGCATTAACAAAACACATGTTCCATTATTTCAAGACGCTCCCTCGGTCCTATTACTCTAGTCCCTTTACAAATATGTTATTAGAAGCTTTTTAAGACATTTTTCTCAGAGAACCTTTAAAAGTTTTTCTTTCAAAAGAGTTCCTTTTTTTTTTTTTTTTTTTTTAAAGCAAGAAGACAACAAACTCGGGGTTGTAGAATTACCAGGTACCCAGATTTATAAAATTACCAGACAGTATTATCTTGCTATATAAAAATAAATGACTTCATAAACATCAAGATGTAAAACAAAGAAGCAAAACAAAAATTAACTTTAAAAAAAGACATAAAACAGAGAAGATCAAATTCTTCAAATTCTTTTCAATAGAAGTGCTACATGATCTAACAAAAGACAGTGCCCAGAACTGGGTGCCCGCAGTATTGTGTGAAAGTCCTGTTCGGTCCTGTGCCATTAGAGAAGATTCCTATTTCTGTACCTAAGTGTTGTCATTTGTAATATGAAGATTTTGTTAAAATTTAATTTTCAGTATTGTTCTGAGAATGAAAGATAATGAAGGAATGGAGAGTAGATCAGCACTGGCAGACAGCGATATCGTTACGTATTTATGGCTTTAGCTCTGATGATGATTACTCGTAGTTTTGGACAGTTTTTATGAAATGTTTCTTTGAAAAGCTGGCACTTCTCATTGTATACCTGGCCTCTCAATACAGATTTTATATAAACAAGTCCTTTGTTAGAAATGACCATGGTTTAGATAATTTCGTCAGTTTATCCAGCTCCTTTGCACTGTTCTTGTATCAATAATTTCTGAGTATTTCCCTGAACGGCATTTAAAAAGCATTATTTTGCTATATACTCTAAACATATGCTGAACTGAGCACTGCCCACTTTAGTTCCTAGCATGCAAGACTGCAAATATCTAACCATCTTGATATATAAAAACATCACATAGTTCAAGCTAATGCATGCCCGAGTGTTTTGTTCTGAACAAAAGCTCAGGCTCTGTTAAAAACAGGCACAGGTGCTCTGCTCAGACGGCAGTTGCCACTCCCTAAACAATGTCCTTCATCTGTTACTTTACAAACCTCCTGAGGGCCACTTCAGCGTGCAGCCCAGAAGGAACAGGGATGCTGGGAAGGGGTCTGATGTCAGGAGCAGGGTCTGCGACTTCAGATGAGAGGCCAGAACAGGTCCTGACAGAGAAGACGACTTTGGACTGAAGACCTGAAGGGACCAAGAGGCTCACGAGATGGCTGGCAGGGGAGGGGGACCTACAGCTCTGCCTCTGCTGTAACACAGGTGCCCTGAGAGCAGATCTGGCCATGCTTACCGCTGCTCCGGCATGTGAGACAGTGCCTAGTGGCCTGCAGGTGCTCAACAAGATGCCTGTTCAAAAAACAGACTTTAATGGACACGCAAATATGTACACAAATGCTCGAGAACAATGATCGCTTGTACCACGGATGGCCCCGGAACCACTGCAGCATCTTTATTTCATGCAGTATTTCCGAGGGATCGCTCCTAGTTGCAAGTTACTAAACAAAATATTATGATAATTATATTAGTATATGTTATGTGTTTTAATATGTTACATAATTATTTCTATTTATTTTCTATGCCATTATATAAATTCTGGGGAGAGGAATAGAAAGTCTATCTCCTTGCGCACTAATCTCCAGATTATAGTTCCGTGCTTGACAGATAGTATCTGTTACATATTTAAATAAATGAATGAAATGGTCTGACTGAATGAATAACAAAGTCACGAAGCAGTGAAATCAGGGGATGGTTTTAGGACAGGACACAGTCAAGTCCGGAGATGCTGGCATGTGTAGAGAAAGAGTGTAGTTGGGTGTGATTCAGCAAATTAAGCAGAAAGAGGGCTGTGATGGGGAGGGTGATCTGAGAGCTCCTCTACTATCCCGGACAGTGACACTTGCTATTCCTGGGGGCACAGCATAAGGGTACGGAATTCTCTGGATGCAAGGTTTACTGAAATTTTTATGCCAACTATACCTTGGCTTCTCTATTTTTACAAAAGGAGTTCTGTCAATGTGGTAAGTAATGTTTCCCCTTCAGGAAGGGTGATAGGTAGAACAGAACTTAATAATCAGCTCTCCAGTTTGATTTTGTTGCTACTTCTAAGCATTTAAAAAAAAAGTACCATAAAGTGTCGTTAATCAGCTCCTAATGATCCAGCCTAATCAGTAATCAACAATCTGGGTTCAAAGATTATCATGCGATCTATATCTCATTATTATTCAGAAATTACCACTATTAATGCTTAAATTTCAAGAGGCAATAATTTAACAAACTGAAATCAAGTCACATGATATTTTCTTAAAGTTACAATAAAAAGCATGCAAAAAAAAAAAACTCTAAGAGTAATTCCCAATCAATAAATTGCCTTAAAATTAGAACTGGCAACATAATAGCCATTTGAAGTAGAAAGTTAGAAGAGGAGGAGGAGGAGGAAGAAAAGGAGGAAGAGGAAGAACAAAGATAAATGTGCCATATTAGATACACTGAGTCTGTTTATGAGATACTGACATTGAGGCCACATTATCCGTCCTGAACACATGCGATGCTGAGAGACGGATACTATCCCATGACTCACACAGCGCAAGTGAAACAGACCATACTGCCTCTCACTCAGTCTACTTCCCACTTTGTGTCAGTGTCTTCCCAAATCCCCAGGTACATGTTTCCTACACGGGCCTTGGCGAGAAGGTTTCTCACGCTGGGGTGGGGCAGCCGCTAAATGAGAACGCCGCTGGCTTCCTTGAGCTCTGAAGCCTGCATCAGCCAAACACCAGGCACAAGCCCTTCTCCTCCGCTCCACCACCGGCTAAACAGAGCTGCAATCATTTTTCAAAGCCTATTCCTCACTTTAACAAACATTTCATTAAAAAAGAACCATGACTAAACCTCCTCAAGCGTCAGGCCCCAGGATGACTCTGCTTTACTGTTCAATAGCTTGCACCATATCCTATGAAGGTGATAAATGATATTTTTAATGCTGATGTTAAGGATCATAACTGGCCAGATCATAACTTGAAAGGATCTTCAAACAATCCTTTATGAAAACCTTTCTTATCTTTTCTCAGCTTGCGTTTTAATGCAGCTATCCCCAAAGACCCTATCCGGGGCTCTCTTTAGCCGTGCTGTTTGTGTGGTGGCTTCCCCTCCTCAAACATGCTGTTGTTTCCTGTCTGCACCAATGGTTAAGTTTTCACACTGATGGCTTCCTAGTATTAACAACCTTGTAGAGTCAGTGCCTCAGCGAATCTGGACTATTCTTGAAATTACACTGCAGCAGAAGTGAGATTAGGCTAGCTCTAGGACTAAGCCTTCAAAAAACATTTTTGCGTTTGTCCTGAGCACTAGTAAGTGCCAGCCAGCCCACTGGGGACATGTGAAGAGGCCATGTGACAAGGAAGCAGCTATAAGACTCCAGGGTGAGAGTGAGCCATTTCCGCATCCTGAACCCAGCCTGTGACCCATCACGAGGCCAATGTAACCACATCGCTGACCACTGGTAAAACCAGCAGAAGAACCAACCCGCTGAACTCAGCCCCAACTGCAGAACCATGAACAAATAAAAATAAAGTGCTCTTTCCAGCCACTAGACTTATATTTGTTAAACAAAAGATGAGAAAACTAATGCTAAATGCAAAATCTGAATCCTTAGCTGTGACTGATCTCTAGTGATCTAAGTTCCAGACTCTAGATTTAAATTTCCAAACAGATATCTTACCTTTTGCTAAATTGGAATCTAGTATCTCACCTATTTCCTATCTAGTACTGTGTAAGCTGCTGACTTAAAAAATTTTTTTCCAGGGATACAGCTCAGTGGCACAGCACCTGCCTGGCAAGTGTAAGGTCCTGAGTTCAATTCCTGGTACCAGAAAAACCAAAACTAAAACAAAACAAAACACTCAAAATGTAAAGTATTTTGCACATGTTAGTTAAAGTATCTATAGGGCTGGAGACATAGCTCAGTGGCACCGTGCCTGCCTGGCAAGTGTGAGGTCCTGAATTCAATTTCCAGTACCAAAGTAAATAAGCAATAGAATAAAATAAAATTGTTTTTCCTCAAAATACTAGGGCTCTGTGGAGTATTTCTATGGAAGTCTTAGCAACCAGTTTCAACTACAGTTCTCGGTCCCATCATGACAAGGGCCAAAAAACCTACTATAAGCTCAAAGAAATTTAAACAAATTATTGTTCAATTTTGAATACCACTTACACTGAAGCAAAAATACGCAGGAATACACTTTGGCTATTTGACTTTGAGATGGTAACTTGAACAGTTTGATTCATAACTATGTAATGAAATATTACGGTTAGAGCTCAAAAGATCTCTGACTTTGTCACAGAAATGAGGATTTTATCTTTTGGGGGACCTCTTGAACACACTAGACATCTAGAGAGGCAACACAGAGTCGCACAGCCCAGGTTCAAATTTTAAGAAAAATTATACAACTACCAACTGCAGAACCAGGATTCATATGAAGGTTCGGTCAACGGATAGCTCTTTAAGTTTTCTGGCTTAAATATCCTCACCTACACAATGGGAATAAAAGTGAATCTATAGGGTTATTATGAAAATTAAATGACTCAATATTTTTAAAGTATCTAGAACGCCGCACAGCATACAGTTAAGTAAGTTCTAATTTCCTCAGAAAAGCATAACCTTAGGCTCGTTTTTTAAACGTACCATGTAACAAACAAGCTACTTTATTTTCATATATTTGTTTCCTCAAATGCCTGTAAGAAATCAACATTCAGTGTAGTTAGCTTTCTAATTAACTAAATGTTCGGCCTTGAGATGGCGGATATGTTTGATGAATGGGATTTGAGATAACCGAGCACTATTTTCCAATCCAGAAATGCTATCGCAGGCTGGGGGTGCAGTCAAAGGTAGAGCACTTGTCTAGCATGTGAGAGGACCCGGTTCAATCCCAACACCACAATACAATAAAACTTTAAAAAGACAGAATTCAGGCGTGACAGACGCCTTCCCTATCTCGCACCGTTAAGCTAACGGGAGCTCCACTACTCACCACTGAGTGACCTGGGCCTCCTGGCCACGCACTCCTTCCACCTTCTCGAGCTGAGCTGGCTGGGGGGTGGCAGGACCACGCTGCTCACGGTACATGGCAGTGCGAACAGAGCGCCCACCTGGAACACAAGACAGATTTCACTGACTGCAGACAGGGACCCGCTCCTCCATAGGGGCACAGGGTCGCTTCCCACACACAGGACCCTCTCTCACAGCACCACTAAAAAAACTGAAGAGTGTCCACTTTCTGCCAAAAACGTAAAAAAGACAAACACAGAAAGGCATTCAAAGCTACTGCAGCCCCTTTCCATGGAGAATGCAGCTCCGAAAACCCTTGCTCTTCATACTGTTTACTTTGTGTTCAGGGTGTGGGTTAACTTCTCTGCGTATCTGTAAGATAATGAGAGGCTGAGAGTTCTAACACAAAAAAGAAATTTGTCTTATTCAACCATAATTTTAGGGTCTCTGATGGATGGAACACTGCTCTGGCTTTACAATTATATCTAAAGGCAAAACAGAAATTTTTGTTCCTAGAAACCAGAGATTTAAATTAACAGGTGAAAAATGCAGAGAAGATAATGAATTATATTCTAGAAAACAGAGCAGCTAAAGACTGATTTATAAGCTAACACAACTTATTTATCTTTAAACTCCCAGGGCTGGGCATACAGACATTTATTAAATATTTGCTCAAAAAAAAAAAAAAACACCATAATATATTTAGGTAAATTTTCAGTTTGATTAAAGACTAAATGAAACAAATTATAATTGTGAAAACTAATTTGCATATTTTAGAAATGTAGCTATATCAATCACTCTATCCTAATAAAAAACATTAACCAAAAAAAAGAACTTTGGAAAACATAAGGCATTAGTCAAAGATCTTAAACCTAATGTGAATTACTTTTATGTCACTGTTATGTGTAGATGTTGCTATTTATTATGTTTACTTATAAATTCATAATTAAAAGATATTAAAAATCAGTATTTTAGAAACAAAAGTAAATATGACTATTATAACTGTAGTCTTTTTTAAGAATAATATATTTTACATAGTCAAGTACTTATAATTAAAGATTTAGCAGTAGACACACCTAATTTTCTAACCACATACTCCTACTTCTGGCGGCAGGAAGACTTCAGAGCCCAAAACGCGCGGCCCAAGAGGCTGGGGAGGCGGTGAAGGGACTGTGCCCGTGAGGGCTGGGTGACGGCTTCTGGGTATTGAGGCACTTTCAGTGCAGCCCCATACACAGGCGTCAGGAGAGCGGGTGAAGAACTGGGCGCATCTCTCAGGCAGCCTACTTTGGACTCTGATCTCTATTCTCCTCCATGCACTAATCGCTAGGTAACCTCTGAGAGGAGTAAGGCTGTCATTCTATCCCAGAATTTAAAGGCCAAAGCACGTGCAAACCTGGGTTCCAACACCTCGACTGAATCATTTCAGTGAGCCCTCCCTAAGGAGCGGTCACTACGAGAATCATTTCAACAGCTTTGCAGATTCCTCGCTATAAAATACACGGATGTGCAGACACCCCAAGAATGGACACCCCACCCCCTACCAGTCCTACCTTGTCTTTTCCTAATCCAAGAAAATGAGCTTCACTCCAAGAAGCTTTTATTCATATTTTGGGGAGACAGAAGGAAAACCTTTCAAAGCTCAAACATTTCCTGAGGATCCTATAAATCTCTAGAACATAAGCCCCACGGAAGCGAGCCGACAGAGGGCCCTGCCTACCGCCTCGCCCCAACAGCCAGGCGGGCAAGGCCCGCCACTGCCACTCAGCTGGAAGTCAGGAGAAGAAATGGAAACCAAGCCGGGAAGTGAGGGATTATTTCGAGAAACAAGTATGCAATTCAAAACTAAGGTTTTTTTCAAACATTTAAAAGATAAATTGTGATCCAATATAAAAGAGAAATAAACTGCTTCAAATTTAGATTCTCTGAGTTACATAATATATTTGTAACCCTTATCCCTTTTGCTCTGATTAAAAACTTACAAGGCCCCATTCATGTAGTGCTCACTGACGGGATGTGTTTTAACATTTTATAGTCATGGGCCGAGAAGCCATAAAAACCACAACCTAATTCAGCAAATTTAAAACAAAACAACTGGAAATATGATATTAAATAACAACGTAATTTGTTTCTAGAATTAGTGCTATGATCAATAGCTAGATGAATTAATGACTATTTTATACTTGTACTAAATAAATTATAGGTATATACCTGATTTTTACTAGAAATATCACGTCACAGGCCAACTTATCAAATAGGAACTTTGAGGCACTATTCAAAGTGTTATTAAACCTACAGGAAAATGAGGTTTTGAAGCCAAAATTTTAAGTTACTATACAATGAAACTCTTAAAGCCAAGAGCACACGGCCTTGATTACATCGATTTTCGACAGAAACAATAGCTAAGATTTGACTTCAGTATGATGGCAAGACTGCTATAACTATAATAATTATTTTTCCTTTCAGGAATGTCTGTTAATAGTCTATTTGGTGTTAATATGGTAAGACAATGTTATGTAAATATGATTAATAAATATTGTGTGCATTAAAATTATTTTCACAGGGCTGGGGATATAGCTCAGTGGCACAGTGCCTGCCTGGCAATCACAAGGTCCTGAGTTTGATTTCCGGTACCAAAATAAATTATTTTCATAGAAACATAACAGAATAAATAACCAGAAAGAATGCACTTTTTTTTTTTTTTTACTAAAAATTTTACTTGACTTTGGATACATGATTCCACTTAGAATTCTTTATATTCTAGTTTAGTAAAAATATACCAGTTTTATACCATTATAAATAGAAAACTGTTAAAATAGCTACAAATCTTCTAAGCATCATTATACTTACAAGAAAAAAAAATCAAATTTACAAATGATTCAGCAAAACTTTAGAAGTGTTTCTCTGTTCTACCATGAAACAATAATGCAGACATACAAACACCTTCCCAGAGAACTGAAATGCGATATTGAAGGATTAATGATTAAAAATAATGTTTTTTGTTAAAACATCAATATGTTAAAAAACAATGTGTTCACATCACCATTCCACGGGTAGAACAAAATACCTGGTGCCTGCACAGCCCACGGGGACAGGCTGGGTTTGGCTCACGGTCTCTAAGGCTGCAGTCCATGCGCAGCAGCTCCAAGGCAGAAGCATCGTGGCAGAAGGGTGTGTGCCCAGCTCCTGGCAGCCAGGAAGCAGGGGTGACAGGAAAAGCCAGAGAGGACCGGGGTAGGGACCAGGCATGCTCCCCAAGGTCATGCCCTCAGGACGTACCCCAAAACATCCAGAGGTACACGTGACTCATTTTCCAGGCGTTTCTCAAACTAACCAACTTAATAACCAAGATCAACCTCCATCATGTTCAAAATTTTGAAGCCATTACCAGCTACAAAACTTATTTCTGAGAATCTTCTAAAATCAAAGTCAATTTGTCTGCAAAGCATTTCACTGTGAAAAGTCCAGAGATGAAATGGGGTCCAAGTCAAGTTATTTACATTACAGAAACCAAGTTAGCGAGCGAAAGCAGACTAATGAGCTGTGTGCATTTTCTCACACTTCTTCCAACATTAAATGCAAAAGCATAACTCAGAAAAGCCTTGATTACCTTGCCACGCAGAGAAGAAACCTGTTCCAGCAGCACCGAGGAGCTCTGCTTGCTGCTACTTCCCTGCAGCGCTCTGTACAAGGAATTAAGGAAACTAGGGCAGAGGAACCTGGAATCACTCTATACCCTAAGCTTTATCTTCCTCATTGTCCCACAAGCTCAGTGAATTCACTCACTAAAAACCAACTTCAGGAATTAACAACTCATCTTTCCTTAAAAATTATTTTTCTGAGTATTTGCTCTGAATATCATTATTATAAACTACTACAATATTTGTAAAAATTCTGCACATAAAATTCAAGCGTTCATGTTCCATTTGTAACCAAAAAGTTTCTTTTTATATAAAATGTTCCGCTCTGAGGTGTTTCTGAAATTTTCTTAGATACATTTTTCTTTTCTTTTCTTTTTTTTTGGATTTCTTAGAGAAGGATTTCACTATGTAGTTTAGCCTGGTCTTTCACTATCCTCCCACCTCAGCCTCCCCAGTGCCGGGATTACAGACATGCACCACCACACCTGACTCTCAACATATATTATCTTTAGAGTTTAAAACATGTTCATTACTTGCAGACATATGTGATCACACTTATAGTTAAGTGTGTTAAAGCACACATCAGGCAACTCGCGCTTGTGTGTTAATCACACTGACAGCAGGAGAATGAAGGGCAGTTTAGGAGTGTACCCATTATCTTGTTTTCCCCCACAGATTCCAAAAGTTCCTCCTTCTTCCTCACCTCAAAAGTCAGCAGCAGCAAAGCCTGGGAATGCTGTGCCTGTTCTAAAAGCATAAATACAGTACTTGAGGTAGGACTGCATTTGCTTTTTTTGTTTTGTTTTTTTGGGGGGGTTTTGCAAGTTGCACAATTTCTTACAACCAGGGAAATGGCAAGTACACTGAATACTAATTAAAAACCATTTAAAACGTGGTTGGAATGATGAAAACAGCTTCTTTTATGAAGAGAGTGGTTTTTTTGTCTTTTTGAGACAGGGTCTCACTAAGCTGGTCGGGCTGGCCTTGAGCTCACAATGTAGCCCACAGCTGGCGGCTGGCGGCCTCAGCTGAGACCCTCCCAATTGCTGGTGTGACAGGCGCGCACCTCCACGCCAGGCCAGCAGAGCTCTCCAGCAGAGCTCTCCGCAGCCAGGCAGCCAGGAAGCCCCGCCTCCTTCAGAGCAGGGAGGGAGGCACTACGGAGGCCAAGGTGGGCGGAGCCTAGGGCCACGCCCACTCATCTTAGCATCCCTTCTGAGAGCTCTCCCAGTCCCTGGTCTACAGCAAAGATCCAGTAAGAGACAAGTACACCTAATGTTTCGGATCTCCGAGCCTGAACGCTGCTAAGGGATAAGGTGAGAGAAGCGCAGGCCTGGTAACAGCTCACCTTGGAAAGGCTCTCCCAGAGCTGCACATCCAGGAGCTAGCAGCTACTCAGTTCTAACAAGGGATGCAGCATGGGTAACAGATATAAAACTGCCCCGGGCTAGGGATGGAGCTCAGCAGCGCAGCGCCTGCCTGGCAAGCGCAAGGTCCTGAGTTCGATTCCCGGCACAAAACAAAATTTATTTTTAAACTACCCACTGAGTAATACGGCACAAACTACCACTCTCTGAACTTGAACGGCCCCTCTGAAACCTGCCACGGCCCCAAGCTGTCCCAGGCAGGCCCCACTTTCAGCACAGAGAATCATCTACACTCAGGCAGTTTCACCATGGTCCCTGTGCATGGCACACCACAAAGCCTAGGGACTCCGCATCCCTAACGCACCCTGCAGCCCACCTTGGACCTCCGTTCCAAATGGCACCTCTGTAGTCAAGCTCTGGGCTCTGGATGCTGAGCAAAATCCCATCCACAGCATTTAAAATCTGCTCCTCATTAAGCCAACCTCTGGTGTACAGTCCTCCAGTCCCTCCCCGTCTTTAAGACAGGAGTTTAACTCCTCATCGTGGGCAGGACTTTCAGGATTACATCAGTTTAGAAAGACCCTCCAGCCTGCTCTAGCAACATGCCCCCAAGCCAAAGTCCCCTAAAAAGTCAAAAAAATTGAATTAAAAGCATCATTCCACAGTGATATATGTGCACCCATGTTCATAGGAGCACAGTTGGTAATAGACAGATCTTGGAAACAACCTAAACGCCCACTGACTGAGGGATGGATAAAAAGGATGTGGTATTTGCACATAACAGAGTATTACTCAGCCACAAAGAAGGCTCCACACTTCAGCCCTTCCCATAGCAAGTACCCGGTAAGTACGGAGTGAAAACTAAGTGCTTGCAGAGGGAGACAGACTTCTGCGGAGAAGAGCAGGGGACCCGGGATACGGGGATGTGACAGCTGGCATCCCCAGCAGCTCTAGCATAAGGGGCCCCACTCGTGTGTCTGCAGTAACCCCACAAACCCCACAGTCAGGACACATGTGCACCTCACGCATGGGTTCACCCACCCAGGCCGGCACATGCCACCTGCCCAGGGAACAGGGTCTGACATGCCATGGACACAGAGGGATACAACTCGAACTCCATGTCAGACAGGTAGCAGGAGGGCAGCGCTGCTAGGTCAATCATCTGCACGAACTGCAGAGCAGGGCCGTAATGATGGAAAACCTGGAAAAGAAATGAGCACCGTGTGACACTCCAGGTGACATGAAAGCAAACAACTTAGTGGTTAGGACTGCAAAACTTTACAACGGGTCTCAGAATGCAACAGCACACAGCACGCAAGCTGGCAGGTAGCCCTCTACGACGAGCAAGAACTGCCTCTGCTTCAGTTCTGCCTTTCCGAGTCCACAGACATGGAGATTTCTTAGCGATCAGAAAGAGCTGTAATGGGAGCAAATGAGCATGGGAAGAGGCAAGCTACAGTGGACAGAAGTTCTCAACTCTTCCTCTTTAATGAGAAAAAGTGGCTATAGTGCTAAAGAAACAAATCAGCACATTACTTCTGCAGGCAGCCCGCAGGGCTGAGAGAGAGCAAGACAAGACACGGCAGCACAAGCCCGGGTTGAGTGACTGACTGAGATTTACAGGAAAGAATCAGCCAGGCGTGGTGGTGTGCTACTGGGCTCAGGAGGCTGAGGCAGGATGATCCCTGTGACCCTTCCCCCAAGGCCATCTTAGGCTACAAAGTGCATTCAAGGCAAGCCTGAACTGCATAGTGAAACACTGCCTCTAAAAGAAAATAGAATGAAAATAAAATAAAATAAAGGAAAAAATCCAGGGAAAAGAATGAAGAAACTAGAGAAAAGAGTACTGACAACAAGTGCTAATTTACAGAGACTTATCACTCAGAAAAACAAATGTTCAGTATTTCTTTGAGTATGGCTTAACGCTAAATTAGAGGCGCTAACAAAGGAAACTTATTCCAATAGTTGAAGCTAAAGTGCCTCATGAAGAGCAAAGAAAACACATCACGCAGAAACTATAGTTTTACATTTGCAGAAGGCAGATGATCCCACTGTACGATTCTGTGTGTGTGTGTTATACAGTATACACACATGTACACACAATACGCACACAGGTATGGAGGACAGGCTAACAATTCTTGAAGAGGTTGTAACTAAGTTTACCCTCAATAGTATCAAAAAATTAGATACATTACTACACTCAAATATCTCACTATCAAAGAAGAAAAATTAAAGCCATTCATTTTATGATCTTAATCTTAAAAATTTAAAATCTCTGTGAAAGATTGGCATAGCAAGTTATGTCAGGCAGGCAAAGCTAAACAGTACTGGAAAATGAGTTCTCAGCAGAAACTACACCTTTTTTGTACCGTTTTTCAATCAGAATATATTAACTGTCAGTTCACATCCCTGCAACTTTAAGACCACTATGTTTAATAAATTCTTATGTTGGGTCTCTTAAAGTGGATTTCTAAAGCGCTTCTGTATAAATAGCTCTTCTTACATTATTCTTCTGGTGTTAAAGAAAGCTGGCTACACCTTTTTCTAATGATTATATTCCTAATTATTTTAATGAACAAATATATAGAAGATCCGATATGAGATTGAGTGCTTTTAAACTGCAAGTTAAGCCTGTGTAGGTTCTCTGCGGGACACTCTTCTGCCTCACTTAACTGCCACATAACTCTGTAAGGGAGGTGTGTTATTACTGGTCCCACTTCACAAATGTATTGGTTGTATCTAACACATAAAGGGTGAAAGAGCCAAGTTTCGAACCCAGGTCTTTCTAATACAAAACCCCTCCTGCTTCCACTACATCACATTCCCTCCAAACAGTCTTAAATAGGTCACACAGTAAAGTTCCCAACAAAGGCAGTCTCGGCCCTCTATGGATTCAAAGTGAGGATCACTGTGTCAAATGACAAAATCTGTAATGATGATGGTTTCAGCATCTAACCGAGAACAGTGTACACTTAATTATTATCAGAATTAGCAGACAGATGCATGCGAACACTTCTCAGCCCACATCAGTAATCCAAGATCCAAACACTTGACAGTAATAAAAATATTCACAAATGCATGATAGCAAAGAAGAAAAATAAAAAGGAAAAAGAGCTTAACATACAATTACCTTTGGCAAAATATCTTTATCCTTTGATGGTGTTATCTTTTTGGCAAGAAAGCAAGTATTCAAATTAGATGTACTAAAATTCTTAGGTGTGACTCCCTTTAAACAAAATCCAGGAAAACTAACTTCAAGTCCAAACTGAAACAAATCCAAGAGAACATAGTTTCAGGCAACATGAATAAAATCAGAAAGATTAATACGTTGTCCTTATTACAATGCGAAAGTTGAGTCCCAGTAACTTAATATTCTCATTTTGTGGTAAAGAAACCTGGGTCTAAGTTAGATTTAAAATGTTCAGAATTAGAGAGGTAACTGGTAGGAAGCTAACCAGTATGTAAACTGCCCTAAGCTATTTTTTTGGTAGTAAATCACATATGTAATAAAAGAAAGCAACTAATGCCAAGTTGTGTACAAGTACTACATTTTATAGCTGTACTACCTAAAATATAACCAGCGACTGTTTAAGTTAAATCTAATTAAAATCCAAATAAATTAAAAATTCAGTTCATCAGTGGAACTAGTCACATGTGAAGTGCTCAGGAGTAACTCGGAGCAAATGGACCATTATATTAGTGCAAATCTAGCACATTTTCATTCCTGCAGAAAATTCTCCTCAGTGCTAGTGTAGAACATTGGTCTAGGACACACTGCCATGGAGACTTTCTCACCCTGTGCTGCGAGGTTGCAACGCCTGCTCTGCACACTGCGCCAGTGGAGAAACCCATTTACCTGCCTTTCCCGTATCTGAATCTTTCCCCTCCATAGTTCCTTTGAGTCAATCGCATGGCTGAGCTCTTCTAAAGATACGACATTAGCAGAAAGGTATTCTGCAATCCTCTGACAGTTTCTGTTTAAAAAAATAGTGAAATTCCATAGTTATATTTTACTTATATTTAATGGTTACAGTTTATTTTTATTTCACTTTTTATTTTTTGGTGTTTTTGAAACAGGGTCTCGCTATGCAGTTCAGGCTGCCCGTGAGTGCACACTGTAGCCCATGCCGGTCTTGAATTCACATCACTCCTCCTGCCTCAGCCTCCTGCCTGCTGCGATTACAGCCATGTACCACAATGCCTGGCAATGGTTACGGTTTAACTACACGTCTAAGAGACAAAATCCACACTGCTGTTTTTGTTTGCAACTGATGTTACGAAAAGCCCACAAAGTCAGTCCGCTGAGGTTGGCCACACACTGACTTAACATCGGTCGCCTACAAACTAAGAGTGGTCATCCTTATAACTGACCGTCCTCATACTTTTGGCTTAACTGTGGCAGTTGTCCATGGACAAAATGGCCCTTCCTTGCCACGTGGTGCTGTATGGGGTTCTACAACAGTACATGTCACAGATGGTCCCAGTCCTTGGAACCACACTCCCGCGGAAAAGACGGTGGCTTCCCCTTCCGGCCTGTACAAAACCTCTGTGGCTGTGCCTGGCATAAAGTCAGCACTCAGTAAACACATAGTGAACGGAAAGGGTCAGGAAGTCAACAACCTGAACCTATTTCTGGTACCGAGAATTGAACTCGGGACCTTAGGCTTGCCAAACAACCCTGAGCCTAATTTAAAAACACATAGCAAGGCTGACAATCCATGCTTGATAATAATTACCAATCACAATCGGCAATATTTCTTAAAAACTTAAAACATCTTGGGAGTCTGAAATAAGAATCTGGATTCTTCTCAACATAGAGAACATAAATCTTTCCCTTGCCACATTAAAATAGTTTCAAACACTGAGTCTATTAAGAACAGGGTAGTTGCCTGAACAACAAAAACAATACTCTTGACCAAAGCTTACGTTTCACAGTGATTTCCTGCTATAGTAACTTTCGCTGAATGCCATTCTCTCAGATGTTTTAATGCTCCAATAGCAGGTAAGCAGTCTTTCAGTTTAGGAGACTCTTTGACAGAGGGCAAGAGTATGATATCAATCATTGCTCTACCTAGAGAGAGAGAAAAAGATTGTGGTTTTTAAAAGCTATTCAATCTGTAGGATCTTAAACTAACTGAACATTTAAATTTTAGGTTTATTTAGGAGATAAAGGAGTATTTTCATTTTTAATTTCTGAAAGTCTTCAAAACAACACAAATCAGAGCTCAAAGATTTAAACATTCTTCATTTAATTTAAAGCCACATTATCTGCAAATAGCTCGTAAATGCCAGTACACGATGCACTGTGTCAGAATGCTTGCTGATTCTGCAGCAGTGCTTAATTATACACCCTGGTTTGCAGATTATCAATGCTATTGTTACACTCCACAGAGGAAAAACTGTGCAATTTCATTGTATTCCTCTAAACTTAATCCCGCTATCCAAAGGGAATGAATTAGTATAAAATTACAATGCTCACATAAATTCTTTCTCTTTTACGCACCAGTTTAGTGAAACCAGTTATATTGACACCATCACTGGATTCTGAGAAATAAGACCCAGCTGGCATCACTTTAAGTGTTTTGAAATTATAAATTTACCAAGGGACCAGAAAACTCAAAATTGAAACAGAAACCAAAGAAAATTTTGATAATTAAAGTCTGTTAATTTACCAGCACAACAACTATAGAATAGTTCAATGCCATTTTCAACCTGATACATTGCATTAAAAAAAGAGGGCTGACTGCAGGGTTAGCATGCACAGGGCACTGGCTTCGATCACCAGCACCAGAAAAAAACAAAAACAAACAAACAAAACACACCTACATCAGTGGTGGTGAACCTGTGGCACGTGTGTTATTTTTCTTTTAAGACAAAAGATGTTAATGTAGGAGTTCTTTTTTCTAAAAATGTTAATGTAGGAGTTCTTTTTTCATTAACATCTAAAGATGTTAATGTAGGAGTTCTTTTTTCTAAAATCTCAGCATTCTGTTTAACCACAGTGTCAGTGCTTCGCGGTAAGGAAGTGGGTCTGCGGTGCGGTTTAGGCACGTGTCTCTCATGGGTTGCCATCACCGATCTCTGTCTATGGATCGCTGCACCCAGTTATCTTCTGTGCAGGACTCTGTGCCCTTGACACGATCTTCACAAGTACAGGGCCTGAGAAGGCCACGTGCTGCAGGCTCCTGTGCTGGGGACCCGCGCTTTGCTGCTCCCCACACCCCAGCTCCTGTGCCACCTGCAACACGCACCGTGACAACAAAGGCCTGTTGAGTAAAAGACCTTCCTTCCTTCCAGGGGACATCCAGGAAAGGAAGCCCCTCCAGGAGTATCCGTGAGTGCCAAATCGTGTCACACACTAGGGGACACCTCCTTGGTTAATGCTGAGAACAAAAACGGCATTAAGAGTATGGTGACACTGCATTTTGCAAAGCATGCTTTGCATTTTAGGGGAAAAGTGGTTCTGCAAAAAGGGTGCCCAGCAGAGCGCCCCTGTGGTGGCCACGTGTTCCATTTGCTAACAGCCCACTGGTTCCACCAGAAAGAGCCTTATCTGAAGGGTCTAGCCTGCAAAAGTTGCTTTTCCAAGGCTGGTTTCCAGGGTTAGTGCTCTACAAAGAGAAAACACTCCGAAACACAACCTGAAAGAGAGGTGAGAGTGCTTTCCAGTAATAGTTAAATAAGCAGACATGAAGTAATAATTAAATAAGGAGACAGTAGTAAATAAGGAGACTCTAGATTCTAATTTTTGCTTAGAATATAAAAAACTAATTTTGTCTAGAAAATAGTAAAAAGCTCTATAAGGTCTCAGCAACAGGTTTATTAAGATAGTGCAGTACGTTTTGTATAAATTTCAATTAAGAAACCATTTTTATTGGTGGACATTTTTGTGATGCATAATAATTACAAGAATTTAGAGAACTGGTACAGTTTTCATCTTGAATTTCAAGATGAGAAGTGAGAATATAAGCATCACTCACTCATTAAAAAAGTATCTAAAAAGATACAAGTTAGGGGAAAGTCGTAATGTTACCCGGAGCAGGGAGCTGGTCTGCTAACTGATGCAAGCCTTCTGCAGATTCCTCATATAGCCTAAAACACAAAGAAGGAAACCGACAGTCACCGAGGCAGGGATGGCCATGTGCCGTACCTGTTCCCCACCCCCACCCGATGACCACTGTCACACAGCCACTGTCACACTGACACATGTGCCAGTAAAGGCGGAAGCGAGGATTCAAACTACCTATGGCTTTGTATCAAAAAACAAATGTAGTTAGCAAGATAGCAAGGGAAGCAAAGTCCCTACATTGTATTTTATATGTTAACTACAAACGATCACTAATAGACCAAACATTTTTCTGAACCCTCGAAGCAAGCTTTTACTAAGTGCTTACTAGAGGAAACACGCTGCTTTTCTTTGAATCACATTTAACAGCTCTAACAGCATGACTGTCCTCTTCAGATCCATTAAATCCTGAGTGTGATTAAACCATCCCTGTGATGAAATTTTCTCAAAAGAGTTGGTGACATAGATAATGAAACCTTTTATACTGATACTGTTCCGAAAAAGGTGTCCTGGGTAGACTATAGTTTTTGGGCTCCCTCTTGTGGAAATAATCATGAAGTCACTTACCAGAAATATTACCTTTTTTTTTTTTTTTTTTTTGTCTTTTTGAGACAGGGTCTCACTATGCAGTTCAGGCTGCCTTGAGCACTTTGTAGCCCAGGCTGGGTCTCAAACTTGCAATGATCCTCCTGCCTCAGCCTCCCGAGTGCTGGGATTATAGGCGTGTGCCACCACGCCCAGCTAGAACTTTTATTTTTACACTTGTCTTCTTTTTTAATGAGGTGGGAAAACATGGATTTGTAAGAACTTTAAGGCAAATTGAAGGGCAAGTTAGAAAACATAAAGGAACCTCAAGACTTCACGAGTGAGAAGAAAGGCCCAGAAGCCAAGTGCCTGGCCCAAGGTCCCAGGAGCAGGGACCATGCTGCTGACCCTGCATCTGGCCTACAATGTCTGCAAAAGACAGGGTCTGGAAACCGGTAAGGGAGTGTTCACAGATTCACACGTACACTGTATGAATAAAAAATAAAACAAAAGCAGTTTTCTGTCACGGGTTATGAGGCCGAAGACGAAAACGAGAGGGCTAACTACGAGTCTGACACAGATGATTTATGGAGGAAACATGAGCACAGCTTGTCCCCTGGGTCACTGCTGACCACCATCATCCGCACAGCCTCAGAGTGCTTCGGGGGTCTTAAAAAGTATATGAAATGTTGAAGATTCATACACACATGTAGAAAATCACAGATTTTCAGCCTCAAACAGGAAAAGGAAAATAACATTTTGGTTTGAAAATTAACTACTAACTTAATAACATTCCAAGTTAAGTTTTAAAATATACTATCAGTCAAAATTTACCTTCAAGTAAGTGATGTATTAATTAAAATACCATTTTATAATTCTCGCAATGTAAACTTACAAAAGAAAACATTGTCGGGTATCAGTTTGTTCATTTTAAAGACCTTTATTCTGATGAAAGATCCAAATTGCCTAATTTCTTCCAAAATGAAGAGTTAACATTTTCAGTTAATAAACTTTCCTTACTATCGATGCCACAACAGGTAAATTTCATTTTCCTGACTTAGAAGGAACTCTTAAAAGCTAAATATATTAAAATGGTATAAAAAAGAGCAAACGCATACTCAGCCAAGGACAAGGACTCTCTGCTGTTTCCGTCGTCTTCTTCAAAACACTCGGCAGCACTCAAACATTCTTCAACATTCGTTTGAAGAACATCTTCAATCTTATCTTTTTCTGCATCAAAATGTATCTCTTGCCAATCAGAGCTACAAAACTAACACATGGAAAGTGCATTAAAACAACAGCTGCGTGAACTCCTGAGCATACTAAACGCATTGGCTGGTTGCAATTACCTGGTAAAAGCCAGATACTGTCTGCACAGCAAAGAACCACTTCTTGGAGCCAGGAATGCCGCCCACTGAACAGGCTTGGAAACAAAATCATGCTTATTACAACCAAGGCGGGCCACACACAAACTGACAGCATGCTATAGGTGCTTCAAAGGTTGCACACATTACACTGATACCGTAGAGTACGTAAACATACTCTACAGTTCTCCAAGATCAATCCATCTTTTTAAAAGTCTCTGCTAATAATTCAAGCAGAACAATCTGCTTCAAGAGCACAAAAGTTATAAAACACTTTGCATTAGTTTACTATAGTACAAAATCCATATTATTTGAATCATCATTTAAACAGCATTCAAATCTACTCTAAAGATATTGAAAAATACACCTACGTTTATTACCAGTGGAGAGCCCAAAGCTATGTAAGTTATCAAGGGAAAACAACTCTATCCCCAAAGACCATGTAACCATGGTCCAGCTTGGCTACCAAGTGATGCTACACCTGGAAAAGGCAATATTCCAGGAAGACAAGACATTAAAGGCCACCCAAGGGCTTCTATCAGAGGAATCAGGAAGAATTTAGAGTTGGTTACAGAAACCAGACTCAAAGAAGAGAGGCAAAACGTAGTGAGGTTTCACTGAAGGAAGCTGGGTGAGATGCTAAGTGTCCATCATCAGCTTGTTCTAATAATCGCAGCAGGAGCCATTAATAATCACACATTTCAGGAAACGTACAACTCCATTTTCACCCCATTAAGTCTCTGCTCATTTCTTTCTCTTGCATGCAAGGGGCAGTGACCTCCAATCCAATATCAGTCCTCATACTCCTCTGGGACCCTGGCCCGCTTACGCCAAACTGCTCCTCTAATTAGCATTGAAATACAATTATTTCTCAAATTAGTATTTTTTTTCAAATGAAGTCCTTCTAACCGTACCTCCCTTTTTCAGTGACTACTAAAACTTTAACTTAATGGAGTAATTTTCTGTCTTACTTAACTGCTTACTTTCGCTTATCAACTTTCCTACTTTCCTCCAAATTCAATGATTTTTCATTTGTTTTTGTGCCATTGAAACTACACTTACCATAGTCATCAGTAGCTCACTTTACTAAAGCTAATAATTTCTAGTTTTGTTTTTACTTGACCTCTTGGCAGAAGAGTAAAACAAAACAACCCAAGATGACCCACTTGACCTCTTTTTCCTTAAAGCATGTGATTTATATGGCTATTTCTCTGCCTGCTCCTTCTTGGTCCTTTAAAAACTGGTGTTGGTTCCTTTAAATATTGGGATTCTGTTTTAGATTTGCTGTTCTTTCCACTATTGATAAGCAACCTCTTCTTTCTCATGGCTTCAACTGATATTACACATTAATGAGTCTATAATCCATATCTAGCACGATTCTGCATTTTGAAGTAAAGACAGAAAAAAAAAAGGTAAATAAGTCACTTGGGAGCACTAACAATGTAGTTTTAATCAGAGCAAAATCCTCCTCTTTTTTGGGTACCAGGGATCAAATGCACAACTTCACACTTGCCAAGCAGGCGCTTATGCCACTGAGCTAAATCCCCAGCCCCAAATAGGCCACATTACCTATACTATATGTATCTAAAGGTGGGCAGGAATGTGTTATAAAGGAAGTAAAATTAAAGTTGAAACAACAGAATAATTTCAGTAACAACTTTATGACATTTAGGATTTATCAGGAAGAGAAAGGTAATGTTTTTCCTAGTTTTGTAGGCCCTTAAGTTATCTCTGTATGCCAGTTCCTTTTGCAAAGTCAACAATATTTCTTGCACTTCTAAATGATCAAGTTAATTAAACTAATTCCCGATAAAAATTCTATGCCAGAGAAATGAGGTGGCATGTTATGCTTACCAGGAAAAGTACTATCCTCGGGGCTGATGGAAGCGCTAATGCTTCTTTTTAGAAGGTGATAAACATTTGCTGCTGTGATATCTGAAAAGCAAACATAATCTAAGTCAGCGACCCCAAAGTTCTATAATATAGGCCGATTCCCATTTCACCATCAGAGACTGTCAAGACCAGAATGGCATACAGAAAACAACTGCCTATATGCTGATCAAGATCTACTCAAATTTTGATAGCATAAACTGAAAGCCAGCAGAGGATATACGGAGAGCTCTTGGTTTACACAGAGCACAAATTTAAAATTTCTTCCACAAAACAGAGAAACCGTCAGGACAATTTTTACACGATCACATACATTCCTTCCTCAAAGGATCTGCTGGATCAAAACAGGTAAAATGCAATACAGTCTCGAAAGAAGCGCTAAAAAGCAATTCGATCTGTTAAAATCGTATGAATTTATCATTTGCTTTTAAAACTTAGCTCCTAAGTGCGATGCCACCACCCATTGGAATGTGAACTCTGGAGCAAGACCCTGACCTGTGTCGCTCCTTTCTGTGCGACCCGCAGCAGGAACACGAGGCACAAGCGTTTACTGGACGCCTACCGTTTCTGAACAGGAAAGTCCATGGCTAAGGGATGGGGGATCAATTTTGTACTGTGCCCTGAATTTGGGGTGCCAGGATCCTGCACCCACAGGTTTGCACCGACTCTGCCTCGAAGCTGGTGTGTTGTCAGCCCGAGTTAGATCCCTTGCGGGCCACTGCGAACCTGATCAAACCCCAAGGGCGTCCCCTCCCGCCGCCCGTTCCCGCGCTTTCTAAACCCCGCGCTCACCAGGCTGTTTCTCGCTACAGCCACCCGACGACACCTCTGGCCCATGCTCTGCCTCCTCACTGGCCGCCAGTGGAAACTTTCCTTCTCCCCAGATCGCCAGCAGCAAGTACCGGTCCATCTCCCCGCTCACAGCGGCTTTGGGTTCTCAAAATAGCCGCGCCTCCGACGCACTTCCGGTTCTCTTCCGTTTAGTTCGGCTGGAAGCTGTGCCAACCGTCTGTGTTACGTAGGTTTCCAGGACCTTTAGGAAGTTCTTCTCGGGCCTGATTTTCTCGATAATGCCATTGTTTTCTCCTTTCTGGATAAGAACGTTACCATAGGAAAACTGCAAGGAACCCAAGGAAGGAGAAGAAGCAGGCGACAGCTGGAGGGGCTGGGAACTGTCGTGCTGGGGTCTGTGCATTTCCCGCCGACCTCGTATCGGTGACGGTCCGGCTTGGCTTCCGGGAGCTGAGCCCCGACCTGGGCGGACATGTCGAGCTTCTCCAGGGCGCCGCAGGTGAGCCGGGACTCCTGCAGCTCGACGCTGTTCCTCAGACTGGCAGAAGGACGGCGGTGGGCCGGCGGGCTTAGGAACGAAGCTGAATCGGGAAAGAGAGTCCGGAACCGCGGCCGAGAGGCGCCGGTGGAAGGCACAGCCGGGCTTGCGGGCCTGGCCGCCGCTGGGTTCCTTGGAGCGCGGAGCCCGGGCCGTTTCCTCGAGGACTAAATGCGGGCAGACAGCGGAAGGAGAAGCAAGGGCTGCTCCCGGGGTGCTGGGCTTGGGCAGCGGCAAGGTGCTGCCCGCAAATGCCGGGGAGCTTGGGGGGCGCTGCTCTAGGGAGAGGGGCGGCCGGCTTCCCACGGGCTGCTTCGAGGTGGTTCCGATTCAGGGGTGTTTGTGCCCTGTCTGTGCCGAGGTAGACGCAGGAAGTGAAATTAAACATTTTAAAATGTTTATAGCCGTTTGACGTGGTGGCAGCATTTGTACTTATTTATTAAAGTGCTTTTTTTTTCTGTCAAAGTATCAAAGTATCAGTCTGCAGCGGATGGGAGGAAACTGATCTCCCGCTTCTCTGTAGGCTAGTTTGACGTGATTATATTGAAAATAAAGCCACCAAGGCCAGTGGGGTGGTGCTTGCCTGTAATCCCAGCACTCTGGGAAGCTGAGGCAGCAGGATCATAAGTTGGAACCCAGCCTAGGCAATTTAGCAGGATGCTACCGCAAAATAAACTTCAGGATGGACTGGGGATGTAGCTCAGTGAGGGAGTTTTTGGGTTCACTCCCAGTTTTGCGAAAACATAAAACTACAAGTCCAGTTTTCTAGCGTTGTCTAACCTTTCATATTTTGAGTTTTCTTAGAGTACAAAGACACTGGCGAATCCTGCAAAAACAGTGATCTGGATCTGAGGCACCTTAGAGGTCTGGGACAATTCTTTAAAACCTAAAACCCTTCACCTTCAGCCATACTTTCCCAGACACATTGTTCTGTTTAACTCTCCTCTGGAACTGAGTACCTGAATGGTACCAGCTTCCAACCGGAAACTGGGCTTTCCATGTAGTGTGGTACCTACTCAGACTAATGAGAATAATGACAAATTTCCTTTTTCCAGAAACAGAGATAAAAGCAAACATTTTTGTGATACAATCTTTCTTTTTTTTTCCATTAAGAAAAGTATTAGTGCATAGTAGGTGTAGGGATTTGCAGGTTACATTTTTGCACAGGTGTATAATGTACGTCAGTCATTAAATCATTCAATCTGTCACCCATCCCCCCTCGTATTCCCATCTCTCATGATACAGGGTGGATCATTTTTTCCTTTTATTAGTGCCCATTAACTTTATAAAATAGTGAGTTTCCATGTGTATATTTTGGTCATTTACATTCCCCTTATTACACCTCTTACACCTTCATCTTTCCCTCTGTTCCCTTCCTATGAACTTATAATAGGCTCCCACTTTCAGACTGGCCTTGAACTCCCAGCATTCCTCTTGCCTCAGCCTACTGAGTGCTGGGATTACAAGTGTGCACCACCCTGCTCAGCTGCATTGTTTTTCTTTCTACATTGATGCCATCTTTTTTAGACCCCATATATTAGAGACAACATGCGATGTCTGTCTTTCTGAGTCCAGCTTATTTTGGTCAGCATGATGATCTCCAGTTCCATCCATTTCCCTGCAGATGACAAAATGTTCCCCTTTACAGCTGATCATATTACACTGTATTATATAACACACCACAACTTTGTTTCCCATTCATCTGTACATGGGCCTGTGGGCCAGTTCCTTGTCTTGGCTGTCATGGTTCCTGCCACAGTAAAGAGATAACGCTGGCGTCTGCCAGCTTTTACTTCCTTAAGGATGGACTAGGGGGAGGATAGCTGGATCTAACAGCTCTGAGGAGGCTGCATTCTGATTTCCACACAGGTTGTGCCAGTTTACGTTCCCACCAGTGGTGAAGTAGGGTTCTTCCCCTACTCATCCCCGCATCCTCACCAGCATTTATTGGTATTTTGTATTTTTGATGATAGTCATTCTGATTAGGCTGACTTGGAATCTCAGTGTAGTTTCAATTTGCATTTCCCTAATGGCTAAAGTTGTTGAACATTTTTTTCCATGTATTTATTGACCAGTTGAATTTTTTAGAAGTGTCTGTTCAGTTCATTTGTCCATGTGTTGATTGGGCTATTTGATTTTTTTTCATGCTTTTTTTAGGTATTAATCCTCTGTCAGAATAATAGCTGGCAAATTTTCTTCCGCTGCGTAGGTTTTCTCATTCTGTTAGCTGTTTCCCTTGCTGTGCAGAAACTGTTTGATTGATGTAGTGTCCTGTTTGTTGACTTTTGCTACTATTTCTTAGACTATCAGAGTTCTAGTCAGGAAGTCTTTGCCTGTGCTATGGTTTCAAGTGTTTTACTCATGTTTTCGTTTAGTATTGTCAAAGCTTCAAGTCTTATACATAGGTCTTTGATCCACTTTCAATTGAATTTGTAGAGGGTATGTGATAGTGATCTGCTGTCAGTCTTCAACACATGGATATCCATTTTCCCAGCACCACTTATTAAATGGTTGCCTTCTCCAATATGCATTTCTGTTTCCTTTGTCTGGAATCAGGTGGCTGCCGTTGTATGGACTTGTCTGTGTGGCCTCTGTTATTGGTCTTTGTGTCTATTTTTGAGCCAGTACCATGCTGTTTTTGCTGCTGTGACTTGTAGTATAGTCTAAAATCACGGTATTGTGAGCCTTCCAGCCTTGCTGTTTTAACTTAGGATTGTTTTTGCTGTTTTGAGGTTTTCATGTTTCCATATGAATTTCACATTGTTTTTCTAGTTCTGGAAAGAATGTCAGTATTTTGATGGTAATTGTGTTAAATCTGTAGGTTGCTCTTGGTAGCATGGTCATCTTAACAAAATTAATTCTGCTAATCCACAAATGTGGGATTGTTCATAGAGCAATCTTTTCTATGTTCTAGTATCTATTTTCTTTCTTCAGTGCCCTGAACTTTTCACTGTAGAGCACTTCCATTTGTATTCTTTAAGCTAATTCATGATTGGTATGTAGAAAAGGGTTTTTAATGGTGGTTTTATATATTAAGTACATGTTTCTCAAACTAATTGTTGACATTACCTACAAAGTACATATCAAAGCATACAACAATAATTAATTTCTCCCATTTTAATCATAGCTCTTTGTTTCTGTCTTTTTGCTCAAGCAATGGGCCACTTTTGCCCGGATGTGGTATCTCTTAGACGGAAAAATGCAGCCCCCTGGCAAACTTGCTGCTGTGGCATCGAGCAGGCTCCAAGGGTTGCATAAACCTGTGTACCATCAAACAAGTGAGTATCACCGTACCTGCCATTTGCGCTGGCCGGGCCCTTAATCACGAGGGCTGCTCCGGTGCCTGAGTATAACCCTGGTGGAGTTTGACTAGGCTGTGCTTAAGGCCCCTCATGTTCTGAAAGCTTAGGAGGCCACTACAGCAGTGTTTGGCTTATTCATGGGGAAACCACGCGGACCAGTTTTCCTGGGACCATCCCATTTTATGCCATTGCCAAGCAAAATTAACAGTGGCCCTCTGTGCTCTCCTAAGTGCCCTGATTTGCACTGTGAGCTCCCTCCGCTCCACGTCTTTTCACATGTGCCATGCATTGGAGAAGAGAGTTTTTAAAAATAAGGAAATCACTCATAATCGTCTTCTCTTTTAAAACTTCTTTTCCCAGAAAGTTGTGTAGAGCTAGCTGGGTATTGAAGCTTACATTTCACTGTTTCAGAGTAATAGATTTACTTTTCTATATCCTTCTTCTAAAACAATACAAAAAGTATTCTAAAAGAGTTCTACTTATAGGTAGTTCAATTTGACTATGCCAAGACATTTCACTACCAGATTCACACATCATCAGTGTTTTTAGCCCATCAGTGGGATTTGCTGCAATGACGTTTTTAACATTTTATTGTAAGATATATCAAATGTACAAATATATGTACATGTATGTGCATGTAATTATTATTATTATTATTTTATACCAGGAGTCAAACTCACTGAGCTACACCCCTGGCCTATGTATGCATATTTCAAAGAAAAGTCATAACAATGATTATAATGATGAAATGAATACTCACACAGTCGGCACTGTTTCCTTTTTTTCCTTCCATTACAAACAGTGTTGTGTTAATATTCATGTATCTTTGTCTCGATGTGCACACGGAGGAATTTGTTTTCTAAGATACACGTGCCAGGCATGCTCAGCACACAGGGAACTGTTGAGTCTCTTAGGTCCTCAGTCAGCAGCATACGAGAGGCCCGTCACTAAGGCCACTTGGGTGATAGCTCAGTACTTTTTAGTTTTGATTCCTCAAGGAGATGTGAAATGCTCATGTGGTTTCATATGCATTTTCTTGATTATAAATATGTAATGAGTATCTTTTCATTAGTTTCTTGGCATTTTTAATCTTCTGCAAAATGTCTTTATATGTTTTGTTCATTTTTCCATTGGGTAATTTCTCTTTCACTTTTTTTTTTATAATAAACATTTTTAAACTTCAAAAAAGCTCAAAGAATAGTACAGTGAATTTCCTCTTCCTCTACAGCTAATCACAGGGTTGGTAACATTCCAACATGTTTTCTCACTCAGCCACTTGAAAATGTTACAGATTTCATTGTCCTGCTCTTACCCCAAATGCTTTAGTGTGTGTCTCCTAAGAATAGGGGTATTTTCCTGTGTGACTAAAATACCATTGCCACACCTAAGAAAATAAACAGTAATTAAATTGTACAGGTGCTTAGCCAATGCTTTTTAAAGTTCCCTAATTGTGCCAAGGGCTTCTTCTGCTATTTATTTGAGGTTGGACCCACCCAAGGTTTATTTATTGCCATAACTTGTTATGTTCCTTAGGTCTCTTTTAATTGAGGATGCTCAGTTTATTTTTCTGTCATCGTGAACCTTTGGGGGAATCCAGGCTGAGTTTTGTGGAGACCTTTCTCCCAGAAACACCATCTCCAGTTGTTTCCTGGACGCCACTCTCCATCTGTCCCCTCTGCTAATGCTTGTCCCCAAACTCCTCTGCTGTCCCCAGCTTCTCACACTTTCAACCATTTCCTTGTCACTAAGAAATGGAGATGATGATGCAGTCTGGGGCCCTCAAGCTCATCTGCATGCGAAGCCCTCCCAAATTACAGAGGCGCATAACCAGCTGCTGCTCAGCAAATCTTCCAAGGCCTCTGGAGGCGCCAGGTGGACACCGCCCACCCGCAGGCCTATTCAGGAAAGGCCGCCCCTTTGCTCCCGGCTGACCAGCTGGCCAACCCAGCACTCCCCACTCAGCTGACAGCACCTCCGACCTTTTAATTCCCCTGGTTTGAAGCTATTGCTTCATTGGGGACTCCTCCATAAATACAGTACCTAAAAGATTAGAAATATATGTGACACCTCGCACGTCTCACTGTCTCTCCTCCTCCACTGAGGTTTTAGACTGCTCCCTGCCTGTGTTTTCCAGATGGAAGTCAGAATCAAAGCCAGAGTTTCGCCAGTGCCCCTCAAGGAGCCCCACATGGCCCATTTCTCCCGTGACATGCCTCCCACCTCTTGGTCCCTGGAGCAGTCCTCTCCAGCCTGCTGCCCGCTCTCTTTTTGTTTGTTTTGGTTTTGGTTGGTTGGTTTTTTGAGACAGTCTCACTGTGTAGCCCATGCTGGCCTCCTCCTGCCTCAGCCTCCCTGCTACTATTGCACCGCCACACTCAGCTCTGCTGCGCTTTCCTTAACTTGCCTGCAGACACGTGTTTTGCCTCAAGTCCTGTTCACGTCCTGTCCCCTATGCCTGGACGTTCCTGCCCGGACAGCTGCACAGCCCTCTTCTTCCCACCTGAGAGTCCTTCTCAGCCGTCTTGTGTTAGGAAGCAGGCTTCTCGGCCCTCGTCTGCTCACCCTTCATAAACTTTTACTTTGCTTTTTTTTTAAATCGCATTTATGTATCACCTAGTACGTATTTATTATCTGCCTTTGTTACTAGACTAAGCTTTACCTGTCTCATTGACAGCTGTTTGTCCAGTGCTTGATATGTTTGGGACGCAAGAAATGTTTGTTGTGTGAATGTTTGCATTTATAAATATCAGTTCTGAAAAATGAACAAAGTGCTTTCAGCTAGGTCTTGCCATCTAAGCTGAGCTAGGTGTTTGGATCAGTGGCACTGTGGGAAATAATTTAAAACTGGTGAAAGATTCCCTCGTCCTCCTAATAAGAACTGTCCCTCCGAATTTGAGACTAGAAAGTTTTTCAATATGTTTTATTTTTTTACTGATAAAAGAAGCATCACTGGTGATCTGTAGAGTATGATTTTAACATTCCCAAGTATTCTGCACCTTTCACTGTGAACAGGTTAATTCACTGAGGAGAAAAAATGTGCATCTAACAGAAGCAGAGGGCAACATTGCTTTAGCACTACTGAAGTTCTTTTAGATTATCTTCACGTTCCCCTGGTCTGCAGGGAATGAAAAAGTAACAGCAGCTCTGAAAGGTTAATGACACTGAGACATGTGAGGTTCCACAGTCCTGCAAAGGCCGATTCATGACCCATCTCTGGTGTTCTGCCTTGTGAGTTTGTGGTGCTCTTCACGAACTTGCCTAACAGCTCTCTCTCTTACTATTTAGCTAAGTGTCAGTCTCAGCTGTTGATTATCATGTTATTTTCACTCTGCACCCTAAATAGTGTGTCTGTACTTCCTCTCACTCCTAGAATGTCATCCTGCCAAGGGTGAACGGAGACCTTTTCTTTGGAAACTGGCGATAACAGCGTGTCTAGTTACTGTTGCGCTGTATGTACCCTAGGATTTTCTGGTGACTCCATGATCGTCTGTCACAGTAACCACACCAAGTTCAGGGTCACTGAAATGATGTTGAAGTAGGTATTCAGATATGGACATAAAGCCCAAAGCTAAACTCTCCTGTTTAATCCTGATTTGAAATAGCTATTTTCAAACATTTCTTAAAGCAGATCTTACTCTTGAAAGCAGTACTCCACTTGGGGAAGGAGAGAAAAGATGTTGGCCTCTTCCACCTGTGTTCCTTTTGAGGACTCCAGGGCTTCAGCCAGGGCCCCCAAAAAGCCATGGTGCCACAGCCAAGTGCTTAGTGGGGAGCTCTGACTTGGGAGGCTGAAAAGAGAAACTGCTGACTGGAAGAAAGGACAGTGTCCACCAAAACACGTGTGCATCAGGAGAAGCAAAACTTGTACATTATATTTAGGTTCATACAAGTTCTCTTTGGCCTCTGCAGTTACGTGAGGTGCTCACAGTGGTGCCCATCAGCTCAGACATGTATTAGCATGACCATCAGCTAGAATGTGATGCATTTTTTGGTGAACTCTATAATCCACATAGCCAACAAGCAACTTGTATCTAGAATATATAAAGAATTTTTGAAACTCAACAGTTAAAATCTAATTCAAAAATAGGCCAAATACATGAACAGAAGGCGAAAAGCCCAGGAAAAGATACTCACTGTAAGCCATTAGAGAGGTACAAATGAACCCACAGTGAGATATCACCACACATCTCAGAATAGCTAAACTAAAATAGTGACTGGATGCGGTGAGGGGCTGAGAAACTGGAGGACTCGTGTGTGGCTGGGGCAAGTATAAACGGGACAGATGTTCTGGGAAATTATGCGACCGTTTGTTACAGAACTAGGCTTGTCCTTACCACACAGTATATCCATGGCACTCCTAATTTATGCCAGAGAAATGAGAACCTCAGTTGGTGAGACGATACTGGATCAATAAATAATGCATCCCCCTAAAACTCTGTCCCCCGCTTTTGTCAGCTCCTGGCACGTCCCCTGTTATTTACCTGATTCTTTATAGTCAACACCTGCCATTAGAGCAGTGAGCTTTGAGAGCTGTCTTCCATTGCTAACGAACAGCCAGCTGTGGGCACAGTGCTGTAGGTTCCGCACCACTGCACCAGAGCATGAGATTCATTGAGAACAGGGACCCTGGGAACATTCATTGTGTCTGTTTCTAGCAGCAAGGGTCATGCCTGGCAGTGTGTGCTTGCTTGCTTGCTTTTTTTTTTTTTTTTTTTTTTGACTCAAGATATTTCCTACATATTTAAAGTTTAAACCACATTTAAAACATGAATTTCATTTTAGCAGAAAAGAAAGATTCCATTTTTTTCTTCAAGTAGCTAACAGGGAAAGAACCTGATGTTGAGGGGCTTAGAATGTGAACTTGGGCATGTCTCTTACTCAGAAAAGGCTTTAGCTTCGTCAGCTGTAAATTGCTGGAAGAAAGCCGCGGTCATTTCAGCATGCTTTGGAGTGGCCCAGGTACCTTCTTAACTGCTGTGTTTTTCTGAAGCTTTTGACCAATTGCCATAGAGGCCCACCTTGGGCCAAAGTTAGGCACTTTTGTCACTGCAGACAAGGTACTGTCAGACTGGTTTGCAGCCCTCTTGACAGCCAGCTTTCTGGGGTTGCATCTGCATATTCCCTTTTACCTCTAGCCATGAAAACCACTGTCACCCTCGTCCTGTGCAGATACAGAATTGTGTAGTACCTGCTATTCAAATGCCGTCTCTACATGGCCAGGATTTATTCAAATGCCTTCTCTACATGGCCAGGGATTTAGCTCAGCAGCACAAGCCCCTGCCTGCCAAGCACAAGATCATGAGTTCAGTTCCTGATTTTAAAAAAAATTCAAATGCAGTCTCTGCATAGAGCCTTATAGTGCAGTCTTTACTTATACTTCCTGCTTTTAGTGACATGTTTTCTTAAGCTTCTAGAATCTTTTGAAGTTTTTTCTTTTCATTAGAATGAGCATGTAATAAATGCTTTGCGGTTTCTTGGCTTTGTTATGAATAGTGGTTCATGTGAAAATTTCCATATTGACTTGTTTTTAGAACAGCCAAACTTGGGTATTTTTCACCAGAAAATTATGTGTGTATCTGTATGTATGTGTATATTTAAAATGTATGTATATAAAACATATGTATGTATTTTTTCCCTTAGATCATCTGTCCTGTCACATATGTTTATAGTCTTAGTTAGGAACGGAGTTCAGAGTGAGTTGTTGGGAAAAATCTGTGTCAGTAGTAAAGTGTAACAGTGTTCTATTCTCTAAATTTGGCTGTAATGGTTCACATTTGTTTTTAATTTACCTATTGGTAAAATACAGTCTTACATCTGTATATGTACTGTTTTCATTTTCCCTGTTATTTATGAGGGAAATTTGTATCAATAAGAAGTGCTACAGATACTTTTAGTGAAGTGTAATTGTTGGGCCGAGGATTTAGCTCAGAGGCATAAGCACCTGCCTGCCAAGCGCGCAGTTGTGAGTTTGATCCCCGGTACCAGCAACAACAACAAAAAAGTAACTGCTAAGGGGAAGAATAGGAATAGCAGTAGTTTGCATGAAGGGATGGATTGTCATTACTGGCACCTTTATTGAATGTCTTTTACTGTCCAGTGCTGAGATTTTCCAAATGGCCAGCCCACTCTTTCTATTCTCAGGTACTATATAAAAATGTAACAAGTCTGTTCAAGGATTTTTGACATTGCACTGTGATTTGATTTCTATTATTTCTATATGTTGTTTGGACTTTGATAACTTTACAGATAATAAGGGCCACTTTTTCTTAAGATTGCGAGTTTTCATAGACTTTCTGATTTCTTTTTAAATCCAGGCGACTGTGGAGATCACGTTGTCATAATGAACACACGACACATCGCGTTTTCTGGAAACAAATGGGAACAAAAAGTGTACTCCTCGCACACTGGGTAAGACAGTGACATGTTCGGGGAAGCTGTCAAAGTGCATTTTGCTAATGCTGCCGCTCTTCTTTAAAAGGAAAAATGGGGTTTCCAAACTTGATATTTAAAAACATACTGATTTTACTCAAGTCACACGTATAATTTATTCAACCAAAACAAACACGAAACCATGTCAACCCTCGATATTACCTGACAGCGTTTACTTCTCCCATGAGCTTCACACAGCCTCTGATCAGCATTACCCTCATGGTCTCAGTCAGCCTCCCTCCTTCTGCTTCCCGTGCTCTGTTTCTTGCTGTTTCCAGCCTTTGTAAAATCCTGACCCGACACCAGGGGCCGAGGACCAGTCAGACTTGTCAGGACCTTACTCATGTGAACACACCTTTGGGCTGAGCTCTGCTGGTGGCCCAGGACCCTGTGACCATCTCCCACCCAGCCACCTTTGAGCCTGGGGTCCTGTGCTGTCACAGCGCTGCACCACTTACAGGTCCGACCTCGGACCCTGGCGCAGACACTGCTCTCAGCTGTGCCTCACCTTGCACCGGCCGTGTGGTTCTGCCCTAGTCCAACTGCAAGACCGTCACTTCGCTCATGTTAATTTCATCTCCACTCCTTTTAGATATTTTCTTATACATCAGGTGAAGGCAAGGATAAATTTAAAGAAGCATACCTTCTATACCAAATACATCTCCAGCCCCACTCCACCCTTTATATTTTCTTTTTTTTTTTTTTTGACAGTCTTGCTAAGTTGCTGAACCTGGACTTGAACTTAGGTTTCTCCTGCCTCAGCCTCCCAGAGTTCTAGGATTGTAGGGTTGCATCATCATGCCTGCACAGAGAACTTTTTTGTAAATACTGTTCTGGTCACCATTGTAGTGTGTTACAGGGGAGAGAGGGAAAGAGAGAGAAAGAGAGAGAGAATGAATTAAATCTCATGATTTGCCACACGTGCTTGTTGCTCCATTTTTTGAAATGAAAATTTTCACTTTTACAAAACGCTGGGAAATATCTTTATTAACCTTTTAACTACATAAGTTTATATAAAATAAATCTCTGAAAATCATCTGAGGAGTGGTCATTTACAGGCCTGTTGGCACGTGTTTCCAACATCACTTTACTATTGTATACGAATGCCTATCATTTCAAAATTAAAAATAATAGTAATAGAAGCTCTACTATTTTGAAGGGCATTGATTTCATTTGTATTCTGATGAGATTTCCATTCTTTCCTTATTGCCTTCTATGAACATCTCATCTATTAAGACTTAATCTACTATTATGTGTTTGTTTTACCTTTTTAAAAAAAGTTTCTTTAGGATTTTCTTTACTGTTACTTTTATATGATGAATAAACATTCACTTTCAGTCATATAGAGGTTGGATGAATTAGGTCTGTACATTGAACTCTCACATCTAACTCACCCACAGTGTTTCATGCTGGGTTAGAAGCTGCTTACCACTTAGCAGTACCGTTGTATTTACCTGTGCAGCCCTGGTTCCCTTCTAGTAAATACCTACTGAACTAACTGAACCCAGAGCCCCAGCTGCCTTTATACAGATCTTCCCTGCAGGGGTTTCCCTGGAAGAAAGCATGCAATTATATTTTTCTCTGGTAAAAATCAATGAGTATTGAATTACTCCAGTCTTTCTCTGGTGTTACTCGCAGTCTTTAGCTTTCCAGATAGCGTAAGGTGAAGGCCAGGCCTCCGACATACACGTAAATGGTATTATGCTTTAGAGGCTACTGACCCAGTGTTAAAATCAGAAAGATAATCTTTTGCATAGAATTTACAAAGTGTTTTTCCATGGAGATAATACAGGAGCAGAACTCTAGACAGATACTTCTTTTTCTGAAACTGAAATTGTGTGAAAAAGATAAAGTAATACTAATTAGAAAATTAGCTATCTTAATAAACTTCTAAATTTAAGTTATATACCTAAAATGTGATTCCTTAAATCATCTTTAAAATGTTTTAAATTTTTTGGAAGAAAAAAAAATTTTTTTGTAAGAAAATTATGAAAGAAATCATATTTAGATAATCTTAATTTTTTTTGTAGCATCCAGTGGTTTTCTAATTTTATTTTATTCTGTTTTTATTTTTATTAGTATATGTTTTTGTTTTAAATTTCTTAAGCTCTTTTGCAGATACTTTCTTATTTGAATCAGAAATCTTGTCAAGGAGTTGGAGAAGATGCTATTTTTTTTATGAGTAAAATGATACGTAGACAGGTAATGTTAGCTGGCTAAAGAACTGATAAAACTTAGTGGTAAAACCTAGTTTCAGACCTGGATCTGGGAAATCCAAGTTACTAAATTGATTAATACTATCACAAATATTTCCATTTGCCAGTTTATCCATCTTGTATAGAAACGTAATCTGAACACAATGAAGTATTGTTTTGCTCAGAGCCACATGTAACTCCCGGTGGCCTTTAGCCAACAACTGGTAGAAGACGGGGTCCTGCTCTGGAGGGGTCTTGCCGTCGGGGTCTCCGGGCCTGACCCCGCCCTGTATGTTCGTCTCATTTGGGAGGAAGCTCGAAGCAGCCTGGCTCACTGCCACTTCTGCTTTAAGTCAGGTGGTGATAAGGAACACACCACAAGTGGTGAGTGAGCGGGCACTTAAAATCAGAGAACACGGCTGCACCAAGCAGCGTTTGCAGGATGCCGAGCTGTTCCTGGTGAAATGGCGGTTGGCTCCAGACAGTGGCATTTCCAGCAGCACGGGTTGCTCTTTATCTCTAAGACGCTAATAACCAGCAGAGTGAGAAACAAGTGTAAGGCCCTAGAAGTCGCTCGGGAAAGCAACGCCTACACGAAGAATACCGCATACAGCGCGCAGCAGCTCTAACGTCTGTGCTGCCTTCACAGCTACCCCGGTGGATTCCGGCAGGTGACCGCGGCCCAGCTCCACTTGCGGGACCCTGTAGCGGTGAGTCCGGGCTTCCAGTGGGTCCGGGCCGCCTGGCCTGGGCGCTGGGTTTCAGTCTCCCGTCTTCTGATATAGTTATACGTCAGGACTGTAACCACCCTCCACCCCCGGTCTGCCCGTTATTGTTTCTGTTCAGGCCTCCTAGTGAGGAGTGTGCTTTGGAACTGCATCTCTGAGCAGTCTTAAGACTTGTGTGAAAGATTTATTTACCTCTGGCAGTTGCACGGGAGTAGTAGGTAAACCTGGAGCTTCTGTTAAGGTGAACTTTGCATGTAAGCGATTTTGAACCCCATTATCGATCTGCAAAAGCCTTTTGAAATGTCACTGCACACCCTGCTGTTGCCTTTCTGGAGAAAGCTAAACTTGCAAAGGGGTCTCCTGGCCCCCAGAGGGTGACCTATTAAAATGCAAGCTTTGCCCTGCGCTGAGGCCTTCAGGACAGATGCCAGCCCTAGGGCTCAGTGCTGAAGTTCCTTCTCCTTTCTGGCCTTGTTGACTCCGTGCTTTAAAACATATTTTTATAAACAGTGTTACTGGCTTCGGTAGTGTTTATTGCTTTACCTGTCCCTTGAGCCTTACACCAGGAGAAGTCCCAATGCGCATGTCAGCTCTCAGCTTCCCACAAAGCAGTCTCCTGTCACCCTGTGTTTTTCCTTTAGCTCGCAGGAGAAATGGCCTTTAGCTCTGTTCTTGGGCTAGAGAGTATTTTCTCCTTTAGGGACTATTGGCAGTTACCTCAAAACGTTCATGAATGAATGGGGCTAGATTCTGAAAATCCTTCATTGCTTATTTTCCTAAAATAGTTGGAAGGGGTGTGTATATTAACAAGTCCTGACAGACCCTGTTGAAGTTCCATATTTTACTGTTTATTTTGGATTGTTCATGTGTGTCTTAAAAAATGTATGCTCAGAGATTGCTTCCTAGGTAGTATTTAGGGTTCTGTTTCATAACTAGTCTTTTAAAGACTGTTAAAGGTCACTGTATTTTTTAATACTATGACTTGCATATATTAAAAGTTATAAAGGCTGCTGACAATTATGTACCCACAACTGTTAAAACACTTCATATTTTTAATACTTTATTGATTTAAATTTACAAATTATTTTCTATTTTTTCACTGTACTCTAGGAGGCAGTATAGCTCAACTTTTTAATATGAGAAATCTTAACATTTGATGACATTTATAAAAATTGTCTAAAATTTTTTTTTATAAACAAAAATTGAAATTATTACAAAGTACTTGCTAAAGGATTAGACAATATTTCAGAGGTGAACCATTTGCAGTTTTAACCTGTTGAAAGAGCTTAACTTTTTTTAAAATCTTAATTTTGTCTTTGAAAACAATCACTCCATGAAAAAGTCAGTTGTTTTATTTCCAGCCTGCTCCCTGTGCTTGCCTGCAGCAGTGGGCCCTGCCCGCAGTTGCAATTCGCTAATCAGGACTTCCTTTATGTAACTTTTCAGGTCATTTGCTTTGTTAGTGAATCCTGATTATTGGTGTAGCTTGGAATGTTGTTGGTAAAATATGTTGCTTAATATTTAATAGCTAAGGGGGCTGAGGACTTAGCTCAGTGGGACAAGTGCCTTCCTGGCAAGCATGAGGTTATGAGTTCAATCCCTGGTACCCCCCCCAAAAAAAAAACTTGAATAGTTACATGAATAACAGTAGTTTGTTGAATATATTTTATATTTTTGTAAACAGAAGATTCTAATTTCAAGTAAATACATTGAGTTCTTCCTTCATATCCTGTATCCTTATCTTACGTAGTTTAATTTAAGAGATTTTCTGTCTTTGTATTTTCTTATATTTTCTTTTAGTTAATAAAGTTATTTTTAATGTAATAAATGCTATAAGCCTCAGGGTTGCAGATTATATGAGGAAGGTCTTGAATGTTTATTGACCATTTTTTTCTACTATCTTTTTCACTTTTCGAATTTCTTAAAGCTTATGCCTTTGACTGTTCAGCTAGAATTGCTGGATTTCATGTATGCACTTTTCACATCTATTTTTTTGTTTACCATATGTTTGTGTATCTTTTTTTTTTTTCTTCCTGTTAGCTTATAACCTTTCACATTTTCTAACTTTTCCTACTTTTAGTGTGATGCTTATATTTAATAGGACAGATATTTTTAAAGTACCTATTTGGTAACTCAAATAAATAAAACTACGCTGATGTGATTATGAAAACCAAGTGTCAGGTAACCCTACTAATACAATACAATATGATTTCTATAATCATAGTATTCAGAAGGGACAATGACTTGCTTATCCAGAAAAGATGCTAAGTAGTCTTAACATTGTTGGTTGTTTGTATGACTTTTATGTTTTGTCTTTTGAGACAGGGTCTCACTGTGCAGTGCAGGCTGGCCTTGAGCTCACTTTGTAACCAAGGCTGGTCTTGAACTCGCAGTGATCCCCTTGCCTCGGCCTCCCAAGTGCTGGGATTACAGGTGTGTGCCATCACACCTGGCTTGTATGACTTTTAAAGCATTAAAAAAAGGGTCTAGCCCTGGTTGAACAGACCTGTGATCCCAGCACTCTGGGAAGCTGAGGCGGGAGCATCTCAGGTTCAGGTCTCCTGGACAACTCAGTGTAACCTTGTCTCACAGGAAAGGTTTTTATAAAGGCTGGGGTGCAGCTTGGTGTGAAGGCCCAGGGCCCAACCCCACTGCTGCAGAAGAAAGCGGCCAAGGGAAGTGTTCTGTGCATGCTGCAGTAGCTGCTCTCTAACAGTGCAGCTTGTGTGACTAGGGAAGTGGATTTGTCATTGCCTTTGCCTTTGACGGTAAAATTACGAATAGTAAGTCTCTGCAAGGTAAACCCTTGACAGCACTAAAACAGAGATATCTATCACGTCATTAAGCTTCCATATTCCTGAGGTTCGGGGTCTGATTCGATGAGGTAACTGGAGGAACGGGACCCTCCTGTAGGGCAGCCCTGATTAGCAAGTGTGGCTTTGGTGGGCTTGCTTTAGCACATGTCGAATTCCAGCCTTGTACAATGTGAGCACGTATAGTAAGACCAGTGTGAGCCCCGCGTGCCCGGGAGCACTCTCCTGTGCTCAGAGGCCCTTGGAGGTCTCTGCTGACCAAATGACACAGAAAGCTCCATCCATACCAACCTCGAGAATAAAAACAAGAGGGCAGCCAGGGAGCCACACATTTACCCCTGGACGTGGGTCCTGCAGGGCCAAGGGGCTCTGCCCTCATGGTGAGCCCTGGAGAGGAGGTATGATGGATACGGCTGGACGGCCTCTTTGTGTCCCAGGGATGGGGCCACCTGGTTGGAACCCCAGCACCACTGTCTGTTGGATGTGTGGCATTGGAGGAGTCCTTTTCCTCTGTAAATCTGTTTCTCCTCTGCAAAAGGAGGCAGGTATAAGGCCACTTTGCAGCACTGTAAGATTTAAAACTGAGTGCGTCTGCCGCCGTCCACACAGTAGGCTTTCCTGGAACGCTGCCCAGGAGGGGTGCACGCGCGCGGTGCAGAATCCCAGCTGCTGAAGTGAAACATGGTGTCCCGAGGGATGGGACAGGGCGAAAGCTTCTGGGCTTCTGCCTGACCAGTGTGTGTGAGAGGACTTGAGCCACAGATTCCTATGGAAGTTTAGAAAACTTCTTGATATGCTGTCAAAAATTGGTACATACATGAGGGTTTTTTTTTAATTTTATTTTAAAGAGAACAAAATAGAACAAAGCAAATCACAACAGAATAATGCAAGTAGCACAGGACTCACAACAAGGCAACAGGAAATTGTCAGTGGCAATCATAATATCTCTTGTTTTCTTTGAAAGTGTCCATACCTTCGCTCACAGTACAATCAAAGGAAACAAAATAGTATAAAACCAATCCAAAAAATGAATGAAAGCATTATGGGCCTTCAAAATAAGACGATAGGAAATCAACAATGGCTACCATAATGTTTCTTGTTCTCATCAAGATAGCTGTCTGTATCCTCATAAATAGTGAAATCAAATAATAGAAAACACACTAAAACCAATCAAAACAAAAGAATGAAAGCATTACAGGACTTCAAAACCAGGTAACAGGAAATGAACAGTGGTTACTATAATGTCTCATTTTCTTCAAAATAGCTGTTCATATCATCACAGGTAATAAACAAAACAAACAATAAAACCAAATAAAAGAATGAAAGTATTATAGGACTTCAAAACAAGATAATAAACCAACCATGATTACCATAATACATCCCATTAGGTTCAACCATCAGACACAGTAAAATCTAACAAAACAAGACAGAACTAAACCACCCCTAACAAAATTGTGAAAACATTGCCTGCGTTCAAGACAAGACAATAAGAGATTACCATTGGTACCACCTTCCCCTCCTAGGTGTCTCCTCCCCTATCATTTTTATAATACCTACTGTGTTTTTGGATCCCACTGACCTCTTCTGTTTTTTATGCCAGTGTTCACCCGTATGAATTCAAGCTGTTTTGCCCATGAATGTGACCTCCAGTTGCATCCATTTACCTACAAGAGCCTCGAGATTATCCTATTTTGTAGCCGGGTAGCTTTCCATTGTATAACCATACTGTATATTTCTTATCCATTCTGCAGTTGCTGGGCAAGTTACCTTTGTGTTTTTCTGGTCTCTTGTCACATGAGCAATTGTTTTCTCCCCTTTGATTTTCAGTCTAACTTTCGATTTAGATGTGTTTCTTATATACAGTATAGTGATGGATCTTGTTTCTTGATCCGCTCTCCCTGTGTTTCTTCTTATTGCGGAACTGAAGCCACCTACATTAATGGTTACAACCAGCACACACTGGTCTGTCTCTGCCCTGCACCCTCCTGCTGCTGGCCTCCCCTTCCCCTTTATTCAGCTGCCTGTCCTGCTTGGCGATCCTCCCTCCTCTGCTGCTGTTCCTGGAGCCATGGTCAGCTTTATCTCCCTCTAGAATATCCCTCAGCACTCTCTGCAGGGTTGGTTTGGTGGTCATGAATTCCTTCAATTGTTCTTTATCATGGAAGTGTCTTATTTCTGCATCCATTTTGAAGGATTTTTTTGCAAGGCACCTCAGTCTGGCTGGGAGATGTTTTCTTTCAGGGTTTACTTCATTCCAGACTTCAAACTCCTCTTGACTCGATAGTTTGTGTTGACAAATCTGCCACGATTCTGATGGATTTCCCTTTATAGGTGATCTGTCTCTTTTCTCTAACAGCTTTTAATACTCTATTCTTGTGCTGAATTTCTGGGATCTTGATTATTATATGTCTGGGTGTAGATTTACTTTGGTTATGGTAGCTGGAGTCCTATGTGCCTCACTTATCTGCATGTCAGATCCATTTCCAATGTTTGGGAAGTTTTCTGCTGTTACTTCTGTAAATAGCCTTTTAATTTCATTTATGTTGACCCCTGCTTCTTCATTGATACCTGTCATTCTTAAGTTATTTCTCTTTGCATTGTCTTGCAGCCATTGAATTCTTATCTCCCGGTTCCTTGTTATTTTTAAAAGATCTTTCCTTTCATGATTGCTAGCTACAATCCTGTCCTCAAGGTAAAGTCTGTCTTCAGTCTCTTTCAAGCAGTTTTGCCAGCTTTCGATTGACTTTTTAATTTCCTGAATATCTCTTTGAACCAGTTCCATGCATTGTAATTTCTTTCTATATTGTTCATTCAAGGTTTCCATCATTTTCCAGTGTTCCTCTTTTTTAATCTATGTCTTCTTTAGGTATGCTGAGCAATTATTTCATTATGTTTTTCATTTCTCCTTTTACTTGAGACATTATTTCTGATTTGATTACTTTTACAATCTCATGAAGTTGTTTCTTTACTTCAGTTGCTGTCCTTTCAGAGGTTTTAAGTGTGTGACTTCCGTTTTCCTCTGTGACTGTGTCTCCCAGAGTTGTTCTGTATGGGCTGGAGGTCTGAGATCGCCCTTTGCTCCTTCATCTTCTTAGCATTCTCCTGGGTTCCTCCCGGTAAGCTGGTTGTGGGGCCCCAAGCACTTCCTACATTGGCTGCCCCTCGACAGTGTAGGGTTGTAGGAGAGGTCAGTGTTCCTCTGACCCCAGGTGTACAGGAAGGTGGCAGGGCACGGGTGGGCTTCTCCAGACCTGTGGAGCTACACTGGGGCGTCCCTGATGGCCAGAGGTACATGGTGGTGGGGCTTCTTCTCTCAGCCTGGGTGTCTACGCTGGGACTCCCCCAGTCGTGGCAGGCACACAGGGGTATGTTTGTGTAGTTGTCCCGGTGGCTGATGGCTGCCCAAAGGAAGCAAGGGCCTCCAGTGCTGGTCAGGTGCACAGGGCTAACCAGGCTGCATGTCCCGTTCCCACTGGCTGCCCGCAGGAAGCAGCCTTCTGCTGTCAGCGGCCTGGCAGGTGAAAATCAATCTGCTGGTTCTCTCTGCCTGCACTGGCTCTGGCTGCTGGTGGCAGCACCCAGCAAGCAGAGGCAGATCTACATGAGTTATTTTTATCTCATCCTTTTTTCTAAATGAACAGTAAACAAAGAGAACCTAAAACAAATAGTGGGGGACAAAGCAGTGAAAGCCCCTTTGCAGTTGCTTGCTTATGCATCGGCCTAGGTGTCCTCCTTTCCTGTCCTCCCGCCTCTCGTTTCCCTCCCTGTCTCATTTCCTGGCACTTTTCCCAGGTTACGTTGGCTCTGTGTGAATCTGTTTCAGATTGTGAAGCTCGCTGTGTACGGCATGCTGCCCAAAAACCTGCACAGGAGAACCATGATGCAGAGGCTTCACCTCTTCCCAGATGAGGTGAGTCGGGGCGTCGGTCAGCACGTGCTTATTCTGTATTCATCTCACTCTGACATGCTTTTCTGCTTTACAATGGGTGTGTATGATATTTATGTGAGAATTACTCTTAAATGAGACCATAAAACTAGCTATTACCGAACTAAAAATCAAAACTACAAGTTCTGGGTTTTGGTTTTTGTTGTTGTTTTTGTTGTTTTGTTTTACTAACTGCTTTCATTTTAAGAAGGAACTGTGCTCAAAGCCCCTGTTAAGTAGAGATGCTCGTTGGTATTCCCAGCTATGAAAGAGAGGTATTAACTTAGTTTATTTTTTATTTGACAAGTGCAAGCCATTCTTGAGTCATGGATTAATAATGCTTTGGTTGCTATTTTTTCCCTGTGATTCAACTTTCCAATTCTTATACCTGTTCAGAATTTATTCAGCTAAAAAGTACTTTGTAAAAGTATGGTTTTGTTTCTCTTACACTTTTCTCTTAGTGTCAGGAAAGTAGTTGAGCACACTCTGGAACCCAGCTGCCCGAGGTTGGATCCGTGTCTGCGCATTGGCTTGGCGCAGGCACACAGTGTGGACACTCCTTACGGCTGTCCTCACCTGTGGAGGGGACATGGTGGGGCAGCCATCGTCAGGATGATATGAAGTGCTGGGAACAGAGCCCGGCGCTGGAGCCAACTGCCCTGGTCGTCACAGTTACAGTTGCTGTCCTTGCAGTTGTTCTGCAGGAGTAACGTGGAAATTCATTCCGAGATGTCAGCTTATGGCAACTGTTGGCCTCCCTGTGGGCTCTCTGCAAGCTTAAACAATGCATGAGTAATGACTGCAAGCGAGGGAATTACTCCCGCCTTGACAGAATGACGAATCGTGGCCTCTGCTTTACCGAGTGAGTGGAATGATTTCCGGGGTTTGCTCCTCCTCTGGGTAACATGTGGGAGCAGTGTGATCACTGGAGAATAAATCACAAGAATTTGAACTCCTGCTTCTGGATTTACTGCCAGAATTTTTCAGAATAATGATTTATTGTGATGTTATTCATAAAAACCAGTCCCTGTTGCTTGGTAATTATTCCCTCCAATTACAGTGTAGCCAGATGAGTGTGAATGTTCGCAGTAGTTCAGTTGAGCAGTGGATTAACTGAATAATTTCAGACTAAAAATAAATAAGCTCATTTCCCCCTAAATAAATTGGTAAACAGTCAGTGAAAGACCTCTCCCACAGACCCAGGGAAGAGACTCGCCCCTCCCAGGAGGTCCAGCAGGCCACAGCCTCAGCGCCTGGGGAGGCTGCCCCACGTGCCTTCAAGGTTAACTGCTGTCACTGAGGCTACTGGAAAATGCACAGTGATTATTACTTCTCTAATATTCATAGCATTAAAATGATTGCTGAAAATCAAGTGAAAATCAAGGTTCAACCACAAAGAGAGCAGGAGGGACATGGGCAGACTGCTATGGTCCCCGCTGACCAACTCAGGGCTACGTGGACTCACAGAGCAACTCTCCCATGGAGACTGGAACCGAAGAGCTCACCCTACCTGCCCGCCAGAGGGTTTCCATCGCAGTGAAGAATGTCATGTGCAAATGTAGAAGGAATAGAGTCCTCAAAGCCACCAGTGTCGGTGTTGTTCACAGCCATCAGTTAAAGGATTACACACAAAATCCTGAAATGCCAGGCCGCAGGGCGGGCGGATTGGAAAGGGGAAGGTGCTCTTCCGTAAGCAGCCTGCAGGAGCCTGCACCAGGGAGAGGGAAGTGCTTCCTCCCAATCTTGGACCATGCAAATGTGAGACTGTTCCGCAGTGCAACTGGCCTAAACGCATCATGTTGCTTATTTCATGAAGAAAATAAATAAAAGGTGGGAGAAACCCTCAGAGTGCAGGACACCAGACGGAAGCGCGAACAACCCAGTACAATAGCTGCCCAAGGCGAGGATCTAGGGTGCGGCAAAGCGTGCAAGAGCGGTTGAGCAGTTCCGAAAGTTGGGATATGCCGTGCGTTAGACGGGCACTGCTTCATCGCTGTTAACCTTCCTGAACGTGATGCCGCTACATAGGCAGCTCGCCTTGTCTTTAGGAGCAATCCACTGAGATACTTAGACCTGAATTGTTTACAAACCGTTCTCGAGTTTCACCTAAAAGGATTCATAGGTAAAAGAGGGAAAGCAGACATCATGTTAAGATAAAAAGTTGTAGAAGAAAAGCAATGCTCAGCCGGCCTGCAGGCTGCTTCCCTCCGCTCTGCAGTCTCCCGGAAGGAGCGCTCTCCTGTGCTCGGGTCTGTCAGGATCCGTGGCCACCCTGTCTGCAGCTGAGGGGCCTCCCTCGCCCCGGCTGTGTGGGCGCTGCCTCTGCCTTGTCATGGTTCTAACTCCTCTTTGCGTCAGTGACCTCCTCTGATGGTGAGGACATCTGAAAGGCTGGCTTCAGTCAGGTCTCCATCCTGGGTAGTAAACTTCAGCGAGGGACCCACTGTGTTCCACTGTCTGCTGAGCGAGCACCTGCTGGAGTCTCAGATGGTCTTTAGAGCTGGGTGTGGTGTCCCCTGCCCATGACCCCAGCACTCCAGGAAGCTGAGGCAGGAGGATCAACAGTCCAGGCCCAACCTTCTGGAGACCCTGTCTCAAAATAAAGATGGATGAGGTGGGAGGGCAGGGAAAGGGGTGAAAGAGGAATGGAGATGTGTTATGTACGTGCCAACTTTGACCAAGAATTTAAACGTTATGTACTCCAAACATGTACCTGTGTGTACAGGTGTGTACACGTGTCCAGTGACTTCTGAAAAGAAGTGTAAAATATAAAATTGATAGCCCCTTTCCTAAGAAAAAACATCAATATTTTGCATGTCTGCCTGTCTGATTCTGTATAAATATGCTTGCAGGTTTCAATATACTGATAAAGTGGGTGAAGGGATATAATTGCTGTTAAAATACTCTCCATGGTGCTGGGGATACAGCTCAGCAGCACAGCGCCTGCCTGGCAAGCACAAGGTCCTGAGTTTGATCCCCAATATCAAAACAACAACAGCAACAACAAAAAACTTCTCTTTGAAGAAACATATTAGCAATGATATCTGTTGTTTTGTGTATGGTGGCAGTGGCCTGGCCCAGGAAAACTGACATTTTAAAAGTCCATTTTAAATTTTTAAAGGTTTTGTAACTGTTTTTGCTACGTCAGGGTTTAGAACAAGCTTACAATACAGCGCAGTTCTGTGATCCTAAAGCTGTTATAAAGCTGTATTCTGATCTTCAATCCAGTGGTGGCTCAAATCTGTTTGTTGGTGCTGTATTCTTGGCCAGGGGCCCTTGGGTTTCTGCTGCGCCCTCTGGAGGGCCATGTGCGTTTGCCCAGTGTGCAGAACTCTCCTTTGAGGTGCCCACTCTAACTAGGAAAGGGGATCAGACCTCCTGGGGGCGCCTAGGGCTGCTGTGGTGCTGCCCCGTGTGGATGTGGATGGCTTCACCCACCGTGGCCCCCAGCTGTCTGCCCGAGTCACAACTGGGGGAGACCCTTGGACCCCTCACCTTGGGAGGAGCCAGAGAGCAGCCCGCTCTGCTCGCCTCGGCCCCTGCTCCCAGGGCCCAGAAAGGCCTGGAGGCACTGCCCACAGCATGGGGCCCGGGGACCGTCCGCTCTGCACTCTCTCCTCCTCTCTGCTCCAAGCATTCTCTGCCCAGCGGCTGAGCTCTTCAGCTGCTGTTCATCCACATCCAGACCCCTTCCCGTCCACCTCAGTTGTCTGCCTCCTGGGGCTGTGTGTCCTCAGCTGTCTACTCTGCATTGTCTTCCGAGGTCTCCATCTGGATGAAGTGCAGGCGCTTGCAGGGAGGTGGCCTTGTGGGCAGAAGGGCCCTGTGAACCCAGGCAAGCATAGGCGGCAGAGGGGCACTGAGGTGGGTGAGCAGAAGTGAGGTCAGCGTGGCTTGGAGCAGGGCGCTGGCTCTGTAACCCACAGTTAGCAAGGGCTGAGGCCCGAGTCCCAACAGATGCTAAGCTGAGGCGGGACTGGGCCATCTTCCTTCATCTCCTCAGCGATTAACAGTCTCTGGTTCCCAGCAGGAGTGCAGGACATGTTTCTTAGATAAACAGCTCAAAGATCCAGCACATTTTCATTTCCAAAGAATGCTTTTCTGGCACCAACCTGAAGCCCAGATTGAAAGAAGCAGCAGTGGGCGCGGCAGACCTGGGCTGTGATCGTCAGCGTTAGGACAGGGGCCTGGCCAGCGCAGGCCTCGCCTGGTCCTCATGGAGAGAATGAGCCACAGTGTGTTCACAGTTAAAGCCTGCGGACGCCCGTGTTGCAGCAGCACCACTCCGTCTCTGTAGTTCTCAGAGTTTGTGCAGGTGATGCCGCCTTTTCAGCCCAGGTGTCACGAGCTGATTACTAACAAAGCTGTTTTAAGAAAACCCAGCCCGCTGTGTTTGCCATAGGACATTCCGGAAGGGCTCCTGAGGAACTTGATGGAGGAGCTGCCCCAGCCCCGGAAGGTTCCCCGTCGCCTGGACGAGTACTCGCAGGAGGAAGTGGCGGCCTTCCCCAGAGTGTGGTCCCCGTAAGTGCCTCTCTCCTTTCTTACGGTACAGTCGCGCCCGGGTCCTGCTCCCACGTGGAACAGCAGTGACCCAGAGTGGGGAGACGGGCTCCACTTGCACGCCCTTGGAGGCACAGCAGCTGCCACCCGCAGATGAGCTCCAGATGTCGCTGTGAGAGCCAGGCGGCGAGTCTCAGACCTGCCGCGTAAGCGGGCGGGGGGAGGGGCCTGGGGGACTGTCCTCAAGCTGCCTGTCATTTTGGGCCACAGTGACCACGTTGTCATTAGCCTAAACCAAGTGACTGTAGATCCCACTGCTTTCCAGATTGCTTCATATGTCAAGGATATCATCTAGTGAAAAGTCATTAATTCTGGAATTTTAGTCTTGAGCCAAAAAAAAACCAAAGCCTTTCTCCTTCCTCCATTCAGTTTCGTGTATCTCAGGGCCATAAAGCTGCTAAGATCTGACAGCCTGTCTCCCATCTAATTGTCTCCAGGCGTCTTGTCTCTGGGACCTGTGGATGAGCATGTGAGCTCAGTCCCATCGCGGGGCCTCATCCACACCGGCCTTTCCATCTGCTGCAGTTAGTCCACGTGATTCAGTGTGTGCATTATGTGTCTACTGTCTCGTTTCCCTTACTAGAGTTCATGAGGGAGCCACACAGGTGCCTTCAGTACTCTGACCTTATGTTAAGCAGGCTTTGACTGAAGTGGTGGCACTGTTCCCTCAAGAAGGTAGGAAGGGCTGTGTAGGAGGCAGGGGGTGAGAGCCTCTCTGCCAAATAGTCTCCTTTATTTATGTTTGTGCTTCTCTCCCTAGTAGCAGTAACTAATAGCAGTAATAAAACTTTGGCTCTCCTAAAGCATTTCCAGTGTGCTTTGCGCTGTCTGATCCTCTGAGCAAACCCACGAGTTAGGATTTTTATCTCTGTTCTTTTTACAAACAAGATAGTATAGGCACAGAAGGATGCAGTACTGCCTCAGATCCCCTCGGAGGGGAAGCAGGGGCTCACCTTCCTGCGGGCTCCTGGGGAGTCTGCGCCTTAGCACCGCGCAGGGTCTGTGGCGAGGGTACCCAGCACGGCGCTTGTGTCCCCGAGCCCTAGGGGCCGCCTTGGCAGTGAGGGCTGGCTTTTTGGAGGTACACAGAAAGTGTTTTTGAAATGTAAAGAAGAATTCTTTCCCCTAAAAAAATGGTGTTGAGGTTCTCATGAATTGTTTAACCTGAAGTTTAAAAAAAATCCAAGCTAGACTCAGTTCCTGCCTTTTTAGTACCTAACTCTGTATCATGCTGGGCCTCAGTGTCTGCATCTGAACCAAGCTGCCTTACCTTGGAATGGAACCAGTCCGCACTTCGGGGTCTCACCGGAAGGATAGGTGAGCAAACAGCTGCAGACAGGAGCCCCTGGAACGCGGGCCAGGGTTTTAACGGAGAGTAAGCTTTGTTACTGCAAGCAAGCCCTGTAGTTGCAGCGTGCTTGCCGACGCAGCGTTTTCATAAACGGGGTGAGGTTGTGCGCTTCTCCTCATGTGGGGCTGTGGTCCGCTTAGGCTGGAGAGTACAGGAGGCGGTGCGAGGAGCTTGGCCCGGGGCCTTCCCCTGGCTGCCCCTCCAGTGCGGGTGATCACAGTAGAGAGTCCTATCGTCCAGGAGCTTCCACTCCTCAGCAGCAGGCTGCGGTACCTTTGCTGTTCTAACTAGGACCGCCAGAGGTGCCTTCGAGTCAGGTGTTGGGCCCCGCGTGTGGGAACTTGGAAGCTCCCTACCATGGTTCCACGGTGCACGCGAGGCAGCTTACCAGCACGGTCTGATCTGTCCAAGCGCGAGCTGCTCGCGACATGTTCTGCCTGCTGCTCTGTAACGAGAGCTCCTTTTCTAGGTGCTCCTGCTTCCTTCCAAGATAGCGAGAAGACAGCCTGAGTGTGTCCTTAGACGAGCAAGGCGAGAACGGCTCTTCCGCCTTTCTTTAAATGGGGCTTTAGAGAAGCTGAGGGCGGAGATGCGTTGCCGAGGAGGCCTTTCTTGCTCGTTCTTCTCAGCCCAGATGTCCGTGTGCAGGAATATGCAGTAGATACCAGACTCTTGGCGGCTTGTTAAAGTTGGGAGCCTTCCTCATAAACACTTAGCTAGCGTGTAGAGCTTCTGTCCCCGCAGTCCTGAGGTGGGGATGTGTTTATCAGAACTGGGGAGCATCCCACAGCTTAGGTGTTCTGGCCACTTAAGCTAAATCGTATCCTTCAAACTGCTCCTAGCCCATCGGGCTGACACCCAAGTCCAGCTACTCTTCACCATGTGAAAAGCATGTGACCGGCTGGGGGCGTGGGGAGGGTGGGTTCACTTTGGAGTTAACCAGAAACTTCCGTCTCAGAGCAGATGATCTTTAGCCTAGGGCTGTGCAGTAGAGCCTTCTGCAGGCGAAAGACCCTTCCACTGAGCTCTGCACACCACCGCCTGTGTGAGGCGGGTGCTTGCCCAGCTGCTGCTGGCCGAGGGTCTGAATTTCTGCTTTTGTGTCATTTTAATAAATTTAAATTTCAGTCATCGCACATGCTGCCACTGGCCATTACTGGACTATGGACATTTCAGTTTTCCCCATTTTGTAATGTCCTAGCAGTAAATATTACATACTCTAGAATACACCTTGTAACTGAATGTAATGAAAATGGGATTTCCCATTATTGGAAGGCTGGGCTCTATAAGAAAAAAAAAGAAGAAGTCTTCTTTTGGAGGAGGAAACAGCTTCAAATATGCTTTTGTTCCACCCAAAATAGCTAGGCCAAGAATACAGTCTTTCTTGGGAGTGTAGTAACTGGCACTGGTTCGAGGTAGGTAAGCACAGGCCCCGCGCGGGGCTCTGGGCAGTGGAGCCCACAGCCTGGTCTCTGTGTAAAGCTGGCGTCATGGCTAGGACTTTCCTCGACTCTGGGTAAAATGGAAGCTTATTAATTCTCCTCTTGGATACCAAAAGCTCTTGAACTAAGTTTGACCACGTAGGTGATTAACAAAATTGTTTTAATTGTTATGATTTCCTCTAAATTATTTTAAATCACTTACAAAAGTTATAATCTTTCAGGATTGATTTCAGCATGTGTTAGGCTTTTTCTGCTAATTAATTGTTCAGTCCATTTAAAAAACCATAGGAATATAAAGCTACTTTTTTAAAAGCAAAAGCCATTTTCCCATATGGGCAACGCATGGTAGCTCTTCATCTTGCTTCTTAAATTAGTGGATATACTTAGCATGTTAGTATTTTTATATTTTGTGAATACATAAATTTTGTAGGACACTGTTGTGAAGCTGTATTGTTTACTGGTGAAACAAAATAGGTACGTGTTTGCCGTGTGTGGGTGGAGAGTGTGGGGTTTGCACTTAAAATTTCTCTTTTTCATAACAAGAATAAGCAATAGCACTATCATTTTTTTTAACTATTCAAGTGCTTGAGATTGTAGCTTTCCAGTGGACAACTTATGTTAATACCATCAGTAATTCCATAATTATTGCAGCCTTTTTCAGCATATTACAAAACCCCTGTAGTCATGGCAATGGAAATGCTGTGATTGTAATGGAAACATTTTGTTATGAAGGCTAAAAATAAAATCTGAATCATTTGGAATTTTTTTATTTCCAGTTTTTGCAAATTCTCTAGGAGGCCCAGGAAAAGCTAGGTAGGTGGAACATTTTAGCTTGGACTGCTCCACGGCCTGGTTCCTCTCTCACATCCCTTCACACCCGCCTTTACGCGAACCCCTGGCCTTTGTGCAGAAACCATGTGGAAAACGGATGCCCCCTTCGCTGAGCAGCCTGCGGGCTGGTGCCTGCTCTTCCGGGTGCCCGGGAGAGGCGAAGGGGGAAGGCCAGGTCCAGGGGCCGCCCTGCCCCTGCGCAGGGTTAGGGTCAGCTCACTGGGCAGACTACAGCGGGTCCCTAGAGCCCAGACCTCAGCCAGGCAGACTCTGACAGGAGCTGCTAACCCAGAACGTGCATATGTTCAGCTCTGAGTAAAGAATCATGTGTTTCTAAAGTAGGACACTTAGACAATGAGGAAAGATGTCTGTCTTTTTAAATTCCGTCAGGAGCCAGGGCCTGGACAGCTCTAAGATTTTCCAGAGTTCGGTGCTGGCCCGGGCCTGTGCCCGCAGGACTGAATTGGCTGCTTTTTGCAGCAAGAAGTTATTAGCTGGGCTCAGGGTTCGGGGTGACTTTCCAACTTTCCCGGCCGCCTCAGCCAGCTCAGCACTGGCCAGGCCATCAGCTCAGTATTCCCAGTGCTGAGTGTCACTCCATTGGGACCGCCCGGAACCAGAACAACTGAGGACCGGCTGGTAAATCGGCAAGGAAGTCCGTTTAGGCAGCAAAAGCCAGACCGCTTGCAAGTCCCCGCCAGTATGGATTCTGATGATAAAGCTGATAACCAAACACAGTGACTTCTCCGTCACTTCTCACTGGTCTCTGGCCAGCTACACTGGTTTTTGTTCATTGGTTTGTGTTTTTAATAGTACCAGGGACCAGAACCAGGCTGCTTGCATGGTAGGACGCACTGTACCACTAGCTCTGGCCTCAGCCCATTCTTCTCTTTACCTCTCCTCTCACCTCCCTCCCTCTTTCTCTCCTTCCCTCCTTTTCCCTCCCTTCCTCCCTCCCTCCCTTCCTTCCTTCCTTCCTTCCTTCCTTCCTTCCTTCCTTCCTTCCTTCCTTCCTTCCTTCCTTCCTTCCTTCTTTCCTTAATAGGATCTCTGAGTTGCCCAGGCTGGCCTTTAAGACCCTCCTGTCTCAGCCCCTTAGTAGCTGGGATTATAGGGAGGCACTGCCAGACCCCACTAACATCTTTGAGGAATATGTGATTGCCCAGGTCTCCTGACATGGTTTATTCTAAATGAGTCATCTTTACTAGAAGCTGAATTAGCTTAATGGGACTAATACTGTCACTAATTGAACTGTGGCACAAACCATGTGTTCAAAAACTTCATGTCTCCTTTTATTGACTGTTTTCACAGTTTGACAGTATCCACTAAAATCTCTTAAGTATTCTCCTGAAGTCAGAGGTACATTCTTTTTTTCGAGCTAGTGTGGCCATGTGGACCTCTGGCCTTTCCATACCTTGAACTGAATCTGCCTTCTGAGATGTGCTTGTTTCCTTTCGGTAATGGCTGGTGATGCTTTGCTGGGGACAGTGGGGAGGATCATGTGGCAGCGATGTGACCTGACCGCTGTGGAGCCGTTGCTGCCACGCTGGAGGATCTTCTATAGCATGCAGATCTGGTTGTTTCACTATCTGGAAAAATAGTGTGATTTTCAAAGAGCATACTGCTTAGAGGTGTTCTCTGCCTGTGGGGACTCTTGCTTGTCAGAGAGATCGCTGCGGCAGAGTATTTGCTGGGCACGAAAAGCACCCCAGTCTGGAGAATGAAGTAAGGAGAGTCTGAGGTTAGTGAGTTCCTGGAGGAGCCAGTAATCTCCCAAGTGTACTCGAAGCACAAGTATGACAGCTTAAAACTGCTGCCTTTGTATCAAAGGCCAAAATATGCATGTATGGTATATATTATTTGCCGTGTGTTACACAGCTGTGGAACTTCCTTCTGCTAGCAGATACATTCTTCCTCCCGCCTGCTGCTCTGTGCCTGTCAGCAGCAGCAGGACCAACACACCTGCCCAGTGTGTGTGAATGCTTGCATGTGTGAAAGCATATCCTCTAAAAGAGAGAAACGAAGCCGGCGTGGTGGTGTCACCTGTAATCCCAGCACTCTGAGGAAGCTGAGACAGGAGGATTGTTGCAAGTTCGAGACCAGCCTGGGCTACAAAGTGAACTCAAGGCCAGCCTGAACTGCTTAGTGAGACCCTGTCTCAAAAAGACAAAAGAAAGAAATGAACTTTTAGTTCATAAAGTGTGGTTCATATTCATAGTTTGCTCTTTGGTGCCTAAAGCTTTCTTAGTAAGCATAGCCCAAGTAAAACCTTACCAGCCTGCGATCTAAGTTCAGCACTACACCTAATTTTGGACGCTGTATCTGCATCTGAGGAAAGATCAAGGTAGTTGTGTTGAATACTATCAACTCACACTCTGTCAAGAAGCAGATTTCTGTGGTTTCCATCAAACAGCATGAAAGCTGATAGCGTTTAGCTTTCTGTAACAGCATTTGAAATGTCCGAAGATGGCTGGAGACTCCTTTAGATTGCGGTCACTGTTTACAAGTATATTAAATTCATGCACTTCATGTTAAAAGCTCATTACTTGCTCCGTCCACTGGCAGGAAGAGCGCAACTGCAGGATACAGATCCGCTGCCGATGCTCGCAGCAGGAAGCTCAGCCAACGCGCGCAGGTGCATGGAAGCATCCACGGAGAGCAGAGCGCCGCTCTGAGCGCCCGGCCTTGACTTCCGGGTCGGTTAACCTGAGGCCTGCGGTACCGGGAGATGCGCGCGCTGCACAATCAGAGGTCAGCTGCGGTCACGCCAGTGCTGCATAGGAGGACCCGCACCGGCTAAAGAACCTGAAGGGAGCAATGCACGGTGCTGCGGAAGATACTTGAGCTACAGTTTACATCTTTCTTTGGTGATAAGCGCCAAAGGAATTTCAGTACCCAGGCTCGGCACTGCACGTGGCTGCTACTGTGTCAGTAGAGCAAAGCCAACCCGCTAACGGTGCCTTTGGGTTCCCCTTGGCTCCTCAGGTCCAGAGCTGTGTCTGGGGTCGGGAGTGACCCTTGCTAAGCAGTGAGGGCCAGGACCCAGCATCTTGTCCCGCAGGAGGGGCTTGTGAGAAGCAGAGCCCCAGCCCCTCTGAGCCACCTGGGAATCAGACTCCGAGGTTCCTCCGGAGCCCCAGCGACTTGTGTGCCCAGCTGGGTTCAGGCAGCACCAGGGCAGGTGGTGCCATCCCACCCTTCCTGATGTGGCAGGCCCCTCGGCTGGAAGGGCAGAAGAGCAGCTGAGCGCTGTGTGCTGGCTTCTGTGTTGGTGAGAGGAAGACGGGCTCCAGAGGCTGGGCAGCGGGTGCCACCACCTCTGAAGTCCCTTGGCTGACAGGCCCTGCCCCAGGTCCCAAAGGGACCCAGTAACGGAAGAGCGGCAGGAGGAGAGGATGAGTTTGTAAGCACAGTGGCATCGTTGGGCCCTCGCCATGTGCTACCAAAAGACACATAACTAACATCCACTGTGTGCTGGCTGTGCTGGCTTCAGTGACTGGGGGATCTGCTAAGCTGGGACTCAGCCTTCAGGGGACCCAGTGGTCACTGGCATTGGGGGGTTGAGGGGGGTCCCACAAGCACCGTGGCTGGGCAGATCCCTGCCACCTCCTCCCTTGTGCAGGGCACTTGCAGCCTCAGCTTTGGCATTGCAAGATGAGGGTAATAAAGTAGCGTAATTCACAGGGCCATTGCTGTGCTTTGTGGCACCTGGAAAATGTCCGGCACGTGCTATTCTCAAGGCAGAGCCAGTGCCACTCAATGCACACCCTGGGGGGGATGGGCCAGAGTCCCCAGCTGTCCCTGAGGAAGGGACATTGTGAAGAGTTTGCCAGAAGACACAGCCACTGAGGTGCATTATGAAGGAGGAGGCGGGCCTGCTGGGCAGAGACGACGCCAGGCAGAGAACAGTGCAGAACCCAGGCCCGGGTGTGGAGGAGGAGTGAGCAGGCTGCAGGGGCTGAGGGGTAGAAGGAGAGCCCAGGCTGCACAGGGAGGGGCCCAGGTTCATCCTGGAGGCGGCTGTGCAGATCCAAGCAGGAGCCCAGTCTGGGGTCTCCACGGCTCTTCCAAGCTCCCACCCTGTGTCTGGGCTGCCTCTCATGCCCAGCTTGTCACACTCAGGGTCAGCCCTCCATTCCCGGCCTGACCTGCACCCTGCAGGCACTGCATGACTGTCTTCCAGACCTGCCCTTGCCACTCCTTGTCCCTACGCATCTCTGACAACCCTCAGCCTCTAGCTGTTGCTTCTTCCAGATGGCCTGGAGACACGTGGGGCCTTCCCTAGCCCCCTCGCCTTGAGGTCAGCATCTGCAGTTGGACTACGCCCTTCCCTCGGGCCAGTGCTAGACTGAGCCCACCCAGAGGCGGCCTTCTCCCTCTGCTCGGGCCTTGCACAGGCGCCTTCCATGTGCGCTGATTTAATGGCCTGAAGCAAAATGGTTCATTTGCTTCCATTTCTTTCTGGTGGCACCACCAGCGCCCCAACGGGCCATGAACCAGCTAGACGGGGAGCAGAGCACTTCTCCCAGTGCCGACGCCTGTGACCCGGAGCCACATGCGGCCTTTTACCTTTGGAAGGTCGTGGGACACTGCAACAGGACAGAGCTCCGCCGTTTGCCCTTCTTGTGGCTGCAGGGGCAGATCCAGTGTGGCAGATCTGGCTGGCTTCTGGGACCAGGGCCGGGTATAAAAGTTGGAGAGTTGTAATGTGGTTCTTTTATTCAGCCAGTAGACTCTTGGTCTTCTTGGCTGGGCTTTTGAGAGTATTTGGTGTAAGAAATCATGCTGTAAATGTGGAAGGAGCTAGATAAGTCATTTCAGGACAGCTTAACTGCTTTTTAAAGGAACTCAAACTATTAAATATTTTTACAGCTATAGCTGTAATGAGCACCTAATACTATACATATATTGTTGAGAGTAATCAGGCACTTTGCATTTAAAGTTTTTTATTCTCATTTCACCTGTTATCCTATATTTCATACTGTTTATTAGATTTAACACCTTCTTGAAATTTTTGTTTTAATTTGCTAAGGGAAATGACTCTCAGGTGTGATTACATTCATGCCTCAGTTCACCAACTCGATTCTCCCCATGATTCTGGTTGAAAACCAAACTAGACAAGAACTGAATCAATTTCCCCATAAGGTCAACATTTAACCTGGCCATTGAGCTTGATTTGGTTCTCATTCAATTCAGGTTTCGGCCAGAATCATGGAAAGAATTGAGTTCATGGACTGAGTTACCACTGTATTATATTGTAACGTTTAAATCAGGGAAAAACCCAACTCTATGTAGTAAAAATAGCAAAGGCCTGGCCTTTATACCTTTAGGTGATATATATATAATATATCATATATATATACATACATACATATGTCATAATGAAAACTAACTTTAGCATGTGACAAAATAGTGTAAATAGGGAAGTTGTTCCTTCAAAATTTGACTCTGTAAGGTCATTCTATACTTTTGTATGAATTTTAAACTCTTAAAAATCATGGTAATTCTGTAAGAAGAGGTTAATAAAAAGATGTTCAAAATTAGAAGAGACAGGCAAATTTAAGTTACTAGATGTATTTTTCTACAGGCACACGGTGATTGTATTTATACCTTCAACAGGACTTCGGAATTTTCATGGAACTTCCATTTGTGATGTTTGGCATTAGTATTTCTTACCAAATACTTAGATAAAATGTTTGTAGCGATTTCTCGGAGAAGAGTTAGTTTTCCTTTTAAATTGGAAAGGTAATCTTTCTTCCTCAGCTAGGAGAAAGTGAAATAATGGGTCACTAGGAAATAAGCGCTGATTTTTGTCTTTCAGACCTGAAGATTACCGGCTGTAGGAGGAAACGCCCGCAGTGACAGCTGCTTCTTCCTGCTGCGTCTCGCTAACCCAGGACACAGCGGGAAGGTGACTGCTTCTGGTCCCCGGCACAGCTCCGGAAGGGCTGAGCCCGCCACCAGAAATCATAGTGGAACACTTTATTTTGTAGAAGTGTATCATTTATTTAAATGTTATAAGTGATTATAATAAAACTTTGGTTAGCTATGTAATTTTGCGTTTGTTGAAAACACACACACTGAGAACACACTGCAGTTACAAGTTGCAGAAAATGCGCTGCGTGCAGTTCCCCGCGTCCAGGTCGCCCTTCTCCCCCTGTGGCCTTCCCTCTGCTCCCATCGGTCCGTCTGGCTCCCAGCCAGCTCAGCCTGCTGCCTTGCTCTGCGGCACTGCCGACTGCTGTCTTCTGGGTCCCAGGTCGGCTCTGGGCCTCCATGGCAAGAAAGTCACACAGCTGCGCCTGAGTGCTGCGTGGAGCACCCCGGCCTGCCGCGGCGATGTCCTGGACTCCTGCACGGCGCCCCTCTCGCTCCTGTTCTACTCACCAGGGTGCAGGGGACAATACCCCAGCAAAATACTCTCTAGAAATTAAGATGCAGAACTACTGTGCTTACATTCGATGTTGTTGTCTTCCCTCCTCTTGTCCTGGCCCGTTAAGGCATGTGTTTGCATTGTCCTCGGCATTCAGCAGACCCTGATGCCAGGGCCGGGGAGGCAGCAGTCACATGTGCACTCCGGGCCCTCCAGGGCCTGCCCAAGAGTGTGGTCTGACTTGGAGCACGAGGAGCTGTAATGCTGCCCGTACATCGGCTCTGTAATAGACATACAGCTACTGTCTCAAGATTGGATCCTGAATGTCCCCAAGTCCCCAGCCCGTCACTCTCAGGAGGTTACAGCAGTGAGGGTCACTGGGCGCACACCCTCAGAAAGGTGGATCCCAGCCCCTCCTCTCTCACAGCCCGGCCGTGAGTCAGCCTGCAGAGCAGCCCAGAGTGACAGGATGGACCAGCCAGGGACCGTACCCCCCACAACTGCAGGCCAAAATAACCTTCACTCTGGCAAGTGGGGCACGGCGGGTGTTTAAAGGAACAGTAACAAAGCTGACATGCATGCAGAGGAAAGTGCCCTTGACCTGGTGACAGGCGAAGCGGCTGACCATTGTCTGCCCTTTCACACTCCACCATCAGTTCAGCCCAAAAGGACAGTCGGCCACGCAGTGTGGGACTCGGCAACCTGCAGGGGACAGACAGGCGGGACCACGGTGCAGCACCCCTGCGAGGCCCAGGGCAGGGAAAGAGCTTGCAGAAACAGCAACAGTGCTGTTCCTCCAAGAATGGCGTGGTGAAGACAAGCTGGCATGACAGCAAATCGGCACAGATAAATCAACCATTGGAGCCAAAGTCAGTGGGCATGAGTGATTTTGTACCAGGCAACTGTGCTGCACTCTAGGTTTAATCAGATAAATGAGAGAAATAACTGCCCCGCTGAGCACAAGGCCCGGGAGGGGCATTTCACAGCTTTTCTCTCACGCCTTTGTGCCTGAGTATGTGGCCCTGTGTGTTTCATCCTGCTGTGCCCCGGCCAGCAGCACTGAAGGTTTTGAAACAGGAGAAAACGTGGTATCATGTAGCACGTGGGACCCATAGCACCTTGGAAACCTGGGTGACAGCACTGAAAAGAAAGGAACGAGAGCTTGTATAACCTCCAGTAGTCATTGCTCAGGCACTGCAGTCACTGGAGAGAGTGGCAGATGTCACCAGTGTCACCCAGACTCTTCTGGGTCTAGACAGGCACCTGCATCGCGAGAGGAGACACTTAAAATGGCTCGAGCTGGGTTTCTGCTGTGAGCCAGTTCAGGGAAATGAAAACCCAAACAGGCGACAGCCATCTCCCCCCATTCCACTGCGTCCAAAAACCTGAGAGCGCTTACCTACATGGTTGGGAATTTCCCATGGTGAATAGCGGACCTCTCCTCATTGCTCTTGTCACAATAGCACCATGAGCCTAGTATCCCTTCATGTGTTAGACATTTGTGACACTTAGTCCTGTGGTCACCTCCTCCCCATAGTCCTAAGCGTCTCACTCCCCAGCCCTGGCAGATGTAGCCACAAGGGTGTCGCCGACGAGCCTGTGGCAGGGGCCTCCTACGCGGCATTGATGGCACTTGGCGGAGTGTTTTCATCAGCATGCATAGACCATCTCAGGAGTTCAATTAGGACTCAGCAGCAGGGCAGGGTAAGCTCAGCTTCAGAGCAGACCTGACAACTCTCCTTTGCCCGGAGTCTCGTTCCTCTGCCAGGTTCCTGCTCTAGGCTGACAGCTGGGATTTATGATCCACGAGATTCATAAACGTCTCTGGGCTCAGATGAACTGGGCCACACGCTGGTCCAGAGGCCTGGGTTGGTGGTAGCCAAGCATTGCTGCCATCTTTAAAAGTCACTGGAGGCAGAATTTTGTTTTGCTTGAAAGACTGAATGTGAACGGTGGAGCCTTTCCAGCAGCTGCGTGTAAGTGACAGCTACCAGGCTCTGACTGAGGTTCCTGTGGTTTATTGCTGACCTCTTCCAAGCCAGATCTAGACATTGTCACCATGCATGTTGCTCATTTCTTTTCTTTACCACATTCACTGATTTGTTTTTCTGCCTTCTGGAGAAGAGGGTCAGGGGCACATTCCACCAGGAGCAATGTTAGATGTCCAGGTCTCTGTGGAACAGGTCACAGTGTCTAAACCTTCAAAACCTGGTGGCCCCAGGGGGCATTCTGCCAAGCCCTACTCTGTGGGGTTTGGATTGGATCGGAACCTACTGGGGAAGGGAGGGGTTCCAAGACAGACACTGAGGCTTCACTTCTCAAGCTTGTGCAGAACGGGTGTTCCTCTCCCTGCCCAAAACACCCAACACAAGAGAACTGAGCAGTTTTGTAGTCTTGCTACCTCTTGGAAACTGTAAACCTGAGATGCAGGACAGTCTAACAGGTGGTCTGCCCTACCCTCAGCCAGCTTTTAGTAGGCCGCCCGCCAGGCAAGCGAGTGAGTAAGGGTGTGTTTTCCGTGCAGACAGCATTGATAGGACCTCCACAGAGACCGTCATTTGAAACCTTGATTTCAAACAAATCTTTACTTCAAGGTTTAACTGTGCTTTCCCAGCCCACACGCACCCGTTCCAAAGTTAACACCCATTAAGGTCTTGCACGGGGTGTCTGGTGGTGGGACACCGCGCTTTATTGGCCGTGTCACCGAGGTCCAGATCATAGACCCACGTAAATCATTTCAAATCAGCACTGCAGAGTGATGATGCCTTTTCCACGTCTCCTTTAGCAATCACAGAGCTAACGGGAGCCTGGCTATGCAGGGGGAACTCGGAGTACAAAGCATCTGTCTTTACTTTTTGGCTAAGGCACACAGTCCAAATAAAATATTTGTCTAGCTTGTTAGAGAAGCTTTACTAGACATTTTACTGTTTGTGCACTGTTACCAGCACGGTGTGTAGGCAAAGCCAATAAATCCTGGGGAAGGTGAATGTGTGTATTCTTCAGAAAATTTGACCTAGAGGCCTACACTTTGGAGGCAGTGGATAAGCAGCCAATTTACCAGTCTGTATTAACAAGGGACCAGCTGCCGTGTTTCACCTGCACTGTCATGCAGGCCACACTGGACTCCTACAACCGTGTCCAAAGTGCTCGAGATCTGTGCTCCTGTAGAAGTAAAACCATGCTCCCTCCTGTCTCAGAGCTTCATCTGTGTGAGGAATGGCAGAAAATGAACAAAATATATAAGCTACATTAAATTAAATTTGGAAAAGATCTTCAATCAATCCTCCCTCTGAGTCTGCCATAGCCAGGGTGTGAGTCGTCTTTGCCATCTCCTGGGCGGGCACGGTGCTGGCCAGGAGGGTGTCGTTGCAGGGATCATCAGTTTGATTGGGTGAAGACTTCTAGAGAGGAGCTTAGGTTGTGGTTATGGTTTATACCTAGATGTTCCCCTCAGAGCCTCCTGCACTCCTAGGCGGGGCTGTGGGGAGCTCACTGGATCTCGGAGGCCCAATACTCACCAGTGAATTAGTCCACAGTGAGTTGAGAGCTATGTAGTATTGGGAGGTGAAGCTGGGCTGGAAAAGGTGGTCCCTGGGGGTGTGGCCTGGAAGGGTCTAACTGCCTCCCTATTCCTGGATCACGCTGCTTCCTGCCTGCCCTGCCATGGACTGTTTCTCCTCGGTGATGCCCCTCTGCCACGCTGCCCTGCCTGGAAACCAGTCCATTATGAACTGAAACCTCTACAAACTGAACCAAAGTCAGCCTCTCCTCCTTTAAATTGTGGGTGTCCTCTTTGGCTCTTCCTTGCTACTTGCTGACTGCCGTAGATTGAGCAGCTTTACCTCTGCCATTCCCTTCCACCATGCTGTTCCTGCCTGGGAGCCAGGAAAACATGGACTGAAATCTCAGAATCCATAATCCAGTATAAATATTTCTCCTTTACATTGTATGTGTCGGATACTTCATCCCAAAGTGGAAATGTGATTCCACAAAACGCTTGATGGGGCGGGGGTCCATGTTGACTCATTCTGGTGTTGGTGGAATTCCTTTCCCTCTCTGCAGCACTGAGAGTCTCATTTCCTTGCTGGCTTCAACTGGAGGCTCTTGCGGTTGTCTGCTGGAGAATGCAGCCTGCAAAAGAAGGCAGCCTGGTCACCCAGGCCTGGCCACCCAGCCACTTGCTTCATGCTGGCCAGCAGGCTAGAAAGGGTCTCTAGCAAAATGAATGCTCTGGTAGTGAGTAGTGGAACCACATCCAGCCCACCCCCAAGCCAGACACAGGCCCTGCCGTGCTCCAGGGGAGGAGACCATGCAGCCAGCTGCCTCCTCCCTGTAGAACTACCCAGGGATCCAATGCCCAAGACTTCCACGTGGTCAGCCCCTCTTCTTGCCCTAATCAAGGTCACTCTGCTTTGTGGTCAGCTACCTTCCCACATTTGTTCCTTTTTGCAGCAAAACTCACCCAAATAATGAGAAATCCTTAGTTTCGCCATTAAGGTTTTCTTTTTTCTTAAATTTCCTAATATTTGTTTCAATTTTTATTTTTTATTAGTCTGTGTCTGCAGTACATAATGACCATGTTCCTCGGGCACAGTTGTTGCATGCAGACAACACGTCTTCATTCTTCCTGCATCAGCCTTCTCTCCCCGCCTCCTCCGCTCTCCCCGTCTCTTGATCCCCACCCGCTTTGAGAAAGATCTGCCTCCCCGCCTCCTAACAGCTATCTTTTATTTTGCTCTTGATAGTTTGGGTTTGAGAAACCATGACACATTTAAGCTTGTGTGTCTGATTTACTTCACTTCACATTATGGTCTCAAGATGCCCCCATTTCCCTACAGATATCTCGTGTGTACCCTTCTTTGTGGCAGAGCAGCATTCCGCTTTGTAGTAAATAACACATTTTCTCCATTCATCTGTTGAGGGACATAGAGGCTGCTTCCACGGTTTAGTTATTATGATTGTTCCGCTATAAATGTGAAGATTTTAAACGATGTCCGTGTTTCCCATTTACTGCAGTGTAGAAGCCGTGTTTACACAGCAGCCTACAGCCCCACGTCTAGCCAGCCAGCTCCAGCTGTGCTCCAGTGCTACCTCCTGCAGAGCTCCCTCTGCTCCTCCCGCTCAGCCCGCGGACTGCCTGCTGAGAATCCTCCCTCACAGGCTTCTCCCTCTGCCAGCGGCTTACATCTACTTCCCACAGTGCCTGCGGCTTCCTTCTGTGCTCTACCATTGGCTTCCTAGGTTTCTTGTTGGTTTCCTGTCACTCCCACTAGAACAGCACAGAGAGGTTAGAGACTTTTGGGTGTCCTGCTTGGCCATGCGCTCCAAGTCCCTAAAGCGTGCCAGGAATGCCCCCTGCTTCACCCTTGCAATCCCACAGCGCCAATGTACGTGGTAACTTGCAAATGCCTTCCGACTTGCCTTTCAGCCTTGAGCGTCTACACCCTTGATACAGTGCCCTTCTGTTCACCTGTGGCATCAGCCAGGGCTCTGGCAGGCTGGCCCGAGGGAAGCCTTACTCTGCTACCTGTGCTTTGCCTCAGAGGACTCCCATACCAAGATGGCACCCATACCAAGATGGCACCCATACCAAGAGGGCACCCCCATACCAAGAGGGCACCCCCATACCAAGAAGGCACCCCCATACCAAGAAGGCACCCCCATACCAAGCTGATGCTTCCATACCAAGAGGATACCCCATACCAAGATGACAACCCATACCAAGATGGCACCCATACCAAGAAGCACTCTCATACCAAGCTGGTGCCTCCATCCCAAGAGGGTACCCTCATACCAAGGTGACACCCCATACCAAGAGAGCACCCCCATACCAAGCTGATGCCTAAGGTTAGACACTAGAGCACCAGAGATCACAGCTCAACCCGAGGGGTTCAGGAGCCAGAGGGGGAATCTTCAGTCTTTCACCCCAGGAGCACAATTCTGAAATATACTCCTCATTTCCCAGAGTTCATAGCGGAGCTGACTCCCACTGTCCCTAGCATCAACCCTGACCATGTATCTGATGTTGGCTTGTCTGTGTTCCCTGTCTCAACTGCTCTGTTCCCTTACTGCAACACCCTTGGGCCACCTCCCAGGTAAACTTCCTGCATAAACATTCTTGTTTTCTATTCCACTTTTTGGAGACTTCAAGCTGAGACATGCCGTAGCCTCTCCTTGCATCAAAGTCGGGCATAGAGCTTATTACTCCCAGAGCAAAATGCAGATTCCCTGTCACGGGGCACAGCGAGGCTACCGACACTCCAAGGGTTCTCTAATCCCTCATCTCCATCCACTCCTAGATTTGACTTCACATTCCTGCTCTTCTTTAACACCGGTAATTCCCAATCATGTCCTCATTCTTTCGTACCTTTTCATACTTGGAAAACTTTCCCCAGCTCTGCTCTGCCTCCCCTGTCTCCTCCATGTCTCACTCATCCGTTATCACTGATCATCCTTAGGTTTTATTCTCCCCCTATCTCTGCTCCCCGATATGCGTGTGTTCTAGCCACTCCCTTACTGTATTACAATCACTTGTTTTTTCATTGACAGGCTACGGTTATTGAGGGTCAGCAAATGGGTCTGGGTCCTTGTGAGTGTCCCTAACCCTCAGCACAGTTCCTGACTCACGGTAACATCGAAAGGAACACTCGGCACATTTTAGGTCTGTAATAGACATTCGCTGCGTGAGCCATGACAGCTTTATGAGCCGTGGCAACGCCAGCTAATGTAACACATGCCCAGCTCTAGGCGGTTACGCATTCCAGGTTTATTCTTGGTGCATGTCACGATACATCCAGTTGTTCCTGACCGGTCACTGGCCTTCCCCAAAGTCATCCAGAAGCCCACCTCCTGCCATGCCAGGGCTCCAGCCTCCTCAGGACTTGGGTCACCTCTGCATCAGATGTCAGATGGCAGGGCGGCAGGTGGAGGACACCGCACTCCTTCACTTCCTCAACTCCAAAGCCAACTCTGTCTTCCACCAGAGCGGACATGTCCCAGAGCCACGCTGAGGAAGCTGGGAAATGAGAATTAGTTTGTACTGCACTGTAACCAGCTAGTCTCAGCAGCCAGCATGAGATTCACAGTGACCTGCCCAGTGTAGAGTGAGTCTACACTGACCCCTGAGCTACGGAGATGAGGAGTTTGACTTTAGTAAGTTAAGGAAAGGATGTGTGGACAGCAGCTCCACGCTAACACACAGGGGTGACCAAACCCTGGGAAGCACATTTAAATTAGGAAGTATTATTATCTCAACTCCTCCCCCCTCACCTTCAGCCTACTTATCCCATTGTTCTCACCCCTGTCTGAAGCAGTTCTGGAGGTCCTCTTTCATGAGTTTCTCTGTGAGGTGTGATCAAAAACATGGTGAATGCTGCAGTCAAATGCCGCCCCACAGAAAGGCAGGCTCGTAAAAACACTGCCACGCGTCCTCATCCACCTCATACCCTGGATCTAGCACTGTGTGACTTCTGAGTCTTCCCCAAAGTCAAAATGACAAGTCAACTTTCTTAACGGAGTCAGGACCTCTGGGGAGCTACGGCAGTGCAGCCGAAACACCCCTGAAAGAAGGCTTCCGGAATGCTGCCAGCAATGGCAAGAGTCATGGATAACTGTGTTCAGAGTGAGGGGAAATATTTTGAGGGGGGTTCACCCTGATGTGTCTTTTACTGTAGTAACCTTTAAGTTTAAATATCCACCATATTTTTTGATCACACCTCATAGGTGTCCCATGAGTCACGAAGCAGGCAATTGCTTCCCAGCACATCCCAGGCTGCTGGACCCCACAGCTGTGACAGGCAGAGCATTAAGAACTGCTAAGGAGCTAACGTTCTGATCCAGAGAAGGCACCCAAGCTGCCATCTTCCTGGTACCTGCAAATGCCCCTGTACGGCTGTCTCATCGTGGGACAACGGACACCCTCAGCCGGTTCCTCACTGCTGGGCCTCTGGCTGAATGCCCAGTTCACGGTCACTTTGCCACATCTTGTCTTTGAACGCCACCTTCAGCTGTGCAAGTGTGGGTCGCATCCCCTTCGAAAGCACCCGCGAACATAGACAGCGCAGAAATCTCCAGGCAAGAGAAGCAAACCTCTCTCAGACGCCAGCAAGCTGTTCCTGCCGCTGGCACGGTCGGCTGTGGAACCGTGTTGTCAAGGTTTTCTGTCTGCTCAGTCTCCAGAGCTGTGGCCCTACTGGAAGACACAGCCCTGCTGGGAGACAAGTCAGCAACAGACTGAGGCGCTGCCCCAGCGATCAACTGCAGCAGGCAGCCTGGTGACCACGGAGATGCCCCGAGCAGGACAGCCCTGGCAGTGCCCAGACCCCATCGCGGGAGTGTCTGTGAGGAGCACTTGCTCCTTCTGACTCCCCGGTTTGATGCCTAACAGCATGTGAGTACGAAAAAGACGGGTGAAGTGAAAACACATGAGTTTTCAAGAAACCACATTCTCTGTGAAACGTCTACTCGGGAAGGACACGCGTTTGAGCTTTGTGCTTTCTCTCAGGGAAACTTTAGCTGATGTTAATGATTCTATGACATAGTTTTAGAGAATAATCAGGGGTACATTTCATCAGGTTTCACAGAGTTTGGGCCCGAGGAGACAACAAGGACAGATAAAGATAAATGTCTTAAGTAATTACACTTCTCTTTTCCGCCTTATTCATTATGGTTGTTTTCTTACCATTCAGAACACATTCTGGATCTTAAAAATATTTTTACTGCTCTGGGTTTCATTATAAGGCTTCTTTTGAGTTGGGTTAATACAAATAGAGTTTGCTGATTGGTCATGGCTTTTTTTAATCAACAAAATAAAATGAAATTAAACTAAGAAATAAAACCAACATGGTTACTCATGCCAGCATATGTTTTTCATTGCATAGTTAGGTACAGAGAAAAAGTGAACCATTAGTAGCATTTGTTCATTTATAAATGCCACAAAAATAAGAGGTGTGATCTATGAGGTGTGATCAAAAACATGGTGAATGCTGCAGTCAAATGCCGCCCCACAGAAAGGCAGGCTCGTAAAAACACTGCCACGCGTCCTCATCCACCTCATTCCCTGGATCTAGCACTGTGTGACTTCTGAGTCTTCCCCAAAGTCAAAATGACAAGTCAACTTTCTTAACGGAGTTCTTAAAGAGAATCATTATACCTCTCCTAGGAGTAACATTTTCCTCCTTTTATTATGTTTTCCAAATGATCATTGGCTACCTTACCATCTTTCTAAAATATTTAGATTATTAGAATATGGATTATAATATTAAAATGTTCGCATTATAGAATATTCAACTATTCCATATCATTAGTTACCATGATATTAAAAAGTTGACAGATTATTTTACAAAGCAGAATATTATTCTTAAATCTCTTCTCATTTTACAGTAACACCTTCAGCTTCTGAAAGCCTACACTAGTTGCAAAATATTTTTAAACCATATAGAAATATTAGCGGGAAATGAAATTAATGCTTTAAAAAATCAAAGTTCCTGCAATGCAAGACTCAGGAGGTAACCACCGCAAAGCACCTGGAGTTTATCCACCGCCGATTTACAGAATGGCAAGGTGGGCAGAATACTAAATAGTGTGTGGAGTGTTCTGCTACTGGCTCTTTCTCATTTCATGGCACATTTGGATATTTTGTGTCGCCCAAATTTCTAATGAAATTGTTCAGTCAAATGAATAATGTAAAACTCCCATAAGTGTATAAACTGCTTAAATTCTGCCAATGATTTTGGTTGATGATAGAGTCTAGAAGAACCAAGGTTTCACGGCCAAGGAATTCTGTAAATGCTGAGCAAGCCCGGCACGAACGTGTCCTCTCCATGAATGTTTCCAGTGCCACATCAGATTAGAAAGAAAAGTTATGATGTTTCAAGAAAACCAAATATTTTGCTTCATACCTTGGAAACCTCTATTCTGCAAGAGACTGGCCCTTCCTGGGGGGACGGTCCCACAGGAACACAGGCCTGGACCGGAGGCACAGCTGGAATTAGTCATCCCGACCCTTCCAGCCTGTTTCATCTCTCCTAAGTCCTGTCTGCTCCTCGTAATGGACTTTGGAAAGAAAGCACAGAAAACTCATGGCCAACATTCCGTTCTAAAACCACTTTCTGTCCCTCTGCAAGTTTCTGCCTCACTTGTGAGATTGCTATTTATCTGATCTCCCAAACTTGAAATCGAGGGGACGTTCTTACCTCCGTGTATGGTTCCCCCCCATCCAGGCAGTCACTGACTCTGCCCACAGCACTTCTTGGGCAGCCCCCCAAATCGCATCTCCTCTCACTGCCCCTGCGCCCCCTGCACCAGGGGCTTAGCCCTCTCCTGAACCACACTAGCAGGTGGCATGGTGCAGACAGACAAGGGCACGTGAAGCTGGCCCACAGACCCAGGAGAATCAAAATCCCTGTTCTGTGTCTCCTGTGCACCTGTGTAAACTCACAGGTGTTACTTTGCATATTCTGATATGTGTAACAAAGGGAATATACATTTTAATATGTGCATCAACTTGTTATAAAGTGCCCGGAGTAGCAGCTCGTCCATGCAGGTCTTCATTACATGCTTTTTACTCCACCCTGTCTATTTTGTACACAATCAAAATTGCGCTTCTAAAAGTAACTCCAGGCAAATCGCCCATCTGCTTGGAAACATCCACTGAGTTCCTGGTGCCTACAGGTAGGAATCTGCACATCGAGGTATGGAAGAGAAAATCTCCCCAAATGAGACCCAAGCTGGTTTTTGGACTGAACTCAGAGCAGGAAGTCAGGGAGCTTCTGAAGACGAGGTTCTAGTCCAGCACCCAGGAAGTGGCTGAGCTCTCCGTGAACACCAGCTAGCAGTGAGATGGGTGGGTATGTACGTGAGAGACAGGCGAGGGCCCAAGTGTGTGAATGACTAGGTGTAAAAGTAGACGAGATTTAAGTACTTCCCCACATCCTGAAACCTATAAAGGAACTGGCTTTCCTAGCTTCCATCACAGCTGATCTTTGGTTGTCAGGTAGTAGCCCCGTGCCCCAGACTTCTGCCTCCCACCTGGGGAAGTGTCTCCTCCTGCTGTAGAGGAAACCCGGTGTCCACATGATGGGTGGGAGGGTGTAGGAGCAGATGCCCCTGGAAAGTATTCCACACTATGGAGCAGCTGTCCCGTGTCAGGCGTGTGACATGTTACAGATCGCAGGTGACACGGGAAGTCAGGGGCAAAAGCATCAGCTAGAAAAGGGAACTCTGGGCTCGGGGTTGTCAAGGTGGCTGGGGTGGGGTTCAGGGAGGATCTCACACAGGATGGGGGACCCAGGGGGAGCCTTGGGTCTTGAGTGTGTATGTCAGTGAGTGGTTTCTTCAGAGGCAGGGCAGTCCCTCCCCAGTGGGAAGAAAATGGTCAGAGATAAGGGGACAAGACAGGACTTGTGTTTGGGGCTGGCAACAGTTCGCTGGACTGCGGCTGGCAGAGTATTTGCTTGAGAGATCAATTTCCACGCGTTTAATAAAAACTAAGCACAAATGACCCAAGCCAGAAAAGTCTCGTAAACAGAAATGAAAGAGAAGCAGAGAAAGCAAAGAGCTCGGGGTGAGCAGTCATCCCTGCTCCGGCCCCCGAGCCTGTAGGTGCCCCCAAAACACGATGCCAAGGTCGCCTGCATGGATCTGAGAATCCACCCCCAAGCTCCAACTTCACTGGTTAACATTTATCGGCTGAACTGAACTTGTCAACCGTTCTGCCCAAAATGAATATTCCTGGGATGGGGGATGTGTCCCCCATCTTCACGGCTCACACCAGAAACTTGGGTTCTCCCTGATCCGTCACCTCCTCCCGGCTGGGTGACCAGGAGGCCACGGTGATCCTTCTGGCTTCGACACTCCTCTGCTGTCCAGCCCTGGGCCACTGCAGCGCTGCTGCCCAGGAGGTTTGCGTCCTCTCCCGCTCCGAGCCAGTCTTGGCCACGTTTTCATAGCGATGGCGACGGGTGTCTGTCTCCCAGGCTGTGGTCAGAGGTGACAGTTGGTGGGGGGCAGATAATCTGTTCCCAGCTCAGACATGTGACGCAGAATCTTCCGGAGTCCTTCAGAGTCGAACCTGCACGTTCGTAAGCTCTCTCTCCACTCCTTTTTGCCATGAAAATGGAAGAATTATTGGCGTGAAAGGCTGAGTGGCCTACAAGGGAAGGGTGGGCACCTTCGAGCAGAGTGTTCTGATGTGAATTGCAGCTGTGTGTTCTGGGGCATTAACTTTGTCATGCTTCTGTCCCTTTGCTGGGAAAGTTAAGATGATAGTGGACTGGCTCTCGGGATGTTTCGAGGCTTCAGGGAGCTAACAGAGACGTAATCACTTTTGTCTCCGTCTCACTGGTATTTCTGGTTCTCTTCTGCTTCCTACCTTGTGGGAAAGTTTTCTCCACTTCTGTGAAATTAAATGCATCATGTGACTTCCTCTGGTAAAAGTCACACGAGTGGAGGCATGCGTGTCACTGGGGGGGGGGGGTTGACTGATTCTCCAGGTCCTGTTTTTGCTTGTAGGGCAGTAAGTGTCCCAGGCAGAAGCAGCGTGGTACACCGAGCCCACAGCTGGCGGGCAGCTGCCCTGTCCTCTCCCACTGGGAAGACAAATGAGTGTGCATCAGGCCACACTCCAGGGTTTTAGTGAGCATTGTTACCGCCGTGTGGTCCACCCAACTGAACAACTTCAGGGCTGATACAATTTTAAGGTCCTTGGAGTTGAGCTGACCTGCAGGAACTAACTGTCCAGTGCCTGCAGAACAGAAGTCCCAGGGAGCCACAGGAAGAGAGGTTTTCCCTCCACCAACCCAGAAACACGCACCAGCTCATGTCACCCATTTACTGTCCCTCAGATGGTTCCTGTGGCATTTGAAATACATCGCAAGCACAGCATACTGCTGGCACTGGTCTCCAGCCTTAGCTCTGTCTCGCTCCGGCCAGCTGGTCTCTGTAAGCTCCCTAGTGTGACCAACACCCCCGCCTCAAGGACTCTTGGCCTGCACAAGGCCTGAGCTGGAATTCTCAGCCCACACCTTCTCTTATCTTCATTTTCCCCTGGAATGTCAGCCCCTGGAGGACGTCATCTCTGCCTGGCTATTGGGAACAGTGGTCCTTTATGTGCCCTGGCTTTCCCCTCTCCCAGGAGTTTCTGTCTTTTTCATTATGATCTGTAGTTCATGTTGCTTGTCTATTTCTATGCTTTGGTCTTCCTCCAGCATGGAGGAGGAAGCTCCATGAGGACAGAATTCTTGTCTCTTTTTATTTTTTTTAAGACAGGATCTCACTATGTAGTCCAGGCTGGCTTTAAACTCATGGCAACCCTCCTGCCTCAGCCTCCCCAGTACTGGTATTACAAGCATGTGCCACACACCCAACTAATCTTTTTTGTTTTATCCTCAGAACTAAAATAGACCCTGGTAAACAGCAATATCAGATACAGAAGGTTGAGAGTGATAAAAAAAAAAAAATGGAAGCCAAAGAGGGAGGGAAGGTTGTCTAGAATTATATTGGGGTCTTTCCAAATACACGACTACTCTAAAATGACTATTCCCAAAAGAAATGAAGAGTTTCTAACAAAAGCAGTGATAATTCTGACATATCTTTCATAAAAGAAATGATGCTTTATTGCTTTCAGAAAACAGTACAAACTTAAATGAAGATAAACTATACTTTTGCCAAAATAAGTAAGTCAATAAAAATGCACTCGAACATCAGCTTTTATTACAGGCCATGTGCTGTGAACATGCAGATCCAGAATGTGAGTTACACCTTTTATTTTGAGCATTTCACTCAATAAAAATCTAATATACTAGGTCCAAGGGATGACACACTGCAAACTAATGAAACTTCCCTGTAGTTTAAATAAACAAATTGAGATCACCAAGCCATGTGTAATTGAAGCCATGTGTATTTGCACAACTCAATAACATGAGCAGCTTAGACCTTCTGGTGATTTGTATTTCAGCATCTATAGCGAAGGCTGAGGGTTGTTAGTGTGGCACCGGTTCTGGATGACTTGCTTCCAAGGGCCAAGCAATAAAACATATAGAACATCCTTCCCTGTGCTCACTCACCGGCTGTCTTAGGCTAGATCTGAGGCTGCGGAGTAATTAATCGCACACCCTGGTCATCAAAGTGGGAAGCATGTGCTCAGGGTTCCCGGCCAGGCTGTGGTGACAGCTGTGTTCCGCGCCTTCCTGATTCTGTGGGCCTATTTGTGCAGCACAGCTGCAAGGGAATGGCCGTGGGCTATCGATTCACTTCTTCTTTCAGTCCCTGCAGACACCAAAAGGCTGATTGCTTGATCCCCAAAGGCACCATGTCCTAGGGATAAAGAAGTCTGCTGTAGTCACTCGCAAAAGGGCAGGAGACCCTTGGCGCTCAGAGGCACAGATAACCTGGTCACCAGGCAACTGCCCTCAGGAGCTTTTTCATGATCCTGAAAGAATCCAACTTCTGGGGGTGAAGGCCCCTGAGGGAGTCAGGGATAGCAGCCTGATGGGCTTGGAGATAAGCCCGAGGGTGAGGGAGCGCACTTCTGGGTCCCGGAGGGATGGCACTGGAGGCTGTCTGGGCCCTGGCTGCCACCTTTCTGGCACTGTCCCCCATTTTGCATCCCAGCCCCACAAGCAGAGCAACTCTGCTCCATCAGGAGCTTCCACTATGCTGCTTCTGCCCGGGATCAGATGAGTGCGGACTGAGCCCTCTGAAACCGTGAGCCTATTCAAACCTCTCCTCCTTCGTTAAATTGTGGACATTAAGGTAGTGTGCCCCAGAGACAGACAAGATGACTAATACGGAAAACCAGTCTCAGAGGTGGAATCCTTGTTGTGACTGTACCTGATCATGTGGTTTAGAAGATGTTAGAACTGATCTGCAGGAGAAGTGTGGAACACTTTGGAGATGCAGAGAAGACACAGAATGCTGTAAGCAGAGTCGGATGGGTAATCAGAAGGCTGAAAGGAATGACAGTCAAGACCAGTCTAAGGATGTTTTGGCTGGGAATGCAACTGGACTGATAACTGGACTAGAAGCCATGCATGTCACCCTCACTTCTCTACCTTTTGCCCATGTTTGGGGACTTTATCAGATGCTGAGATTAAAGGCTGTGGACTAACTAATCTGATGGAAGAATTCCAAGGCAGCCCAAAATGCAGACTGTTGCATGAGTACTGTCAGCTGCTTTAGGCTAGTCTGTTAGATTCAATTTTGTTTCTTCCCTGCATTTTTGAGGTTTTCAAGCTAATATTAGAAGACAGAAGGGCTCTTTCGTGAACCACTGGCACACATTTATTTAGCAGCATTCTTACCTTTGTACTGTGCTTGTCATCTGGTGGATTAGAAGTGAGTAATAAAATTCTACTGCTCTATTTGTCTTAGGTTAACTGCTTCTTTTGTCATGCTTCCTACTGCACTGGGAATGAATGAAGAGTGGAAACTCTAGAGAGCAGTTACTGTTGTTATTCTGGTAGACACTCAACTAAGACCACAGAAGTGCAGCAAAAAGAATGCACATACTTTGTTTTAAATCTTTATTTGCTTACAAAAGAAAATAGGAACATGTTTTGCAGAACTTTTCTGCATGTACTAAGCATCCCTGTAGGCAAGGAGAGGAAGGCCCTGGGGCCCACAGCTGGACAAATCAGAGCTGGTGGAAAGTTGTTACTTCATAGGAATCAAAGACCACTGAGAAGCTAAGTCTATTTTTTAAATTAGCAAATCCAGAAAGATTACATTCTAGAGCTTATTTTTGGACACCCATGAAACCAGTCACTGCGTGATCTCAGAGTTGGACAGAGGTAGTGTCACTGATAATGAATCCTTTTTCTTATCAGCAAGATCATCCCCACAGGGCTGGATCAGTGGTTCAATCTGTGACCCTCTTTGATTCACTCTTTTTCTGCTGGGGCCCATTTCTCTCCAACATCGCCACCTATCTTGTTCATTTTAGAACTTGAGATCATCTACCACATGGGATTCCAGGGTTTGATTTATTTTCCCAATTCTTGTTTGGGCACAGCAATGGGAAATCATTTCTATGGTATCAGATTAAAGGGATCTTTAAAATGTGACTTTTGCTAATAACAACAGTAACTCTAACATTATCCAAGGAGGAGCTTTAGGCTGCAGACATGAGTTCCCCAGCATACGAACCCCGCAACAACACGTTCTTGGGTAAATCTCCTTAAGAGGTCTTGCCGTTGGTCTTCAAATGTCCTTTGAGGCTGTCAGATCCCGGAGCCCCACAGCTCCAAGGCTTCCTGCTCGTCTTGGACGGGGGTGAACTCGGGCTGATCTGGATGGGGGGCTAAAGAGGAAAAGTGGGGTGGGGACTTGAGAGAACCTAAGAGGCCACGAATTGATATCCTCCCCTCCTGAGGGGCCTCAGACGCACGGCTTTGGCCCAGTGACAGAGCTATCCTGTGTGTGCAGAAAGCGGCAGCTGCCCAGCCCTCCACAGCGATGCCACCTTTCCCGGGTCTCAGGGTTAGCGAAAGGAGGAAAGGACAACACTAGAGAAACAGTTAGAAAACTAGAATCACAGCCAAGAGCTTAAATAGAATGTGTTTTATTTACAAAAGAAACCCTGAACACACAGAAGAATTACAAAAAGAAAAATAAAATTTAAAAATCAGTCTCTTGTTAGAAGTCCACCTCAGGGGGACAGCAAGGAAGAAGGTGACCAGGCGAGGAGAGGCGAGTGGAGAGGCGGGGAGAGGGAGGCTTGTGTGTCTGCGTGGGACAGGATGGAGGTGAGGGCACCAGGCCACTGAGCTGTCACAGACCTCTCACACAGGGGACTGGGACGCAGCCAGGCACCTCTACCCGCTGACCCGTGTGGTCAGTCTTACTATCGCCGACTGCACGGCTTGGTTGTGCCCTGGTGCCGTCCCTCCATCACCTCTGGAGCAGGGAGAGCAAAAGTTCTGAAGCCAAAAGGCAGGGAAGCGGGTGAGGCGGGAAAGAGGGGCACCCGCCGTTAGGGACAGGGATTCGGTTGTGGCGGTCAACAGGACAGTTCTGTACCCCTAGCCAAATGCCCATGCTGCGGTGACCCGCGTGGAGGCCATCCCGTCAGTGCTGGTAGTCGTTGTAAGGGATCAGATCTTAACAAGGGATGGAGGAGACGTAAGAGGAGAGAGGGGGAAGATGAACAGAGAAAAACACATCAGCAATGCTGCCGTCGGTACCTCGGGCAGCCAAGGTTCAGACTCTCAGGCCTCTAACGAATTCACTGCCAGACAGTCATCTCTGAGCCACTCTCCCGAGGAACAAGGGCAAAAAGCGTCCCTTCATGGGGCACGCGGAGCGCTGGTGGTTTTAAGAGGCACCGTCTTCCAGGGTCTCAGTCGAGCAGTTAGTGACCAGGCATGGGCAGCATGGCCATTGCGGTTTCCTCTAAGCTTATCCTTGGCCACCTAACACGCCCATGGGCAAGATGCACCCCAAAGAATCTTGGGGACTTGCCTAATTGTGGGGGGATTCCCAAGTTTGGGGGCTTCTTCCCTAAAGAGTAAATTTTCCAGGGTGTCTTGGCCATGCCCTGATAGAAACACAGAAAGGGGCCCCCAAAATGTTCAGCTATATCCTCCAAGTGGCCAGAGCAGAGGTTGGGGGCCAAATCCCTGTGGAACACTCTGCAAACAAAGACGGCTTAGCTGGGCGTCACCCTGAGCTGCCCCTAAGGGTCACAGGAGTGGTCTCTGCCGTAGCTGCACTTTATAGCAGATGCTGCCGATGGTAATGTCAGGCAGCGTGCAGTGCGAGCCCCGCTACCTTCAAGGACCGCTCTGCTTGCCAGAGAGGGGGACGAGGAAAAGCACCCCAGGCCCTCACGAGGGTGGCACTTACCTCCCACACCATAGGCAGAACACGACGACGGGTCGCAATATCCAGGCTGGCCGGAAGGCCCTTGCGGACCCGGCACCCCCAGGTGACCTGGGGGACCCCTTGGTCCAGGAGAGCCAGGGGGCCCCGGGCTGCCAGGCCGACTCTCCCCTGAAGGTCCTAGAGAGCAGGGGCAAATGAAGAAGGTGGGTTTTGGGACCACCATGCAGTGAACCAGTTCTTATGAGAAGCAACCTGACGCATAACCCTTAGGACAATTGGCCCCTCTCCCTACACTGAGTCCCTTTTAAACTAGATTCCCTGGGCACAGGATTGTGCTGTAACCACACGTTCTCCCTGAGGCCAGGGCTTGTAATCAGCCTGGGAAACTGGGAGGCAAAGTATTCGTCCCGCTGTGAACCTTGTTTCCTCTAATTGAGGTTTGGTGTTGCAACATGGTTCCTCATGAGTTCAGTGTGTGGGCGTGCACACACCGGGATGCACACACCGGGATGCACATGCATGGTGCACACACTGGGATGCACACACATGGTGCACACACTGGGATGCACACACATGGTGCACACACTGGGATGCATATGCATGATGCACACACCGGGATGCACACACATGGTGCACACCCCTGAACACACTCGTCTCAGCCTCCTCATCTAGATAGAAGACTCATACAAATGAGCATTGGCTTATGGCTCCTGCTAATTAAAATAAAGTGGTCTGAGTCTGAAAAACATTATCCTGGAGAAGAGAAATGCAAAGTATGAAAGTCAACACATCAATCTAAAGTTTCTTCAGGCTATCTTACGTCAACCAAGATCTTAGATTTTGAATGGAAGTGGGAGGGCCATTAAAGTAGTTTTAAATTTAAGAAGCATACAGGCTGGGATTTTGGTTTTGTATGTTTGGTATTTTTAGTCCTGGGTTCCCACAGTGTTTAAAAAGGCACCAATAAACTAGAAATAAACCTACTGAACTAGACCTGAACTGAGAAGTAGGGACAACTGTCACCTTCTATCTGAATAGTACACTGGCTCTTGGACACATTGGGTTCGTTTGATCCACACCCACCAACCACGCATTCTGTGTAGAACATAATTTAAGGTCAAATCTTCATATTATATCCAACAACAGAAGTATTTATCATCGATACGGTCCTGTTGTACAAGGAATATCTTTTATGATTATATTGCAAAATCATTTTTAGATTGGAAGGACAAACCTATAAAACCACACTGGACTCGCTGGCTAAGAGCAGGGTGTGGAGGGCACTCTCTAAAGGCAGAGCTGGCCTGCGGCCGTGTGGCGACCCAGCCCGCTGAGCGGCAATGCGAGTGGCTAGAAGGGAGGCCTTGGTGCCTTCTTCCACTCTCTCTTGGAGGCTCCTTGGCCCCTGATGGGGGTCACTGAGTCCAAAATGGAAGAGAGCTGCTTTGCCCACTTGTGACTTTGTGACTCTGAAAGAAAGCCTCGCTGTGTCACTCCTCCACATGTGCGGGATCCTGTACAGCCTGGGCGAGCTAACTCCGCAACCAGAGGGAACACAGAACACACTGTGGTCTTCAGGGGTCATTTCCCAGGAGGGTAGTGACTCACCATCCCAGAACACATGAGGAATACGGCCTCTCCAGTTAGGCACAAAGACGTCGCAGGGCTGTTTCCTCAACTGCGACAGCCAGTGAGTACAAAGCTTCCTGCCTTGGTGGTCTGAGCATCTACCCGGAGGATAACAGCACATAATACAGGAAACACGGGGGTTTCCTTCTGTGCATTTTTGAAATCCAGTATTGTTTTCACTGTTTCATTTGCTTTTGTTTCAATTTATTGTTTTGTTTTATTCAATGTTCTGTTTTGATGGGTTTATTCTGTTTTGTTTTATTTGATTTCACTGTATCGGATGGCATGGGCAACCATGGGCAACCAGTGTGAAGATAACAGATATATTAAGGCAGCCACTGTAGATCTAGTATCCTGCTTCCAAGTTCTTGTGTCACTTAGACTGCTTTGTTTTGTTGGGTTTTATTCTCTTTAAAAACAAAAAGCAAAAAACAAAAACCTTCCTAGCTGGCAGTTTTTTGTTAGGTAGGAAGATTTACCTGCTGGTCCAGGGGGGCCTCTTGGACCTTGAGTTCCAATGCCTGGATTTCCTTTCTCGCCCTTGAGACCAGTCAGACCTGTTTCCAAAAAGGCAAAGAAGAAAAAAACAGGAGAGAGGGAAAGAGAAGAGAGGAAAGGAGGGAGGGATGGAGGGAGGAAGGAAGGAAAGCAGGGCAGGAGGGAGAGGAGGAGGAAGGAGAAAAGAGGTGAGTTCTCTTTCAAAGGACCCCTGGTAGGCAGCTCTATCTCCCCAGGCTTCCAAAGTCCCTCTGTGGAGGGTGCTGGGATGGAGTCTAAGGCTGTGGGACCATTGTCTCACGCACGGTCATCGAGGAAGGCTGGTTCAAGCAGAGCAAGGACTCCCCTGTCCCCTTCCCCCCGCAGCTCGGAGCTGCCGGGCCCCGACTGCGCCAGCCCCCAGGACGCGTGCGGCTGGCACCCAAACAGGCACCGCGGGGCTCACGAGTGGACCCGTCTAATATTTTCCCTCCGGCCTGCCCTGCGATGGACCCGAACATGGCATGAGCTATAATCAGGCAGCAAACTTCTGAAGCGCATGAATTTCCACTAAAAACTCAGAAGTGCCAGGAAAGCCTGTGTTTGATTTGGCTGAGTCAGCCCCATAAAAATCTCAACCTATTTGAGTTTCTTTTCCACTAAGGAACTGTTTCTTCCAAACAATGTATGGTGCCATTAACAAGCTATGCATTTCAAAGGCGAAAGCAAAGGCCTGCAGCCCCAAACACCTCATCTTCCAAATGGTCTGTGTCCCTCCTCCCTGCACAGGAAGGCCCCAGCCTCCCCCAGTCGGGAGGGCACTGGGCTGCACCCCTTTCCCTGGCGCTCTCCCAGAAGGGCTCTGCCCTTTGCTTTTCAGGAGCAACCTTGCACTGAAAGAGCAGAACGCAGAGCTGTGTCTTTGCCACGTTTCACCCACTGAGAAATGAGGTCCAGTGTATCATTTCTCAAGCATAAAAGTCCCCTGTGCCCTGAGCTTAGCTCAGGGTCACCTCTGAGTAGTGACCACCCAGCACTGCACCCCCCAGCACCATTTCCACACCAGAAGTGCCCCAGGGAAGTGTCCTGGGTGCTCCTTTAGGGTCACAGGGGACCCAGTTTAATTTTGCTGCTAGGCGTCCCCAACTTGTCCAAGCAGTGCTTGTGCCCTGAAGTACAACCGGGAATCAGGCAAAGATGCCCCTTCCTGCGTTGGAATTGGCGTAACTGATTCCGAAAGAATTAGAACATGGTAGAATACACAGATGACTAACGCAAGCTGCTCCTGATTAACAGCGGTGACTCAGGGGCCACCCGGGGCCTCCTCCAGCTGCGGGGTCATTGCGATCCTGTAGCAGCAGAAGCGGGTGGAGGGACATCCAGGAGAGCGCCCTTGGCACCTCTCCGCGGTGTCCCGAGCCGTCCTCTGCCTCCTCTCAGGACAGCAGAGAAGAGCGCAAGCAGATACTCTGGCTGCCTTAACTTCCCAGCTCCTTACAGAAAAATAAGTGAAATTTGATATAATCTGTAACAATCACCCAGGTAAGTGATGGAGAACTTCCAAGAATAGTCTAGCCCTCAAAAACGTCCTAGAAAAGGAGAAAGGAAGTCATTGGAAAGAAAGATGCCGTTAGAAATTTGGAGGGAATGTGGGATCCTATTGTCCTGGAAGTTACTATTATGCCAAACTACAACTGGGCAGATGTCCTAATCTTTGCCCATGTGTACGATACGAGCACCTACGGTTCTCACGCCGGAGAAGCTTTACGTCCACGGAAGCTGAAATTGGCTGCTGTTTGGGGGGAGAGGATGGAAAAACATGTTAGAAATCCCAAGGACCGGGATGAGCAGCTCAGCTCTGATACCCCCAAGATCTAGAGGTACACCGGGTGTGACGTTTACGAGCTTCGCAGGTCCAGGCTAAAAGCCAGAGGTCAGGGTTCCAGGTGTCTCCTGTGACTGTCCACAAGATCGAAGGGCCCGGGCCTGGCACGAAGGCCTTCGGCAGCACAGCCACTGCGCAGAATGGATCTCTTCCTTGGGGTCCCGGGGCAGGGCCTCTGGGGCCGGGATGGATTCAGTCGGCAGAGTGAGTGCCGGGGACTTTGTACCGCTCTGCTGGGACTCCGGGTCACGGGGGCCTCTCCCTCCCGACTGCACCCATGGGGACAGCTCCACCTCAAGCCGGACTTGGTGGATTCTGGGGTCGTCTGTCAGCTCGTGGCTACGGTGTCCCCCACAGACACATAAGAACGACTGTTTCTTGAGTGAGTGAATGGATGATTTCTTCGCTTGCGTGGTATCCGCCCCTCCCGGGTCCCACTCCCCTGGGTGTTATCTGCTCTCACGTCCGTCCAGCCCTCAGGGAGCCCCACTCCGTGTGCCTCGCTAGTCTCCCTCACATCAGACCCCATGGCAGCCTGAGAGCTCACAGGTGACCTGGGCCAGCAGCAGGGCTAACTGACAAATGCACCGCGGCCGGATGGAGCCCCTGAGCCTAAGCTTTGGAGCCTCACACACAAAACCGCTCAGGCTGGAATTCTGTTTCCCCCTCCGCCCTCCTGTGTGACACGAATGCTGCTTTCCTGAAGCCAAGTGGCCCGTGTGAAGACACCATCCTTAGAGACGGGTGAAGCTGGTCCAAGGCAGTGTGAGGGTCTGCAGCTTCTCACGAGCACAGTATTGGCAAAGAGACAACTTAGCAACAGCGTGAGTCCACTTAGAAAAAATACCCTTAGCGTCCAGGGGCGAGGCCAAAAGTACCAGGGTCATCAAAAAGCCATCGCCTCTCCCCTCCTCTCTCTGCGCTCTCTTCCCCTTCCATCTCTGTCTCCCTTCTTGTTGTCTTTGTGTTTTTAATACACTCTCTTTTAGAGCAGTTTCGGGTTCAGAGCAACGTTGAACAAGAGGTACCAAGCTTTCCTGACCCCTGCTGCCTGCGCGCCCGCAGACCCTTGTATGAGAGGGGTGTGTTTGTTGACTGCATTCGTGCTGGAGAGTTTCCTCAGAAGCGGGCTCCCACTACCTGGCTCTCCCTTGCTAATCTAACCCTGGCCCTCCACTAGCTTCCTGCTGGGGCCTGCACTGGTGGAGACCCGCTGCTCTCTGTATCTCCGGTTTCAGCCACTGCATTGATGGTAGGCGCGTACACTAGTACGACCTTCATGGAGACCGGAATAGAGATTTCTCAAAAAACTAAAACTAGAGGTTCTGTTTGACCCAGCCATTTCCCTTCTGGGTCTCTTCCTGAAAGAGTTAAAGATGCTCTATTAAGTGACCCACACAGCCCCATGTGCACAGCAGCACAACTTGTAACAGCCCGAACTGGGAAGCAGCCTCTACATCCATCAACTGGTGAACAGATAAAGAAAACGTGGTATCTACACAGCCTGGAGTACTCGTCTGCCATAAAGAAGGATAAGCTCGAATCATTTGTAGGAAAACGGAGGACCTTGAAAGCACAGTATTAAGTGAAATAAACTGGACTCTCAGCTTAAATATGGTATGCTTTTCCTTACACAAGAGCCCCAAAGCATAAATAAAGAGCAAAGGGAAAGACAGATAAATGAAAACAGGGAAAAAGGGAGACGGACATTTCTCAAGCAGGCAGGGGAACAAGAGATGAGAGCGAGGAGCGAGGAGCGAAGGAGAATGTATTGAGACATGTTCCGCACACGGGCGACTCCCACGAGGACTGTGATTTTTATGCACTACAGACGTGGACTAATCAAAATGAAAATTAAAGAAAAAAGAAATATCTGTCAAACACGTGGGTGAGTGACAAACAAATCTGATCATGGGCTTTGACAGAGCAGAGGTGCAGGCTTCAGGGTGACAGCTGCGTCTGCTCGCCCTCCCCAGCCTGGACCACGGGGCCCCCAAGTACGGGCACCGTTAGTGTGGCAGGACCCAGAGGGCAGGCGTGGTGGGAGCCCTGCAGGACAGCCGTAACACAGGGTGGTGGTGGGCCTCGTCTTGCTGGCCCTGGCTGCGCACCCTGGGCCCGGCCTTTGGCTGGCCGTTTCCTGCTTTCTTTGGCCCGTTGGCCTCTGAGGAGGGAGACTGGAGTCCTGCCTCGGGCTCCGGGCCACCTAGCTCCCCCAGCTGGGGTCTGGGCTGCTCCACCCAGCCTGGCCAGCATAGTCACTCGGCCCTGACCCCGGGCCTTCCGAGCAGCTCCCGGGATCCCTGCCCAGGCGCCGGGCCAGGCCCAGGAGCGCTGCTATTGCAGCTCCAGAAACGCAGACTTCAGTGGTGAGTGTGTGTCTGCTGCCTGGGAAATGCTGTCCACGAGCCAGGGAGCTGCACGGAGAACGCACTCCTCACTCAGTGCATGCACAGGAGCCTGCCCGGTGGGAAGTACTTAGTACGGAGCCCACCTGGTTGGAAGTACTTAGTACTGAGCTCACCCGGTGGGAAGTACTTAGTACCAACCCTCAGAAGGCAGAGAGTGCTCAGCTCAGCAAGCCTTCCATGCCCTTCACACGGTCTGCAGTCTGTCCACACCCGGTCTGCAGCCGTGGAGAACATGGTTGTCTTAAGTGCAAATAATCCTTGCTAAAGGTCCCTCTTCTGAGTGCCTCTCCCGTACTGCAACCAGCCAGCCTACGCCTGGCTTTATGTCCAGGGCTTAGCAAGGGAAAGGACACTCTGGCTCTTGCAGCCAGAGGGCACTGCCCACAGCGGTTCCATCAGAAGGGCGGGGAGGAAGCGGAGCCAGGTAGAAACACAACCTCTGAATGAACAATGGCAGGGAGTCCCTGCGACTGCCCGGCTGGCAGGCGTGCACAAAGGGAATAAGGACGGCAGGAGCCCAGGGAGGTCTGGCAGGGTGGAGAGTGATAGGGGGCACTTCCTCCAGGCAGGACCCCAGGGTGCGGCCCTCGATGATCTGCAGAGGAGGGGCCTGGGGAGATGCTCCGGTTTGCCCTCCGGGCACCCTTCAGTCTCTCTCCGGGCCTCCCAGGGGCTGATCCTGCTCTACAGCAAAGGAGACCGAAGGGAGAGTTGGACCGGCCTGCGTGCGCAGCAGGAAAGGAAGCTGGGCCACGAGCTGGCGTCTGAAGCAGCACCCAGGACGGGAGGCGCCAAATCGGGAGGCCGTGGGAGCTGGGATGGGCCTCCAAGCTGCCACCCCTGAGAGGACATCACCAAGCGCAAGCAGGAGCCACGCAAGGAAGCCACAGGGGGGCGCTATGGCCCATGTTAGTGAGAGCCCAAAGCTTGCAGCTGGCAGGAGCAGGGCAGCCTGGGGAGTCCAGCTGGGGCAGCTTAGCAATCGATTGACTTATTCAGACCTTATTTCAAAATAAAAAATAAAAAAGATTCGGGTCACCCCAGCACTCAGGAGGCTGAGGCAGGAAGAACACTGCAAGTTCAAGACCAGCCTGAGCTTCCAAGTGAACCCAAGGCCAGCCCAACCTGCATGGCGAGACCCTGTCTGAGCTTCCAGCTGTACCCAAGGCCAGCCCGACCTGCATGGCAAGACCCTGTCTCAACAAAAAAATTTAGGATGTAGCTCAATGCAATGGTTCTTTGTTCATTTCCCAGTACTGAAAAAGAAAGAAAAAGAAAAGAAAGAAAGTTTCTCTGCTTCTGTCTCTGCTTCTCTCTCCCCTTTTACCCTGTTTTCCAGTATAACCAAATCTCCTACTTAAAGCCTCACCCAGATTTCGGGCTCAGTTTACACATGACAGTGACTTACACTGCTAACTTGGCAGTGATCCCCACTGGTACAAGAGCACAGGATGGAAATACTGTAACCACACGAGCTTTGGTTTCCATCCTAGAGATAGCGGAAGGAGGAGTGGAATTCAAGAAGCAGGCCAAGAGGCAATCGGCACCATAAATCACTTCTGACCTGTGAGGTAACCGTTGTGTTTCAGGTATTATGAGGAATAAAATGAAAAGATGCAGTAAATGTGGTCTTTGCGAAGAATATGGCCTCGTTAGGAAGACAGGGTTAAAGGGAGTGAACTCATTAAAGGCCGACTCCAGAACATACTAAATGGTAGATGTCACGTGCTAATGAACTGCAGATTAGTCAGGTATTAATTTATCAAATATTTACACACACCTACTCTAGAGATTTCCCTAAGGTTCTGAATCAAATATTTACACACACCTACTCTAGAGATTTCCCTAAGGTTCTGAATCTTTTTAAACTATGGAAATCACATTGTCTTCATGTCAAAAAGAAGGTTTTTATAAACACTAGTTATAGCTTGTTGTTATTGCAACAAAGTCATATTCTACTAAATACAGAGAGGAAAACATCACTTAATCCAATTGAAACTTGTCAATGAACTTTGTTTATCCTTCATGGTGTTTGTTTGGAGAATGCTTTCAGCCTGAGTATAATAATCTCAGAAACAAGAACATAAAAGACGTTCAAATTCTACAAGAACATTTCCTCTTGTATGTGCTTCTCCTTTTTGGGTTTTTAAACCTTCGTCTAACCTTACCTGAAAACACACATAAAGGATGAGAACAGGCAGGTACAGAGAGGGTTGTCCCTTCCCAAATTGCCTCACGCTTCTGTGTCCTGGAAGTCGCACGGCAGAGAGGTCACTGCAGTGGACAAAAATGCCATGCTGCTGAAAGTGCAAGGCAAATGGCCTGGGTTGGATTTAGAGGTGTTGGCTGAAACACACACTCTGAGAGTTCTTTGACACACCTTCCCCCAAAACAAACAGCCCAGATCTCCTGTACTTGCATGTGGGCTTTGCTTATTGATTCACTTCTGACAAACACAGCATGGTCCAAAAAGGCAGGCATTGGGAGAACCTCTCCCTCTCTCTCTCTCTCTCTTTCTCTCTCTGTCTCTCTCTCAGAGCACTGGCTCTAAGGAAAGCAGTCACCATGCTGTGGGAACATTTGCCTAACCCAGCGAGAGTTCCAGGGTGAGGGACAGTGCCCTCCTACCATAACCAGTCAGGGCTGGAGATTCCTGCCCACAGCCCATAAGAAGCCATCTTGGAAGCCATCTTGGAAGCTAGTCCACTCCCAGTCAAACCCAACAGTACTTGACTGCAGCCCAGGATAACATCTCCCCTCTAACACTGGCCAAAGTACCCAACTAAACACATCCCTGGCCCACAAACACTGAGACCACATATGTTTGTTATATCAAGCTGCTGCAGTGGTTGTCCAACAGCTCCAAATGTGAACTTTGCAAGATTCAAACAGCAAAGTTCAAAACAAAATCTGCTTGGTGTTTATAACTTTGTTCAATAGTTATACCCAAGAATCTGACTCCAAACTCCTGCACGGGCTGTGAGTGAGTCATGTGTTCCCCTCGCCATGGACAGAAAGGGCGATGGTCCAGTCGGATGGCTGCTCTCACCAGACAACCCACGGTGCTTCTGCTATTGCTTTGAAGCATTCATCATGCTTTGCCTTTGTGCTCTTTCTTAGCATAAAGTATCACAACTATGGCTCCAAAGGAAGTGAGCGATACCAGCAGTGAAGCTGAGATTAAAACTGTGAGAATCGCCAGAGAGTTAAAGAATGAGATCACTGCAAAATTTGTTAAAGTCCTAGAAAATGGAAAAGTGAATTTCTAAGTGTAAGTATTGGGCCTCGGAACTAATTATTTGGTTTTCTGTTATTTCCTATGGGGAACTTTTTGGTGTTCAAACATGAATTTGGAGTGAATTGAGCTCAGTGCCCGAGGTATTACTGTATGTCGCCATATGCATACGGTGATCTATCGGGAAGACGTGGAGTTTCCACAGCCTTGATCACTGTGAAGAGCTGCTGTGTAATGGGGAAAAAATATCCTGAAAGATAAAAGATGATGCAAAGAGAAAAAGGCAAGAACCCTCACGGCCAGTGTCGAACAATGACCAAACACTAGGAGCACACAGGTCATATTCTCCGACAAAAGCTTCAGAGACAGGCCCTGCCAAAGGGCATTTGAACTGCACCTTACCAGATGAGAAACGGGAAAACTCTGTTTCCCTCTCAGGAAATGAGAGGCAGGGGATGGGCAGGCAGGGAGAAGGCAAAATGCCTTCCAGCAGCTGTTTAGCAGCAGGCGGAAGGAAGCTCAGGGGTCTCACACTGGATCGCCTGTAACCCACAATCCCCTCAGGGCGCTTCTTTAAGGGTGAAGACAAGTTACCCTGATTGTCTATGGACTTCTCATGGGCACAGAGGCAGAAGCAGCACAAATACCTGCTATGAAGAAGGCTCAAAATGTCAGCCAGGGTTGAAACTCAACTGCTGTCACGTGTCCAAGCCCTCACCTGTCTCAGGCCTTTGCATGCGCTGTGGCCCCGTGTTTGGGCTCCTCTGCCCCGACCCTATTGTCCAGATGCAGACTCCATAAGCTCGGGTCTCAGCTAGAGAGCGCCCCATGGCCTCTGCAGCCCAAGGCAGGGTCTCCTTCTCCACGCTCGGACGCCAGCCCGCAGCGGGCTCACAGCACTCATCAAAACCGAGATCAAACTTCTCACGCGTCCCCTGCCCAACGCCTGTCTCTCCAGAGACATAAGGTGCCACGGAATGAGGAAATCACGCCCTGTCGACCAGCACACTGCCATCGGGGCCTGGGGCCACTGAGTGAATGAATGAATGGTGATGCTGAGACAGGAAGCCGCCAAGAGCTCACTGCTAGTCAGAGGCAGAGGCCCCCGGCGCATTCTGTGCCTCCCCTCTGTGCTGCCCCCAGTGCAGCAGGGCAGTCAGGCTGCTGCGCTTCTAACCTGTCAGCAGGGACTCAGAACCAGCCACGCCATGGCAGCTTTCTCCCCTCTGCACCCCCAGAGTCAGACATTGACTAAAAGCGTAATTTCCATGGTCGCTGGCCGCATGGTTTTCCTGTAGCAGTCCCTCTAGTTGGACTATTAGGAAGATGGCCACATGCCAACCTGGATAACTGCAAGGGGGGTTTCGGTTTTTTGCTTTTGGAGATTTTCCATTTTGTTTATTGAGACAGAGTTTTGCTATGTAGTTCAGGTTGGCTTTGAACTCATGGCAATTCTCCTGCCTCAGCCTCCTGAGTTCTGAGATTATTGGCATGCTCCACCATGCCTGCCTTTGCAAAAAAAAAATTGTGTTTAATCATATTTGTATTTACCTAAAGGATCACTCAGCTTCCTTGGGCTATTCACAGAGTCTCAGGCCCATGCCTACCTAAATACAGCAAAGCGAGGGCACACGGAGACTGCAGACAGTACAATCACAGCCCACTGGACCCTCTGGCCAGCGGTGGGTCTTGTGCTTTGAGGCGTGCAGCTGTCAGGCATCCTCTGAACCAGATTCCTCCCAGCCCCGACTGCCCTCTGTTGACTCCCACTGAATGATTAATTCATGATTAATTCATTGGCCTGGGCAGAGCAACCACAGGCATGCTGGGATCATACAGATCTGGGAGTGATCTAGACTCTTGTCTCCAGTGCGACCTTGCACAAATAACCAGCTAGATAAGCCTCCGTTTCCTCACCTAAAAATAGAGCTAATCCCATTTGTGAAAGATTTTTATGCATGTTACACAGCATGCCAATCGACTTGCACATAGTAGCTGCTTAATGAATGCACTTTTGCTTAACCAAGACCACAGTGATGGCTTCCTTTCAATGCTGGCCCCATCTGATTTCTGTGGATCTTGCTGTCCTTCACATGTGCTTTCAGCAATGTTTCTTATTTGTTCCTTATTCAAACCAGGTCCTCTTTTTTTTCTAGATGAGAAACACGGCCCTCGGTCTGAACACTGCACTTGGTGGATGTGTTGGTGTCTGATAATGAAAGCCACAAATAACACCAACAGCTTAAACGAGGCAACCCGGGAAGTTTTACAGACACAGCGCAGTCTGCAAACATCTGCTGACTTGCGGACGCAGCAGACCCTCTGTGCACCGCAGCCGCTTCGGATGGACGTGAGCAGAGCGGAACCTTCTGCTGCTCGGCGCCTGCAATCCACGGGCTTTGAAGAATCCCGGGAGCTGGAGGGGTCCTGTGAAAATAAGGCTCAAGGAAGGGATTTGATGCTTTCCAATTCCATAAACTGAATTCTGTGAGCTCTGGGCCGGCGAGCGCAGGGTTGATGTGGTAATTCCAGCGCCAGACACCAGTGTGGATAGCGAACATCTACATAAATGGAGCCAGCGGACGACGACCCTTGGGTCATGAAAGAACGAGGGGCAGGGATCAGAATCAGAAACGGAGCTGGCACCCACCGCAATGGGATCCAGAGAAGCCCAGGGGTCGGGAGCCCGGGCTGGTCCCATGGCCACGCAGGGAACCGAGGTGGAACCTCAGAGACCTTCTGCTCTTTCCCTGAACTTTCCAATACCAAGGAGCCAGGTGTAAAGAGTCATTCACGGAACGGCAGAGCGAGGTCTGATGGGGAGAAGTGAGCACGCGGTGACTCACAGGGGACAGCGTTTCTAACATGACGACAGGGAAGAGCAGGTGAGCTGGGAACACAAGTGCCATGCGTGCTGTCCACAGAGACCCCCAACGCGGTTATTTCTCATCATGGGGGACCAGATCACCGAACTGGGGCTTGAGCTGGAGGCGGGGACGTCGGACAGCTTGAGCGACAGGGTTCCTCCAAGTCCCTGCCTTGCAAGGGTTCACTCCAGATCACCGCCTAGGGGAAGGCAGGTGGAAGACTGCTCCACACACACTGTTGCCCACGGCTTTGTCTAAATTAGAGACAAAGCACTGATTAGGGAAGGGGCGGCCCAGGGAGCCTAGCGGAGCTGTCTTCTCCAGAGGCCGCACAGCTAAGGTAGCAGAGCTAGCGGAGCTGTCTTCTCCAGAGGCCGCACAGCTAAGGAAGCCTGCCATCCGCCCTCTGCTGCGTGCATGCATGCCTGTGTGTGTGTGTGTGTGTGTGCGTGCGCGTGTGACTGGAGATTGAACCGAAGGTCTGTGCCCTGCACTGCAGTATTAGGGACCACGAATTCACAATGGCTAATTCTGCACCCTTCCCTGAGGGATAAATGGAGGCTTGGGGTGAGGGGATCACCCTTCTGAGACTTCCCATTAACTCTTGGGGTGGGCTGTCCTCTCCTACCCGCTCAGACTAACCTGAGACTACTGAGATGAGAAAGAACATTCTAGAGCGAGATCCGTCTTATCACAAGATCACTCTGCCCTCTTGCGCCATCCCAGGATGATCCACTGTCTGCAATGCCATCAACCTCTGAGTCTTCTGCCAACCTGGCGGCTCCCGCTGGCTCCTGCTGTCCCTGTGCACACCCACTGCACTGTACACATCAATAAATAGGTTGTGTCTGGGTCCCTGCCCATCCTGAGGCACTGACCTCCCAGCCCCCCGTCATGCATTACTAGACTTGTCTCTGTTTCTTATTTTATCCTTCATGGTACCCCTCATACAGGCAGCTGGGGACCCTGGCCAGGTTCTCGATACTAAACCCTCAATCCTCTTAAAATTCCTCATTTAAGAAATAGTCTTGCTAAGTCACCAAGTCGCCATGGTGGGTCTGAACTTGCAGTCCTGCCTCGGCGCCCAGCGTCCTGAGAACGTCAGCTCTTTACAAATGTCCTTTGGCTCTTTCTGTGGTATGAACAGAGCTAGCCCAAGACGCTGCTCCAGGATAGTGCTTTTCAAACTGAGGTCATGAAAACAAAGCTTTGCCCGCGAGCTTTTAACGGATGAAGAAGACAGGAACCCAAACTAGGAGTGCCCTAGCTAGGCACGTCTGTAGGCACGCGAAGCCGACAACGCGCTCAGCTGTGTTTTCCGTGTACCAGGTTTGAAAAGGTGCAAAAAACTACAGCAGAGAAAGCCCCCGGGCGCGGCCTGGCGGAGGCTGAGCTGGCGTGGTGGGCGGAATCCCGACCACGTTAGCGGGAGGATGCGCCCAGGGAGCCTGCAGAGGCCAGGCTGACCTGCGCACGTGCGGGACTCCAGCCGTGTCTCTCAGACCCCTGCCCTCGCCATCTGCCGGCCTGGGCTAGTAACCCGGAGGCGCCCTCCTCACAGTGCAACACCCTTTTATGACGTTCTGTGCAGCATCGTGACACTCATAGTTCACACGGCAGAAAAGAATCCGATCTCTGCTTTTAGTTTGGGCCCAACATGGGCTGACGGTGGGGCGTCTGCATTGTCATTCGCTTCCTGTTACATACAATGGGGGTCGGTTCCGAAGAATGGGTGGCTGAAGCTTCCGTTTTTAAAAACGTCTGTCGTTCTGGCTTAGTGAAAGGCAGTCACTGTTCTCCCTGCTTTTCCCATGGGGTTCGGCTCCCAAGGCTGAGAACACAGGAGCGCTGCCCACGTGGGACGCTGGCCTCAAACTCCAACCCAGCAGCCCGGAGCTGCAGCCCTCACCCCGGGATCCGCTGGGATCGCTCTGCCCAGGGTCCAGGGGCCACTGCTCGCTTCCTGTCTCCCGGCCCTCACCTTTGTATTTGTGAAAAGCAGGACTTTGTCTACTGTGCCCTTCAGGGACACGTGGGAATCCCTCAGGGAAGAAAACAACGTCACTCAGCTTCCATGCCACAGCTGTCCGGCCGTCAGCATGAATGCCAGGCCAATGGCCACGATGGCCACGGTCTCTCAAGTCATCTCAAGGGGCAGGAAAGAGCGGGGCAAGATCAGCGCGAGGACTTCGGGGCGATCACGGATGACTGTGACTGGCTGGGAGGGACCCCAGCCCTGCTCTCTGCCACTGGAGTCACAACTGCTCCAGCCCCTGGCCCCAGGACAGCAGGGGGCCCCCTTCCAGGCTACCAGACATCTGTGCCTGCGGAGGAGAGTGCCTTCTCTAGGTCTCCTGATTTTGTCCCTTGACCCATGGAAAACCTTCAGAAGGGAAAGTCACAGCTGGTGACAATCACAGCTGGGAGCCACCAGAGAGGGCCGAGGGGGAGGGAGGGGCTAGGCAGCTCCACAGCCCTTGCTCCTGACGCCGCTGCTACCCAGGCTGGTCGGAGGGTGCCAGAGGGGAGGGAGCAGGGGCATCGGGCACCCTGGGTGGGGGTGTCTGGGACGCAGGTGACGGTAAGAGCTCCGTGCAGCGATGGGGACGAGCTGAGAAGAATGCGTCTGTGAGACAGGGGCAGGAAAGTTCATTTCCAGAGCGGAGACACGGCGTAGAGAAGCACAGAGGTGGGGTGCAATGCCGGCTGGCGCAGCCAAGGATGAAGCATGGCCCTGGGAATCTGCATTTTACATCCTCACTTTATAGCAGGGACGGGTCTTGCCCAGCTCACAAAAGTGTGTGATCACAAATCAGACAGGTGACTGCTAAGTGTGGTGGCTCACATCTGCAATCCCAGCACTTGGGAGGCCAAGGCAGGAGGATCGTTGCAAGTTCGAGACCAGCCTGGGCTACACAGTGAGCTCAAGGCCAGGTTGAACTGCATAGCAAGGCCCTGCCTCAAAAAGACAAAAACAAACAAAATGCAAAGAGGACAGGTGGCAGCTGGCTTCGCTCCAGATCCACATTCTTGACACTGTTTTGGGGACGCCTCCATCACCCCCCAACCCTCATCTCTTTTCTCCGTCACTTCCTTCACGGTACCTGTGTCACCTCCGCTTCTCTCATCTTTTCTGTGCTTCTGGAATGAGAGTCTCTCTCTCTCCTCTCTCCCCACCCCGTCTCTCTTTCTCTCTTTAATGAGAGATCTTGGAACTACTGAAACTCGGTAAAAACCAATCAAAGTGGCCTTTTCCTTGTGCTACACAACCCTTTAGTGACAGAGACAAAGCCCTGCCTGCCCACTAAACTGTGACACACACAGTGTCTCATGTGACAGGAGATCAGCCACGCTCGGCGTGTAAAGCTGACATTTGCACTTCGTGGTCTCGGTAGGGATGGATGTGACTCCCAGCTGCCCTCAGGACTGTCACAGGCCCTCGCCCACATGAGCAATGCGCAGAACAGCACCAGCTCTACACACAGAGCCAGCTCTCTGCAGGCTGTGACATTCACGTGATGTCACATGCAGGTGATGCCGCGTGCCCAGGGGAGGTATCACTTCCTAATCCTTCGAACGGATGTGGCACCTTTTAAAAACAGCGGGGATCGGGGAGGGCCCCTCACTTCCCCATCATCCGAGCAGACATGGCTCTTGATAAACACTTTGTTCCTAGCTCAGCTTTCTCTGGGACCCGAGACCCGGGGAGTAATTAACAGGAAACAGGGAACTGAGTGGAGAGGGTCACTCGGGGAGTTATTCCCGCTGTGGGCACTGCAGACGCAGGGCCCCAGGCCTGGTCCACTTCTCACCCACGGGAGGAGTGGTCTGACTTACCTCGGTCTCCCGGGGTCCCTGGCAAGCCTGAGTTTCCGGGGAAGCCTGGGGCACCAGGGGGGCCTTGTTCGCCGGGGGTTCCAGGTGAGCCGGGCCTTCCGGGCTCTCCAGGGGGGCCCTGGATGGTCCGGATGGATGAGGAGTGGCTGGGAATCTGGTTGAGGATGGCCGTGTACCTGGCCATGTGACCTGCGGCAAGAAGCATGGGGGCAGTGGTGGGTGGCTGGCACAGGAGGCTGGGGCGTCATTTCTCAGGGCTCCAGGCCACTCTAGCTAGCACATGTCCAGCAGGCGAAGAGCATGCCTCTGAAATACGCCGATCTGCAGCCCCGGACTGCTTGCGTTTCACAGCCGATGAGATGACCCCTGGAAACACTCAAGGCCCTCATGGGCTTGGAATTCCATGGCTCGCATCCCGCCCCAATCACCATCTTGGAGCAGAAGCTGGAAATTTTATCGTGGCCCCCCGACATGTATCTGACCCCTCCAGTGAGGCCCCTCCCCACGTTATCTGTCTCATTTCCAGCTGGCTGAGCCTGCTCCTCCCTCTGCTCGGCCTCCTTCCTCCTGCCAGAACCTCTGCCTTCCCGGACCCCGACAGGCCTGGAGTCCCAGCTGCAGAAACTCCTAGCACGATAATCAGAGGCAGAAAAATCTGGAACCCTTTAACACTGTTGCTCCAGCGAGGACGTATTCAATCATCAGAAGGACGGATTTAGAAAGCCTGGGGACTGGAAGGTCCCCCTTCTCCAGCTCCAGCGGAGAGGAGCCCCTCTTACATCTGTGAATTTTCTAGGCGACTATTACACATCCTTTCCCGCGTATCTCAGTCTGAGTAGAAGAGAGTAACTGTGCTTTGAAGAGCTTCTCAAAACTACACATGAAGGCTTTTTCCCCAAGCGCTGGCCCGTGACAGCGGCTAGGGACCCTCTCCTGTGCTATCATGGGCAGGTGAGGTGTTTCTTCGGGGCTTCTCTGCTTCCTCCTCTGAGGAAGGGCTGTCCTCTGTCACACGGGCAGCTGTCATCACTCAGGCCTCGCACTGTTTCCCATGCAACTCAGAGTATTCCTCCGATCAAGGGGGCACTAGATGCCAGGTAACCGGACTTGTGACGAGTGGTACCCTAAGTGATAGGTCAGGGGGGTTTAGGAGTGAGTCCAGGCCCAGGGAAACTGAGGCACCATTTGATAGGCACCCTATCGGCCAGCCATGCAAGCTGAGTGGCTGGGGACAATCTCTTTACTCTCCTCTTCCTACCTCACACTGACACACAAGGTCTCCCTAGCTGACAGACAGCTTGGTGAAACTCGCTTGTCTGACCCCCAGCTCCGCTTTCTAGAAGACATTTCTGAGAATCTGTGATCCCCAACGGGAAAAAAGACCAATTTCCAGCTCTCAGATTTCATAGTAAATAATCACAGGTCCAAGCAAGGTTTTCATTCTACCACGGAATAAAGCAGCAAAATATTGTGAAATTTTTCTCTGGAGGTAGTCACCGATTCATACAAAGATTTAATGTTTTCGAACATTAAGAATCCACTGACACTGACACTGAACTAAGAGCCCTGAGGATTAACTGAGGGTGTAAACTGGCTTTGGACGCACTCTACATCCGGAGCGACTGAACTTCAGTTTCCTCTTACGATTTACCATTTGTAAACACCCCACTTATGCTGGCACTGAACTTTCAATTTAATTGGGTTTCATTTCTCTGATAGATGATCTCTCCCACACATACTCAATTTGAGCACTATAATATAATATTAAAGTGAGCCTGGTGTGGTGGCTCACGCCTATAATCGCAGCACTCAGGAGGCTGAGGCAGGAGGATCGTTGCAAGTTCTGGGCTACAAAGTGAGCTCAAGGCCAGTCTGAACTGCATAGCGAGACCCTGTCTCAAAAAGACAAAAAAAAAAAAAAAGTGAAAATCCAAGGAGCAGCTGTGTCTCACAACGGCAGCTTGGTCCACCATCTGCTCCGATGTCTTTGTCTTAGTGAGGGTCTGAGCCTCCCAGGACCTGGAGTCCTCACCTCCCCAGAGCGAGCTGGGTTTGCAGCAGGGGGCACGCTGAGCTTGGCTGATTGCATCTTCCCACCAACCTGCAGGGCTCCTCCAACCTAAGGCCCTGACCCCAGGCAGACACGGTGATCGCTGAGAACGTCAGCCCGGAGCTGGGTCCAGAGCTGGAGGGGCAGCAGGGCAGGGAGGCGGACAGGAGAGAGCCAGAGCAGGGAGATTTGAGGTAAGGATTTCATCTGTGTCCGGCCTCAGATCCGGAGCTGGGAATGAATTACTGGAGAAAAGGTCCACCCTAGGCGCCCTCAGGCGAGATGACTGAGACCAGGTAGTCCACAGGCAGAGCAAATGGGCGAAAGGGGTGAGTGGATAATGAACAGGCTGGATCGGGCACCGACACTCAGCACAGAGAGCTCAAGTTTACAATGAAGAAATGGGACCGGCATGGTATCAAGTGTGATCTGGTACGATTTCTGGCACGAAACCCAAGGTTCATACCTACCGTCACACCAACCCTGCCACTCCGTGTGTGTGTGCCTAAGCACTAAAGGCAAGGCCCTCGGGCCACCCAAAGACACCAGCTGCAAAGGGACAGGAGATGTAAAGGGACTGCAGGTCACTGGAAACCCACGCCCGGGAGCCTCCTGCCCAGCAAGGCTCTGAGGGCACAGCCTGCCGGCCTTCAAGTGCTGAGTGCGCCTGAGCAAAATCTCCATCCTCTCGCAGGGAAAGCACGGAAGCAGCGGGGTGAGGGACAGGCAGGCTGCGCGCACAGGACAGCTGCCTGCTCCTGACAAGGGCACAGGGCTTCGGCTTCTGCGTGGCCAATGTATAATCCGCAAGGCTCCTCAGGTGGAGGGGGAGGGGGATCCCATTTCTAAGGCTGCATCCAGATGAAGCCGGGGTGTGTGAGTGTGTGTGTGTGTGTGTGTGTGTGTGTGTGTGTGTGTGTCTTGGTTGCCATGGTGACGGGAAGGACCCACCCTCACCTGGTCAGGACACGGTCCCGCCGGGCACTTACTTTGGATGAGCTGCTCACACACTTGCCGCGCCACTGCCCTCACCATGGCTTGGGACTGCAGGTCCCCCTGGGGAAACAAAGCAAGGCTTCAAGCATAGCCACAGCCACAGCCCTGCCAGGACTTCTGCGGTGCGGCCTGAAGCCCCGTCACGCTCTGGGCTCCCGGGGACACAGGGACAGAGAGCTCGGTGCACAAGGTGCCTGGGCTCACCACCGCCACAGCCCTGTGAGGTTCAAAGGCCCAAGGAAGCACTTCTGGCCTCAGATTCTAAAAACATTTAAGTTTTGAAATAAATCCACGTATATTTAATGACTTACTGACAATTCTTCAGACTTGTACAGTACCTTCCTTTCTCAAGCAGGGCTCCTCTAACACAAATCACAACTCAGAGGAAGCCTGCTAAGCCTGTCCGGTAGCTAAGCAGAAGCCGGCACTGTGTCTGCGGTTAGGGTGGGGGCTGTGCAATTGCTGGAAGCGGGGCGCAGGCCCCTGAAATGAACTGATTTGAGGTGGGGGCCAGTTCTCTGACCCCACATCTGCCTTGTCTTCTGGGGTGCCAAACCTGGACCATCTGGAAGAACAGGAATCCCCTGCGGCTCCTTGGTATTTGTATAAAGCTGCTTCCCCCACCCCCACCCAGCAGCCTCTCCTAGTTTTCTTGTTAAATCCACTTTGTGTGGGAGATGAGTTTGATTCTCCCCCTTTGCTCCCTAACTGAGCGGACATCGATTGGTCGCAGATTCTCAACTAGAAATGGGCTTTCCCGACCGCCTCCCGCAGGGGCTTCTCCGTGGGAGGTGGGGCAGGGCGGGCGGGGCTGCACAGTGGGAGGGACATCTCTTAGCTGCCATGGTGGCCAAAGGCAGCTGGACACTTACTCGTTCGCCGCGCTCTCCCTTAGCTCCAGGGACGCCCTGGAAGGATGCAAAGCATTGTCTGGTTACTGAGGACGCTGTGCTCTGCTGGACTCACAGTGGCACCCCCTCCTCCCAGGACGACGGCACTTTGCCGGAATTTGGGTAAAGTAGTCACACAACAGCAGGAATAAACCGTACAGCAATCTCGCAGCATAAACAGCTCGGGGGGTATCTAACCCCTTCTGCGTGTCCATACAGAAGTGTGGGAGTCTTTCCTTCTTCTTTTTTTTTTGGTACCAGGAATCAAACTCACGGCCTTGTGCTTGTGTGGGATTCCTAAGCTATGAAATTTGAATCGTGCAGCGTTACTGTTCAGTAATGCACAGTTCTGATGATTAGGGTTCAGTCCTTCCTGTCTTTCTACACCAAATGCCACACCATGGATTGAGCACTACCGATGTTTCAGAGCTAATTTCACGACTCTCTTCTCAATAACTAAATTGTTCCAGTTTTAAAGAGACTGCTAAAGGAAACAGAAAGACCCCTCTTACAGAAACCCCACAGCCTCACTCTTCTCTCCACAGGTCGCAATGGACTCTGATTCTCCAGAAGTCCCCAAAATATGGGACTTGTACGTGCCTAAATTCTCGGCACAGTGTTACCTAGTTATCCCGGACTTATAAGAAACTACTGTGATTGTGAAAATCTTACTGAGTAACACAATGGTGTTTTGGGTATTTCTGCAATAAAATTACATATACAAAGCAGAACAGATGCCTTCAGAAAGATGTCGTCTAACTCAGGGGCAAGGTCCTAGACACCTCTGGAAGCAGTGTGAACGGGACTCACAGATGGAGCTGGGCACACTGGCTACTGTCCCTGCTGTCACTTCAGTCTCAATAGGTTCCCAACCCAACTGGGCATCGTCTCCAGACCCTCTGTGGTTACCCAGCCCACAAAGGCAAAGCTCTGAGCTTGATCCACAGAGTCTGGCAAAAGCGAATGCCCTGGCTGAGCGCGTGCAATTTGGAGGTGGAGACGCTTCTGTCACTGCCAATCTCAAGCCACAAATGCGCAGCCGTGGGCGTGGGAGGTGGGGAGAGACGAGTGCACAGCAGGTCCCCCTCGCAGAGGGCGGCGGAGCCTGCCACGGAGTGTCTGTCTTCTCAGCCCTACGCCCCATGTGTGCCTCCCCCAAGTACAGGCATGGCACACACACACACATACACACACACACGCATGGGCCTTTCCATGTCACACCAGGGCCCTGGCGACACTTCTAACTGCCTTCCCAAGCTACAGCTCCCCTTTTGCCTCCACTTGACTACTGTGCATTTGCACAGCTTGCTGATTTGTGCTTCATTTTAACCACCCTGAGTGAATAAAGAGACAGAAGAAAAATATTTAGAACATACTATCCTGGGCTACTAGAGCATTGGAAAAAAGGTGTTGGCTCTGTTTTTAAAAAACAAAAACAAAAACCTTACTTTCTATTATAAAAACTTTTTTGGAAAAGTGAGATTTGCACAGCGCGGTCCCTGCACCGGCTCTTCCTGTACAAGCATGCTGCATAGGCGCGCTCCCCTCACACCTGCAGGTTCCGCAGGGGACACAGTGTGGAGACAGCAGTGCCTCCTCTAACCTGAGATCAAAACCACTTACATCACCACCTGTGTCAGCACCAAAGAAATCCCTTCCAGGCAGGAGATGCAAGACGAAACAAAAATCAGACACAAAAATAAAAGCTCCACGGTTTTTGAGACACTGAGGCAGCGTAAACCCTAGTGACTATTACGCCTGCACTGGCTTTGCCACCTCCCAGCCACGGTGCTGGGGACTTTAATGCGGTAACTCGGTTAAGCCTTATAACCAACCGCCTTGTAAGATAATTCACTGAATCCTTGTACGCGTCTAGAAGACTAACCCGTGGGTCCTGATGACAACCCAATGCAACAGTATGTCCATTTTACAGATTCAGAAAAGGGCACGTTGAGGGCTTGCGTCCCCTGCCCAGGGTCACACAATAAGGATCTAGAAAAGCGGAACCTGAGCCCGGGTTGTCCGGTCCCGAATCTGCAGCCTTCAAGCTCAGGCTGTTCGGTATCCGCTGATTCCCGTCTCCCAGTGAGGTGAGACAGATGCTTCCTGGTTAAAACAGGTACACAGCATGGCCGCTCGGAGTTAGGGCTTCACTTTGGTCGTTTTTATTTCATTTCTGTACCGATCTTCTGACATTTCCATTCCACCATTCATTATATTGGCCTGTTTGGGAATGTTTCAGATTTAAAGAAAGAAATTACAGTGCAGACCTGATTGGCAGAGTAAACGGACAACATCTGCTCTTGGCGCTTTCTGGAAGACGCAGATGGACGTGTTTAATTGGGCCTGAAATATCTCAAACTCAGTCTCACGGTGCTCACCGTGAAGGACCAAAGGACGCACCGGGCAGTCGCAATGAAAGGTCTTTTTGGTGAAATATTGGTGCAGCAAGAAATTATTTTTTATTCCAACTTCTCTAACATCTTTCCTTTGATTTTTGCAAAGTAAAACAAAAACAAAATAAAAATTCCTGAGCAAGTGAAGGCCCATAACTCTACCAAAATATGCTTTGAGGGAGAACACATAGACCCTCTAGATGCAGGCAGCAAAGAGTGGCAACATTTTCCTATAATTTCAGGAACACTTGAAATGCAAAGAGAAAATACAGTAGCTCCATTCACAGACTCTCAGAAGCTGAGTGTCAGAAGGAAGCGGGGTGACCTCACCGTGTAAGTCCCACATAGCACGGATGCCTCTGACGCAGAACACCCCCGGGGGGCTTCCTGACCCTCAGTCCACAACAATAATCTGTAGTGCCCCCTGGAGCCCACTGAACTGGGTCACAAACCCGAACTGGTGTTTGCTTTCTTTATCTTATGTAATGAGTGCTCTGCATAGCAGACACGGAGCTGAGCTCTCGGAATGCAAACCAAGCAGGGTGAGGCTCCTGTCCTGGGGGGAGAGACAGACTCCGCCAACAGCGACCAGGGCCAAACAGGACCATGGCTGTCACGGTTTAGGCTGGAAACATGGCCCCAGTTCTCCAGCGTGTGGAAGGCCATTGGATCATGGTGCCCCACTCATTCAGGGCTTCACCCACAGAGGAGTTCAGGGCTGGATGCACTGATAGGAGTCGGGGCCTGGTTGGAGGTGGTCACTGGGGTGGGACTTGGATGGACATGTTCTTGTTCGTGCTCCCCCTTCCATCTGTTTCCTGGCTTCCATGGGGCGAGCACCTTTCCCTCACCCCGCCTCCCCCCTGTGCTGCTTCTGTCTTGGAGTCAGTCAACCATGGACTGAAACTAAGAACCAAATACACTGCTCCTTCTTTAAGCTGTGGGTACTGGGTGCTGTGTCCCAGTGATGGGAAAGCGGTTACTACAGCGGCTTTACACAGTCTTACAGAAAGTACAGCCCTGGTCTTCATTAGGGGTGACGGGAAGAGAGCAACCCAGACAGTTAGCAGGGCACCCCGAAGGCAAAAGTTATGGGGCAGTATGATATGACATGCATTTGGGGGGCTTTAAATAATTTGGCATGACTCAGCTCTGAGAGAAGGGTGATGACAGACTGAGATGGTGGAGAAAGTAGAGGCCACGGGGAGGCCATGTGCATCACACCTGGGACCTGCCCTCTGGAGAGGGGGACCAGGAAGGAGACCCAGCAGGGAAGACACACGGCGAGAAACCCTGGCAGACAGGGAATGGCCAGGCAAGGGCCGGTGAGAGGCCATGGGGCCAACTGGGGCTTCTTGTGATGGCCTCCATGGGGGAGGAGCAGGCCCCAAAATACAACTGCTGGCTGAGGAAGGAGGTAAATAGAGAAATGCGCAAAAACCTGGAGGTCTGTGTCTGCTGTTTCTTACATTCTTCCCCCAGTGTCTTGGTCCTCATTATTAGGACAAAATGCCAATACCCAGATGTTAAAGGAGGGAAGGTTTACTTCAGCTCACAGTTTGCAGAGGTTCCAGTCCACAATCGGCTGGCTCCAAGGCAGGGCAGTATGGCAGGCAGAGGAGAAACAGTCCATGGCAGGGCAGGCAGGAGGCGGCGGCAGCAGCAAACCTGAGTTTCCCTCTTACTCTAAACAGGCTACAACCTTTAGGGTCACACCAACCACACCCAGGGTGGAGCTTCTGTCTTCAGTAAACACACTCAGTCACACCAGAGCTATGCCAGCTCCAATCAGTGGACCAACACAGTACCACATGCCCTTCATCCCTGTATCATGTACCCCAGAGACAGCCAGCTCTGAAAAGTCCCACCTATGCACACATGAGGCATTGGGGGGCATCTAGATACAAGCCACAACACCCAAGCCATGCCCACTTCTCTGATTTGTGGGTGAGATTTCCACGGACATCAAGATCCCATTGAATCGCTGCATCTTTCTGGAGCTGCTGCCTGCACCCTCTCATCCTCTCTCTCTCTCTCTCTCTCTCTGCACAAATTTCTCATCTTTCCTTTAAGGCATTTCACACTTCTTGCAATCTTGTCACGCTGCACCATATCTTAGAGTCAGGAATCTGATTTCGGGAAGGCTGGATGATCACTTCAGTGATGAAGCTCCCACAGCTAGACATCTGCGACGCCCCCGACACCCTGAATTCTGCAGACAATGTAGTCAGGCTTAGCTCCTAGAGAGGGCAGGCTGAGCACACAGCCTCGCCACAGGCAGGTCCTCCCTTCCTGCTTTGGTGGGCACCCCTGCTCATGCAGCAGCAGCACCTAACTCAGGTAGGAGGTGGGACCCCTGGGGCAGCGAGGTGCGTTCTGCTCTGTGGAGCTGGCGGTGGAGACAGAGCGAGTGCTGCTGGTGCCCGCTGCAGGAGGCCCATTGCTGTTGCCAGCGGTACAGGCCTCCCTCTTGGGCTCCTTCCTGCATCTTCCTAGACAGCCGTCCATGGGAAATCAATCAGGGCCTCGGCTCTGGGCAGCACAGCCTGCTGTAACAGTCTCGCCAGCCTGGCGGCCAGCAGGCCTGTGTGAGCTGGAGGCCCAGACACAGGGGAAAGCCCAGCTGGCAGCTGAGGAACCACTTGCATCTGACAGGAAACCCCAAGCCTGCCATGGTGTCCCCACCCAGCAGAGAGGTCAGATGGCTTCTGCCTCTGATACAGGCAAGTGGGAAAAACACACAAGCACTTCTCTATGTCTCGCATTGAGAGTCTAACCTGAACCACCAAGGCCAAGTGGTGGACAAGATGGCGCCATGCTTGCTTGGGTATACCATGAACTCACCCCACGGCAATGCTCTCAAGCCCCAGAGCTTGCTCCTCTCTCCTTAGTTCTTTTCAATTCCATTCCTTTTGGATTGGAATCAGCCCTGGACTGCACCTTCCTAGCTTAGGACAAGGAGAACTAGTTCTAGGAGACACCAGTGAAATCAAGAAGGCCTCCCCATATACGAGTACATTTGTCGACTGTCTACCCAAGTTAAGGTAGCACACTGGTATTTCCTGGTTTCACTTTAGGACATGCAAAGCCTCTGATAGCCTAACAGCTCCCTGACTTTTTGGATGAAGGCTGCAGTGCCTCTGCCACCTCTTTGACCACCGCCCCTTGGGCCCTAGGTCCTGTCGATGTATTTTCCAACCTTGGTTCCCAGGGACACATTTTGGGAAGCAGACTAAAGCTCTGGAGCAGAGAATATGTCTTCAGGTCTCTTTCTGGTGTAGAATAGCCTAGGACTGAGAGAACAGGCATGCTAGTGTGGAAGGGCTCAAGAGACAGGAGAGGGTGTGCATGTGATCGCACGTGAGCATCGGTGTGCATACTGTGTGCAGGGTCATACTTGGTCACGTCTGTTTGGCTAAAAATCACACCTGAAGATAAAGCAACCCAGTCGTCTTCTGCAGTGTGATATCAGCTTGGTTTGAAATGAGATGTAAACTGCTCTGAACAATGGAGCCTGAATGTGTGTATGGCTTTGTAAAGTGACTTATTCACATGCACAAATTAGGGTGCGTTCGCTAGGGTCCAGGTGCCTTCCTGTACATGCTTGTGTGCTTAGGCGGTGAGTGGAGTCCGGAAAAGGCCTCTGAAGATAAAATGCTTTTACTGAAATGGGTTTGAAGGATAAACAGCGAGACTGACTGGGTAGAGAGAGGAAGAGAGGTAGGGGCCTTCCAATAAGAACCAATTTCCGTTACGCCGCACTCCCTATCTAGGTGGTGACAAACCTCCCCCGGTGGACGTACCTCACCGCCAGGACCTGTGACCGTATCACTTTATGTGGCAAAAGCAACTTCACAATGTCCTTCAGCGGAGGACTCAGGGAGTCTCTCAGGGTATTATGTAAGATGCCCCAAGAAGGGTTCCTGGAATCACGTGGGCCCGTTAACAGCAAGAATCCTTCCCAGCTGTGGTCAGAGGACCATGTGACCAGGGTGGAAGGGTCGGAGAGACGCGGCCCAGCTGGCTGAGAATGGAAGTGGCTGTGAGCCGAGGGCCGGGGCTGCGTTTATTTTATTTTATTTTTTTCCTGTGCACATGTCTTTATTTCTGGATGCCATAAAAGAACCAACTTAGAGAAAAAGTTGGGCATGATGGCACACGCCTGTAATCCCAGCACTCAGGAGGCTGAGGCAGGAGGGTCACAGTGACTTTGAGGCCAGCCTGGGTTGCATACTGAGATTCTGTATCCAAAAAAAAAAGAGGGAGAGAGAGACCAGAAAAACAAAACAAAACAAAACAAATCACCCCAAACCATATACCAAATACCATTAGAAGCCAGGGGAGTCACGGCCCCAGGCCGGTCCTGTAATGGCTTCCACAGGTGAGGAAACGGGCCAGGGGCTGTTCACTGGTTTCCTCCCCATCTTCCTCTGCCCACACCACTGAGCACACTTAGGCACCGACCCAAAGGGACGAAGAGGGCAAAGATGGGCAGTCACACATTCCGGGAGCGTGCTTTCCTTTAACACCACTCAGCACTTACGGGTGGATATGCTTTCATGACACATTTAATCTTCCTGGTAAAATTCAGGGGAAAAATCTATTCCTACTCATCCAACCTTGAATTCCCCAAATGTGGTATTTCGCCCCGTTGGGAGTCAGGTTAGCCTGACGCCTACCTGTGAGAGCCAGGCTTGTGAAACTGACAGTGAGGTTACTTAAGCCAACACACAACACAGGCAACGAGAACGGGACTGATTATCCCACAAGGACCGTCTGACCGTCACTTCTACATGGGTGCCACTCATCCTGGAGTTTCCTTGGTTTTCTGTACGGAATCCCAGAGTCCAGCACTACATGATCACTTCTGGCCAGCGGAGATGCCGGTAAACTGAGCCGCACAGAGCATGAGGGCCCAGCACCAACCCGACCGGTTCCCGAGTGTGGATACTCACGGGCGGCCCCAGGGCGCCTTGCGGTCCCACGCTGCCTGTGACCCCGGGGACTCCGGGCGCTCCGGGAATGCCCTGAGAGGGAGGCAGAAAATGGGGCTGAGGTGAGAATCACACAGTCTCATCTAGGATCACCCACAAGCACAGGTCACAAATACGCAGTGACAGTGTCTCTCCTCCTCACCACTAAAACCTCAGGACACCAGAAATGAGAAGGCTTTTTTTTTTAAGTCTCTGTACTCTTACTTAGCTATGGTTCTTTTACATGCAAACCTTATCTATATCCAAAATCAGTGCAGGTGGCCCAATGGCTCAAAGATAATTGAGCCACTAGCCTGTCTTATCTTTTTTTTGAGACAGGGTCGTGCTATGCAGTTCAGGCCGGCCTTGAGCTCCCTTTGTAGCCCAGGCTGGTCTCAAAGTTGCAATGATCCTCCTGCCTCAGCTTCCCGAGTGCTGGGATTACAGGTGTGAGCCACCACGTCCGGCTATGTCATATCTTTAAAGGATGTTTGAGGGTAAGTTGGGAGCCAAGGGACGAGTTGACACCCCATGGCAAAGGTGGCTGCTGGAGGAGAAAACGTCCCCAAAGAAATGCAGGGCTCAAAGCAGGGCACACGCTATCGCCTTCTGGTATACTCACAATTGGCCCGGGGGGTCCTGGAGGGCCCGAGGAACCGTCCTTTCCAGGAAATCCCTGGGGAAGAAAAACACCGTGTGTCAACCAAGGGGCTCTCAGAACAGGCTCCCGAGTTCCTTCTGCTGCTTGGGAGGCGAGTATCACAGCTCGTTCCTCACTAGCAAGGATTCACTGCTTTCGGGCTCTTCCTGGAAATTGTTCTTGGCTGGACTCTTGTGTCTGTTGGCGCCAGTAAATTGTCCAGGGCAAGAATTTTTGGTGTAAGAAATGCCACTTACAAACTTGGGAATTTGTTTCCAGAAAGTGTTTCTATTGAACCAACCACAACACAGGAGAGGCCTGATTTTTTTTTTCTTGGTACCAGGGATTGAACTCAGGACCTCACGCTTGCCGGGCAGGCACTTATGCCACTGAGCTAAATCCCCAGCCCGAGAGGACTGATGCTTGTTACTTAATGAGCAGAGACATGAAGATGAGTTGGTGTCTTTCCTGACCCAGCTACGGTGAGCAAGGGACGGTAGGGACGGATAGTGGCCGTAGGGGACCGCGGTACCTGGCTCGGCCGAGTGCCTGCCTGCCTCCCGGCGATGACACATGGGACAAATTTGCTAACTGTTCTGTGTTAGAAGGCTTAAAGGCAGAAAACAAACGGTGCTTTTCAAAATAAGAAGTCTTCCTAAGTCACTGGCTGTGTGTGTGTGTATGGGGGCGGTGCTATTTTTGTGTGAATATCTGAGCATTAAGAATGTCACAGCTGCAGCGGCTCCTCTTACACGGTCACAGGTTTTAGGTGTGGCTGCTGGACTTTCCATGGCGTTAACATGACGGCACATCTTCAATCCCAATTTTTATAGCAGGCTCATAAAATTCCGCTCAAAGCAACCCCCTCCTACTCCAGCGGAAAACAAACCAACCCTGCCTTCTCGGTGCCTCCAGCTCCCGGTCTGAGATCGCTGGCTCTTGCCTGTCTGTGAAGCGCTGCCTTCCAGGGACCCTATCTGGGTTATCCCCCGTCCCCCCATGAGGTGTAAATGAAGACGGGAAGGACACGGTGGCAAATGGTGTGCATGGGGAGGGGGCACGCGGGTGGCCTTCCGACAGGGACAGCATGTCGTGCGGTGGCACTCTCTGGCTGCTTCTGGGTATTAGCAGCCCTATCAACAGAGCCAGCCAAGGAGGCTGGGGTCACCCAGGGCCCAGTTTTCCTCAGCCCAGACCCATGGCTTGGCCATGTCTCCTTGCAGTCAGCTTGGAGCCACGAGCTCAGGGTGGGTGCTGCTACGGCGGGAAGGAGCCTGTGCTTCTCTCTCCCCGCCACACGCTACCTTTGTCTTGTTAAGGCACAGAAAGAACACCCTGCTCAGATGCAGGCCCTCGGTCCCAGACTTGCCAGCTTCCAGAACCGCAACCCGACGCGATTCTGTCCTTTATGAATCATCCCGTCATACATCTTCTGCTTCAGGAGCACAGCGGGGACAAGCCAGGCTCACTGCTCTCTCGTCCAGCTTCACAAGCTATGGCAGTCCCCCCAAGGCCACCCTGGGCACTTTTTGTTTGGTTCTCTGGTTCTTGTTATGTAGTTTAGGCTGGCTTTGAGCTTGGGATCTTCCTGCCTCAGCTTCCCAGGTGGAGGGATGACAGGACTGCACTACGACACCTGACTCAGGCAGCCCTCATACAGCACAGGCTCGGCCCCTCTGCTTCCTCCTTCATCCCAGGAGGAGCAGCCACAGCGGAAGTGTTTCATACAGAAGCCACAGTCTCGGTGAAAGGAGCCCCACTGCAAAGCGCCTACATTTTATCCTGAAAAGTAACTGGCAAACTCTAGCTCCGTCATTCAGTTTAAGCATGATCAAGGTTCGCTGATGCTTTTCAGCCAGACACTAAACCTGTGCGCCCCTTTCCAAAACTTTTCTGTATCCATAAAGTTTCCATTTCACATCAGGGAGCCCATCTGTGAAGGTGAGCGTTTTTGTTTTTTTTGAAGATGAGTGTTTATGAATTGAGCAACCTCATAAAAAGCAGAGATCCTTAATTAACAACAAATAGCGAATACTAAGAAGGAGACGCTTAATGGGAATCTCTTCAGCCAACAAGTATTCATTTCTGAAATGCACAAAATCAGCCACCCACAAACTAAACAGCTCCAAGCATTTTTCCTTTCTTTATACTCTTACCTCAAAATATTAATATACACCCACAGCCCACCTTAAATACTTTTTGCTATAAAAACTTGAAAAGATTTTTACAGTTTGTTTTTGAAGACATTTGGCTCTAAGCAAATGATTAAGTTATGATCAGCTATGGTTTACCTGTGAAACAAAATCTAACCTATGATCTCCTTTCTAGATCACTAATATTCTAACAAACACTCAGTGTACCTATGGCTCAAACTGGCAAAGCAATGTTTCACTTAATTAAACATTTATTCACTGGCATTTTCCATTTTCTTTTCCATACTGTAAATATACGTGTGCTCTCACCTTTCCAGTCTGAAATGTTTCATTTTGCTTTTTGTTTTGGAGACAGGGTTTCATTATATGGTTAAGGCTGGCCTTGAACTCACGATGTAGCCCACGTTGGCCTCAAACTCATGGAAATCGTCCTGCCTCAGCCTCCTGGGAGCTGGGATTACAGGTGTGCACCACCATAGCTGGCTGCCATGGTTTTCTGCAGCCCCCTTTAAAGTTTGCACTTCTCAAGTTCTACGCCTGTGGCATCTAAAGGCTGAAGTCCACCTACGCGCAATGCATGTTATAACTGAAATTAGTCAGAAGCCAGCACACATGTGTGATAGGGCTCTTAGAAATGGTGTGCACAGCTAGTGATTATGCCATCAGCTGAGACTCTCCTGAGTGGCCATGGCAGGGACCTGCTAAGTCGTTGGCACTTGGCATCTGACACACTAGACTCAAGCAGCGAGGGCCAAAGAAACACCTGAAGAGGGCCTGCGTGCAGGTTCAGCCCTGCGGCATGACCGAGCCACCCAGCGGCCAGGCTGGCTGCTGGCCATCGGAAACAAGGCCGCTCTGGCAGTCAGCAGGCACGGCTATCCATCAGCTTAAGAAACCCAGCAGCAAAAGCCACAGGCCCTGCGGACACTGGCCCGGGCTAGCAACCCTGGACCTACCCTGACATGTGACACCCTGGAGGGTCTCACTGGGGAAGTTTCAGTGACTCGAACACCTGAATGCATTAGATACAGGTGTGTGTGTGTGTGTGTGTGTGTGTAGTATATGTGTACACTGGTACAAACACACACATTCTACTGGGGTTTTTTGAGACAGGGTCTCGCTATGCAGTTCAGGCTGACCTTGAGCTCATTTTATAGCCCAGACTGGTCACGAACTTGCAGTGATCCTCCTGCCTCAGCCTCTCAAGTGCTGGGATGACAGGCGTGCGCCACCTCGACATTCTACTTTAATACTTACTTATATTCAATCTAAATGCACGTATCCATGTAATTATTCATTTTAGTAACCTGCAGTGATGACTTCATACAATTAAAACAAAAATACTCAGAATATTCTATAAAGAAATTAATTTGACATGCGATAGGACTTAGATAATACACTTTCCAGTTTTTCTAAAATCAAACTGATTATCAGACTCTTCAAAGTTTTTAAAATTATGCCCAGCAATCTCGTCCCCCTGAGGATGAAGGAGCCCACACCATGAAGCACTGCATGGACGCAGCAATCAACAGGGCTGGTGGCTGTTTGTGTGAAAGCCGAGCCCTGATGGCAGAAGGCTGCCAGCACCCAGCTCGCTGAGCAAATGTTTTCCTGGGATTTAATGAAAATCCACCTAGAGCCCCAGAGCAGAAACTCAAGCCCTTCTCCTCCTGGCTCTGCGATGGCATCTCTGTTTCCCTTTCTGAAGGAGGAAGATGCTCCTGGGATAATTACCTTGCAGCCAGCGAGGAGCTCACAGAGGGCCCTGCAGAGACCCTCTCTCCATGGCCCAACTCAGCCCTGGGGATGGAAGCCAAACAGCCGCTGGAGCTCAAGTTCCCAGGGCGCGTGGAGCCCAGCTCGCCCCTGCAGCCGTGGGGCCCTCCGAACAAAGCGGCCTCTGTGCCTCCTCCAACCCACATAACTAGCCAGCCAGCACGTTCAAGTATGCTTGCAGGGTGGAATCCAAAAAATTTTTTGAAAATCCCAACTTGCTTTTTCTTTAGACTTTTTTTGTTTACAATCTTCCAAGGCATCTTCATATAGAAAGGGCAGGAGTCAGGAAATACCCCTCCTCCTGTGGTGAGTACTGATACCAGGAGCTAAGACTGCATTTCTTTATAGAAAGGCTTTGTGTGAATTAATCTGCACAACCACCTCATGGCTCATGTGATTTCCCCCCCAACCCTGCTTTTCATAGCTCAGGGAAGTGAGTCTTGGAAACACAAAGGTCCTGGCCCAGGACGGGGTGGGGGGGCTTAAACCCAGGTGTAGCCAGCCATGAAGACCCCAGCTATGAAGACCCCAGCCATGGAGGCCCCAGCCATGAACACCCCAGCCACAAAGACGCCAGCCACAAAGACACCAGCCACGAAGACCCCAGCCATGAACACCCCAGCCACAAAGACCCCAGCCATGGAGGCCCCAGCCATGAAGCCCCTAGCCATGAAGCCCCCAGCCACGAAGACGCCAGCCATGGAGGCCCCAGCGGTCCCTTGGTCAGCAACCTCAAGACCGACTCACACCGGATCAGGAGGTGGAGCGCCTTCTACGGAGTTTCACTCTGACAAAGGAGGAAGGAAGGCTGTGCTCAGGCAGGGGGTGCAGGGACATCACTGGGCTCAGAGAAAGCACCCCAAATAAAGGAGCTTAAAACTTGGAATGTAGGGACTCAGCCCGGGGACAAGACAGGGGAATTACTCCACTGCAGGTGCTGTAAAAACATGTCTCCTCAGCGTTTTTATTTCTTCTCTTTCTGAATTTTTATAAAACCATATTAAGAACTGGAAAATAAAATGGCTAAACTTTCTGCTGGCAGTGCTGGCCAGCAAACTAGGAGTCTGATGTGAGTGGCTCTCAGCTAGGAGGGGAGTTGGCTTTTCTTTTTCTGTTTGTCCTTCCAGTTCTTTCTTTGACCCTGTATCTCTCTGCCATCATCTGCCAATCAATTATCTACCTACCCATCTGCCTGTCTATCATCTATTTCTACCTGTTTATCGTCTATCTATCCTCTATCTGTCCACTCATCCATCCGTCTGTCAGACAGGTGGTCTCACCTGTTCTTTCTGGCTTCCCCAGGACCCCCTGGCTGTCCCAGTCAGGGCTAAGAAACACACCACACATCAGAGGCGCACAGAGAATGCTGGGTGAGCCCTGAACTCACAGACACCGAGAGCAGAGGGGACGAGGCAAGATGTACGGTGGGAAACAAAGGGTGCAGAGAGGTCTCGGCCGGGAAGGCTGGAGGGAGCCGGAGGCCGGACTGCTTCGGCTGCTGAGCGTGGAACTTGCAAAGTCAGGGCCTGCGCTGTGCTCTGGGGCCTCCCAGCCGGGTGGAACTGCCCAGCGTGAAGGAGTCCAGCTTGTGCTGGAAGGCCGCTGTGGCCGCAGGCCTAGCCCTGGAAGAGGGCTGCCGCTGAGCGGCCAACCTTCCGGGGGAAAAAGCCAGACGAAGCCAGAAACACAGAGGAGCAGATGTTTTGTCTTCTTTCTTTATGATTTGTGAACCCTCCTGCCTCCCGGGTAAGCTCGGGGTGGGGGGCTGGCAGCAGCTCGGGAGAGAGCTGTCAGCCTTTCCCTAAACTGAGGTTGAGGCCACGGTGCTCACAGGTATGAGCTAACGACAGGCAGAGAAGAAGGTGCAGAGAGGGTGCTGCAGCCCAGGGCGCACCGCCCTCCCGACACGCAGACCCCACGGAGCCGGGGACCTGGGTAGGACATCGCCTCAGTCTTCACTCGGGCCCTCCTTCCTGGCCTAGGGTGGGATTCACTCACTCGGGGTTGAGGGAGTTGACAGCCAGCACCGTTCAGTGATCAAGTGCTGAGACCAAAGGAACAAAACAGCTTTGCTTTCCTGGGTCCCTGGACAGACCAGCCTCGCTGGGGAATGTTCTGGAAGGGAGAGATGGTTAAGCTGGATGTCAACTCGACTGGCTTGAAGTGTTGCCCGGCGGTGGAACACCCTTCTGGTGTGTCTGGGTGTGTCGTGGAACTGGGGCTTGGGGTCTATGTCTGTCTCACAGCCCCTATTTCTCAGGCTCTGGTTCCCAGCCACCATGAACTAAGTGGCTTTGTGAGCCAGGCCCTTCCACCATGATGGTCCAGCCTGGAAGCCAGCCAGCCACTAACTGGCTCACCCGAAATCGTGAGCCAAATTAAACCTCTCCCCCTCTAAGTCATGGGTGTTGAGTATCTCGTCTCCTTTCACCATCTCCAGCAGGAAGTCTGCTGTCAATCTGTTAGGCTCCATGGTGCTCACTGTGCCTCTAGGCCTACGGGCAAACAGGGATTATCTTGAGGTGTTTGTTCTTAGGATCTTTGGGCAGTCTCTCCTCTCCTGCTGCCTAACCCGAGAGACCTGGCCTCCACGGAGCAAGTCTTCCGGCTGGTTCTCACCTTACCCCCGTCTGCCCTGGCTCAAGCAGGTGCTGGCCTTACAACCTTATAAAGTAATTGTTATAATTTTGCTATGCTTAAGTCTGTGGATCATTTGACTAAATATATCTGACTAAATAATTCTGTTTTCAGCGCCTTCTCCTCTTTTCTTCCTTTGGGATTCTAAAAAGAGTCAAGTATTTTCCTGGCCTCAGGGGCAACAGTCAGGTTCTGGAACCTGCTCCTCCTCCTATTCCCTGAAGGTAGGTAATTTAGAAATTGTTTCCTTTAGCAACAGTAATGATCACCTCTTCCAAATTCTCCTCTGCAGTCACGAGCAGCTCTTCCCAGCTGGGTGCAGTAAGTGGTACAGAGTATGTGCTCAGCTAATGAAAGGCTGGTTAAAACCAATCGCTGTGGTCCTTCCCTCCAGCGCAGAGGCCGTTACACACCTCCAGGGCTTTATTTCATGTGAACGGCAGCCCCTTGAGTTACACGCTGGCATGGTGTTGCCCTCAAATATCTTTTTCTAAACTGTTATCAGGGGAGTCACATAACTTCTGAAAACATATTCCTCTATCATGAGCGCGCATCCAGTGAAAACCAGATGGTAAAGCAATTCCTGTGCTAGTCCAGAAGCGTTCGTAGGAAGTGGACACATCCTCAAAACTTTGCTACCACAGAGACATTTATGCTCTCCTAAGGCATTTTATAATGTCTTGTAAGATAGCCATGTACAGATATCTTATCACTTTAAGAAGAACACAGCATGCTTGGAAGAGCAGCAAAATATTGATAAAAAGTCCCAAGTTGGCACACAGATTCTAACAGGAGGCATTCCAAAGCCCAGCGGTCCCAGTGCTGATCCGGCATATCTCACCCGGGAGCTCTTTGCCAAGCCTGGACTTCAAGCACAGATAAATCAAACAAACTCACTCAACCAAGTCTCTCGACTTGCCTCTTTCCAAGCTTCAGGAATCATGAAGGAATCTAGGTGTGTAACCACACAGGATCTTAGCCCGAGCCCTCGGCCAAAACACATAAATCCTGGTAGCCACCCCTGCCATGGGTCCCGGAGCCCACGAGCGGCTCATTTTCCCAGCAGGCCCCTGGAAACGTGTGCCGAAACACATTACCCAGACTGATTCTGCGGGCTGAGCAGGGACTACGCTGAGAGGTTAGGCAAATGCAAGTGGGGCGCGTAGCCAAAAAGCAGGTGAGACACACCTGTACTCCCACAGAGGGGACAGGGTCCCCGCCCTGAGCGGTCAGTCACCCCCAGCTGAGTGTCTGAGTCAGAATGAGCTTCCCAGCCCGTGCTCTGCTCCCCCAGTGACTGAGGCAGCCTAAAATCCCAATTTGTATGGTTGTTGATTTCCTTTCGGTTTGTGCCGTAAGGATTGGAAAGAGCCGGGGGAAACCGTTAAACCAGCACATGCACTTCGTTTGATGCGAGCTGTACTCAGGGTGAGAAGCCTTCAGAAAGGGGTGCTGCTGATTCGGAAAGGCTGGAGAAAGTAGCGGACACAGTTTTCCAGTGCTGGGGGAAACAGTAGAGGTAAAGGCCATGGGTGCGGCCTGGGTAGCGTGGACATTGGCAGGGCAAGGCCGCTAATACACGGGCTCCCATTCCTTCCGTGAACTCTGCCTGCAGCGCGGTGGCTGGAGAGGGGCACGCTTGGTCAGAAGCAGCCTGAGGCGAGGTCTTACCCTTTGGCCGGGTGAACCATCACGTCCTGGTGAGCCCACACCTCCCGGGACACCCTAGGCAGAACGGGAAAGAAAAGACATTTGCAAACCTACTGGGCGAGGGAGGACCCTCTGCACTGCAATTCAGACCCAAGAGGTACCTTTGGGCAAGGAGCGCTTCCCACCCGGGCGCCCCGGCCCCTCAGCTTGGCTCTCCGAGGGACAGCACCAAGACCACGGCTGACTTTAGCGTTCTGACCCTTGATCCTTGGCAAAGCTCGAGGGAGTAGATGGCTGTCACCAAAAGATACAGACCCAGTACCTGTGGCCCAGGAAGGCCGGTGTCTCCTTTCTCTCCTTTCTCACCCGGCATTCCCTGAATACCAAAAGCACACAGTCAGGTTCACAGGAGTAAAGGCTTGATTCTTTCTCCTCCTCAGAGTACCCTCAGCACCCAGGTGCTCCCACACGGAAGTCTGCATGACACACGTCACTTCTCAAACATGCTGCACCATCTAGGTAAACACTGCCAGGGACTGAACCTTCCTGAGACAGAATGGTTTCAACATGGAACAACACATTCGCATGTGGCCCAGCAGACACTGTATGGGCATGGAGGGCACCACTGAATATTTCACTAGTATTGGTAGTTTAAATTTAAAAAAACCTTACATCTATATAGCCTTGCTTTGTCTTAGATTTAGTTAGAAAAACACAGGAAGAGAATATAGGCATAGACGTGCAAGTATACGACCTAGCAGATAGTAAGACTGCAACAGATATTTGTTGTTAATAGTAGCAAGCACATAAATTGATGTTAATGGTTCTAAAATGTGAAACACTTTTGGAAGGAAAATTCAAAAAAAGATCACTAAACAGGAAGTTTTCAGGGATCTGCTTGCTCCGAGTGGTAACCACAGATTGGTTTTATATTTGAACTCTAGATCTCCATTAACAAAGAGGGATAAATGAAATTAAATTTGTTCTTAATGGCACAAATGAGCTTTAAAAAGAAATGCAGCTCTGTAACCTACATGATGTAAAATCTAAGACTCGCTTAACGGACTGCACTCTGAGGCTAGTTCAGATAAGGATCATAAATCAGTGGCTTTCATTAATCTTCAGCCACCATTACTACAAGTCAAAAATGGATAATTAACTTCATGTAACATTACTGTCTAGTTGCTTCCACGGCCACTAGGAGTTTGGTCCAAGAAAAGGGCTTTCTGTACATGTGAAGCCCTGCCTTTCTTCTGTAGAAAGAATGCTTGGGGGCTATGCCCACCTGCTATGCATGTACTTGTTTATTAGAAGAGCCCCACTTCTGAGCAAAAAATAGGTGGTAGGCAGAGCTACTGAGTGGACCCCCATTGCTGGTGGTCTCATTACTGGGGGACAGGGGTCTCCCATGGGAGAGTCTTAACAATATAACCCATGAGAGCACCTGTGCAAACTCACCGGCATTCCTTGAATGGACAACCCACTCGGTCCTTGGGGTCCTGGGGGGCCCTGAGGTCCTGCAGGGCCTGGTTCCCCCCGAGGACCCTCTGGTCCCTGGAAGACAAGAGAGAAATTACTGGGGACCAGGTTATGGATGGGTGAAGTTGCTGAGCATAAAGGGGCCCCTGGCTGTGTTTGAAAAGCTCATCTTCACAGCCTGTCTCTGAAGACAAGATGACAGCACAGCTGCAGGGCTGAATCTCACTCAGAGGGTCCCAGGGCAGTGAACTGCCAACAGAAGAGCTAAGACAGTTCTCTGAGCGGTAACGTTTACGGCTGCAAAAGTCTTTGTTCTAACTTCTCAAAGTCCTGCTCAGTTTCCTGCTCCACCTTAACCTTTGCTTCCATTTTCCGTCATGCTCCCACCGCAAACTGTTTGAAATCCCAAAATATGGGCAATCCAGAGGAGCCTCTTACTTAGCTCCAAAAGAGTTCTGCCCTTCCTGGACCCCAACACCATACTATTTGTCTCTTTTATTTAAACTTTCACTGTACCCTTGTTTAGCAGATTGGGGGCCTGGTCAGGCTCCTAATAAGAAAAGTTATCACAGAAGAGACCCTTTGACCCCTCAGGAATATTTCTGCTTATAGTGCTTAAGGAAATTCCTAAGACACAAAGTATTCAGAGGACTCCAAACCTCAAATGACTTGTCTCCCGGGCCAAACATCACCAATAGCCAGGACAACAAACAGAGAGGATTACCTCGACTCATTTGTTCATTTTTGCTTCCATAGAGTGCTGTGCCAATTAGATAAGTAACTACACACACACACACACACACACACACACACACTCACCCCTCCAGAAGAAATTCTAGAGACAGAGGAAGTGTTGGGGACCACCCTCCTGGTCTTCTTGAACAAAGTCTCAATCATGGAGCGGAAGGAGATGAACTACCCCTCTCCTCCCTTGCTGTTGTGGGCCTTGACCCTCTGCCCTGGGGACTTTGGCATCCACCTTGATCCTGCCCTCTCTGACTCTTCAGTGCCTACAAATGGCCCTGGAATCAATATTATCCTATTTCCTTTCTTTTCAAGATCAGACATTCCTCTCACCTACACTAACTTCTATGTTTAGACCTTGTCATGGTTTAATGAAACCACATCACCTCTGCGATCTTAAAGCCAGAAAAATCTCTTTATTGCCAATATTGTCTTCTTCTTCCCTGACTCATTCTATGATTCCAACAAATGCTATTCTTTTATGAAACTAGGATTCGATACTTGGATATCATCATAATTTTTTTAACGGACACATTAAAACTACAGATGAATGGGGTTCTATGTGATGTTTTGATGCATGCATAATTGTGTAATGCTCGAATCAAGATAAGCACATCTGTTTCCTCAAACACTGACTATTTCATTGTAAGAACATTCAGAATCTTCTCTTCCAGCTGCTCTGAAATATGCAGTCATTACTGTTATGTAACTGCCCTGCTTCGCAATAGAACACCAAAACTGACTGCCCGGTGCGACGGGAGCTTGTTCGCTCTGCAGCCCTCTCTAGGTCTGACTTACTTCCCCTAACATAGCGACCTTCAGTTCCATCTATGCATCACGAGTGGAAGCTTGTGACACCTGCTTTACAGCTCCTCGGAATATGAGGGCCATGTTTTTTCTGTCCATTCACCATGGATAGACACGACTGATGGGTTCTCGTTTCATGGCTCTGTCTCTAACACTACCGCGAACACTGGAGGGCTTTGTGGGTCCCCTCTGAAAGGTGAGGCTGGTGGATCCATTACTTGGAGCAAAGAACAGGGAAGAAAAACCCATAAACATGCTGAGCGCAGCCTGAGGTGTGTGAGAGTCAACTCCAAGGGCAAGGTGAGCCGTCCAGCGGTGGGGAGGTTTTAGGGTGTGGCAGATGTGGCCCCAGGGGAGGGTGTTGCTAGAGTGAGAGGGAAAACTGACAAAAACCCAAGGAAAACTGGGTAGAAAGAAGAGAAAAAGCCGGGAAATACTCCAAAATGGGGACACCTAAGACTTGGGAGAGACTAAAGAGGAAGCGGGTGGCTCTGTCCAAAGGGGAAAATACGGCAGGCAGAGAGGGGTCCAGTGCAAGCACGATCAGGACAAAACTGAAGCCCGGGAGCTGGTCCCGAGGGGGTAATTTGTGACTAACAGGGCACTTTCAGGGGCCCCAGGGGGATTGGAAGATGTACCTGGGTGAGAAATCCCTGGGAGGAGAGGAGCCCCGAGTGACAACTGCCTCCCAGGAGGCACAGCAGGTCCAACCCAAGGCCTTTTATAAACAGCCCCCTCCCTTTGAGGGAAGAGAGACTGTCTCAGGTTGCACCTAAAAATCTGCAGCACCGCTGCTAGGCGTGGTGGCTCATGCCTGTAATCCCAGCATCTGAGAGGCTGAGGCAGGAGGGTCGTTGCAAGTTCAAGACCATCCTGAGCTACAAAGTGAGCTCAAGTCAGCCTGAACTGCATAGCGGGACCCTGTCTCAAAAAAAAGAAAAAAAAAATCTGTAATACCACCAGTGAGTTTAGGTAACAAGATTTCTTTTGAAACGCTTTTATTATAGCATTTAAAAAGAGGGCAAAAAAAAAAAAAGCCTGGCTGTGGGTTAGACACACCTTGATATTTATAACTGTTGAATAATCTATTAGCTACATATCATCAAGGAACAGAAAATAGGGCAGAAAGTAGGTGGCCCATTTTATTCTGCAAAATCAGAGACCAAGAAATGACCAAGAGAAGCCAGCAATGCAGTGGACTTGTGCCTCTAAATCCCTGCTACCTGATGCAACAAAATCAAAAAAGGACGGGTGCTGGGGCTTTGCTGAGGGAGCAGAGCTCTCCGGCACCTACAGTGGCCGATGTGAGCATCACCTCATCCGGCAAGTCCTTTCCCCAAGAACCACTGCGAGTCTCTGTCTTCCCCCATCAAGGTCAGCACGTGAAGTAGCCATGTACGCAGCGGCAGGAGAAGGTGATCGGGGAGGGGGAGATCCAGGATCAGTAAACTGCTCGGGAGGAGGCTGCCTCAGGGTGGGAGCCATCGCCCAGGAGGGTGTTACGGAAATCGGGGAGCTGGCACTAGCACCCCAGAGCTCACCCCTGTGGAGCGCAGGGAGCCCCAGGGCACCTTGGTGGAGAAGCACAGAAGGTGCTCGGGTGGAGTCAGGGGACATCTACCATGTCCGACCCCAAACACAGCCCAGGACCCGAGCTTGGGGCCGGCTTGGACGGCCTTGTGGTCCTCAGCTCCATCCAGACTCCTTTCTCTCCCCCACAGTTGCCCCAACCTCGTGCCATCCGTTTGCAATTGCATAGTGAAAAGTCTTGCAATGTGCTCTTCCCGGTGAATAAGCACTATGCAGATTTCACCAGGAACCACACTGAGGCAGTGAGCTGCCCCCCCCCCACTGACATGATGGGAGCCCACGTGGGGAGCAGCACTGTGACAGACGGAAGGGAATTACAGTTTAAAGGACCTTGAATGCCATGCTGACCAGGAAGCCGGGTGTTCTCAAGACAGCAGCGCCTGATGGCAGGTTTTCAAAGGGAGTGACCCGACCCAGCCTGGCCTCCAGGACAAGGAATCCTGGGCAGATGTGAGGGGTCAGAACGCCAGGCCATGGGAGCGAGAGAGGAAGATGTGCCAGGAGCCAGGGAGAGGAAGGTGAGGCCTGAGTTCAATTAATGGCTGGGCTTCTGCCAGTCCTTAAGACTCCTCTGTGCAAAGCACAAAAACATGTGTCTCGACATGGCTTGGCATCGCCTGTCCCCTGGTCTGATGCCTTGTGCAGTGTACAACCTGGACCAACATCCGTGGTAGTTTTGGAAAGTGAGAATGGAAAACGCGGTTGTGTATCTGATTACACATGGTGGTCCCTGGAAGGGACCAATGTCATGAGTGTATATGGCTCCTGTCACTGTAGACAGAGGCAGAGTGGACCAAGGGCAGAACCACCTTCAGACTCATCCACTCACACCGCAGACACTCACTGCCAACCCAGAAATCCTGCTTTCACACAGCTATTAATATTCTTTGTGGTTCAAAAGCGCAAGTCTCTCCAAATACGGAAAAGGGTCAGACCCCAGTTTCATAAAAATTCAGGAGTTTTAGATCACAAGGGTAAAGAAATAATGATGGAGAGGGGGTGGGGAGGGGAGAGAGAGACAGAGACAGAGAGAAGGAGAGAGAGAGAGAGAGAGCACATTACCTTCAGACCCTGTTCGCCTTGCTGGCCCTTGGGTCCACGGAGTCCTGGACCACCCTGGGAAACAGATGGTAAACATCAGCTCCAACGCGAGTCTCAAAACAGTACGTTTCACTCATTTTTCTTAACGACACGGGATTATGTCATATTATTTTACACAGAGCCCACACATTGTGTACATTCATAATGATCCCTCCCTGCAAACCTGCCTCCTTGCTCCAGCGCTCCCCGGAGATGGTTTCACAGCCTGATTTCTTGGCTCCCTCTGCCCAGTCCTCTTACACTTTGAGCAACGATAGCATTTATTCATTCGGTGCTTATATTGGACTACTGTGTCTCGTGAATAAGCATAATATATGTTATTGGCCTAAAATGGTGTGTTTCAGAAAGGGAACTTTGAAGGTAGATTCTCCAATTAAATTTTTAAAGGGCATGAAAATAACAGCAATTAAATTTTCTTTATTTATTTAGAAATGCAGATAATTAGACCAGTGCTTCTGAAACTTCAGTTGTTTGCATTTCCCCGCAAGATGTTTCATCTGTTAATGTTCCACCTTCACTATTATTTAATAGTAGTTTTATATAGATACACATCTACCTATGCAGGGTGTGTGTGTGTGTGTGTGTGTTTGTACCAGGGATTGAACTCATGACCTCATGCTTGCCAGGCAGTGAAGGAAGTTTTTGTATAGACATTTATCTACATACACAACCATAAATATGCGTATGCATTCTTTGTGTGTATGTTTACTATGGGCCTAACCATGTGCCTGGGTCTTAATTGACTGTCACAATTTGGTAAGAAGCAAACGTGACAGCATCGCAGTAAGTGGGAAAGATGACTGCCTACTCTCTGTCACCTTAAACGTTAATGTGAAGGAAATGACATCATTAAAGTCCACTAGCTTTTGCTTCTGCTGAAATCTGGGAGTCAAGAGTTTGCTCTTTGGTCAAGTGTGGGTGACAAGGTCAGGAGGCCATGTAACTCTAACAGGCTCTCTGTCCCCTGAATGCAAGGACTGCAAGATTCTTGAAAACAGGGTCAGGTGTCACCTGTGTCGTTCCCGTTTATTTCCCGTCGTGTCCCCATCGCCAGCCATGACTGTGCCACCAGCCAACCACTGCCACTTCTGCAGGTGCTGGCCAGGTGACCTTGCAAGCTTCCCCTCTGCTTTTTCAACTACTTAAACCCACTCCTCCTCCTCATTACCCTTCTTCCAGATTTGCACTGGGAATTGAACCCACGACCTTGCGTTTATCAGGCAGGTACTTACTAAGCTAAATCCCCAGCCCCAAAATTGCTTTTTAAATGCATTTTTATCAGCACACATTAATTTTACAAAGGAAAAGGTTTCATGGTGGTAACGTCATACATTCATGTAACCTACAAAGTTGCATCCACGTACAGATGTGTATCTACAGAAAGCCACCTGTGGGGTTACTGTGGTGTCATTTGCTGTGTGATTTAGTATGTGATGTGACACATATTTGATGTGAAGTTTTTAACTTAGTACTTTAGAGGGTACCTAAAACTGTACCTCATTAACTGTTGCGTAACTGACCAGACCTTGGACATGTGGAATTTATTTGAACATTCTTCTATTGTTTAAAGTTTTGGTGTTTTATTGTTTTGCTCTGCTTTTGTCCTCACACAATGTTTTGCTGATTAAACAGTGTTTTAGTTAATATCCTCATGTGCCCTTAAACAAACACGTTAGTCTTTCTCAGATACCCAGAAGTAGAGTCAGAAGCAAAACCTGATGGACGTGCAGATATATTACTAAATAATGGTCCAAAACAGGTGCCAGTTTGCACATCCACAAATAGTTTAAGAGGGAACCCGTTTCCCTCATTATTAACCAATGCTGGATATTAGCAAACTTTGCATTTTTATTACCTTCACTGGTAAAAAAGAATACCTCATGCTTCTTTTAATTTTCACATTTCTGAAAACGACATGATTGCACGTCTTTTCTATAATTGTTTTCCATTTTTATTCTACCCTTGTTGTGGCCATCTATGTAAACCCTGCACCCAGGTTTTCTAGGCTCACGGTTTCCTCCATGCCATGTGGACATTCTGCATGTATCCAAATGCCGTACCTCTAAGGGTCCCATACAACACATACATATGCGAGTGCGCACGTGTCGATGGACACAGGAGATTGACAGGCGCTAGGGGTCACACGCGTGACCAGCATCGTGCTGGTGTGAGGTGCTATTGACTGACTACCCAACAGCTCTTTCTTACTCTCCCCTCCCTTCTGCGCTCACGGCTATGGAGACTAGTCCAGAGACCCACTTTCCCAGCAGGTCTTTGTAACCAGGAATGGTCATGCTCGCCAATTCAGGCTGATGTGAGGAGCAAGGAGCAGCTGTCTAAGGAGTCCAGGGTAGAGGCCACCAGATGCCCAGGTCCTGGAGGACGCTGCTGAGGCGCTGCCTTTGCCCTGGGCCCCCTCACCCCTCACTCTGTCAGACTGGTGAGCTGGGCGCAGGGTTCTGCCCGACACTGCTATGCCAGTCAAGCTTTCTGGTCCTTGCAGCTTAGTTAGTGTAGCCAGTGGTCACAGAAACCAGCCACTGTGAGTCAGTTTTGTGAATTGTCAGTGGCTGGTTTGAACCGAACTGATGGTTTTATCCAAATGAGACTCTCACAGATCTGCGTGCCAGAAGCAGCATTTCTTAACCCAGGGCCCATTTTATACTCTTAGCTGACTTTCCACCTTTGCCCTAATGCTACTCCCTGAGCACATGAGAAGAAGCCAACACATACAAACTTAATCTGACGAACAGAACAGAAGAGCAGAAGCAGAAACCCCGGGTCCGTTCATCTATTTCATCTTAGACAAAGGAGCCAAAAATATAACTCTGGATGAAGCGTAGCCTCCTTAATAAATGGTGCTGGGAAAAATCAGGCCTCCGTATGTACAAGACTGAGTCTGGACCGTTATCTCACCATGCACTAAACTAAATCAAAGTGGATCAAAGATCTACATGATGAAACAAAGATTTAACCTGCTGGAAGATAAAATAGGTATGACCCTTGCAGGTACAGGCATAGGCAAGGACCGTCTGAACAGAGCCCCCCAAGAGCGGCACAAGGAATAACCCAGTAGTCTACTGCCCTAAAGAAAGACAAATGGATCAACATGAGAACATAATGCTAAGTGAAATAAGTCAGACCGACACACAAGTTTAAATATTGCCGATTTCTCTTATATGAGAAATACAAAACTATATATATAGAGAGAGAGAGCAAAATAGAAGGGCGATAAATAGGAAGTAGGAAGAAGTTCAAATACTTCCCCAAATTACCTATTATGTTGTTTCAAAAATATTTAAATATATGCTAATTTTTTCATTTATACCACTAATTTATTTCAGTTCATTGAAAAGAACATTGTGTGTATTACCTGTTTGCTTCTTTTTTGGAAGAATCTTGTTCTGTGTCTTGCATTCTAAGTAACTACTTTGAAAATAATGACATACATTAACTATTGTTATTCTCATTATTTTGTGATGAAACCTTACTTTATTTTTTCATAACATAAAAAATTATTTAAAATGTAAGTAGGTAAGTATAAAAGAACAAATTCACCTCTCCTCTGACTAATAAAGGGCTCACCTAGGCAAAAGGAACGATTCTCCCACTGAGACTTCCTATAGATTTTTATTAGCACCCTCTACGGCTGTGTAAGTCTTGGGTGGAAAATAATCAGAACTATGCTCAGTTACCAGGCAGGATTTGTGACATTTTGTTGGGGATGTGGCATCTTAAACAGTTCATCATTCTTTAACTGAAACATCTGATGATACCAACAGATTCATTCTTACGTTACATCTTTTTTCTTTTAATTAAGAGCCCAACTTTTCTCTCTCATTTCTTGGCTGCTGCTTGCTGGTTTGATTCATGGGTCTTAACTAAAAATGGTATGCTCGGTTCCAGAATTAGGGAAGATGAAAACACCCGAAAATTCTCAAGCTACAAGTACTTATTAGTGAAATAAACATTGTTACAATTAAAAGCAGAATCCTCCCATACCAAGAATACAGAAGAACACAGCTATGGTAGAAAAACACACCGAGCCTGGCTTAGGGACACCGCAGAGCCGGCGCTTCGCAACCAGAGACACTGAAATGCACACTTGGGCCCAGGACAGGCAGGAGGGGCTGACTGTGAAAACTGTCCTCTGAGTGAGCTGGAAAAGCAACAGGCTGCTGACAGTGGGACGCTCCTTGCGCGGTTGGTCTTCAGGGGAGCGGAGCCCAAGCCTCCCCTGAGAAGGTCGCCCGGAGTCTGATTCTCCCACGGACGGACGGGCCAAGAGAGCGCACGCTGCCTACAAGGATCTAAACGGAACCTAGAGTCAAAGCCTTAAAGTGGATTCAGCGAGCCGTCCATCCAGGAGCCCGGCAGGGTAAACTTGGGTACTCTCTGCAGGAATCCAGTTCAAACACAAGCTCAGAAGGTTACCAGAGGAAAGAGTTAGAGGTGTGAACCAAGACGCACACCTCAAAACACACACGGAAGCAAGTTACCGTGAGTAAAGTCAGCAGGAAACCAAAATGGAAAAACCATGGAAAAACCGGAACTGCATAAACCAGAAATACTGAAACTATCGGATGAAGAGCAAAAACTGTATTTATGTATTTTTTTAAAAAATTATTTTGAGAGCACTAAAAAAGAAACAAGATGATGAAAATCACCAAGAAGATTTGAAAAGGAAATACAATGTCTAGATATGCAGAAAGCAATGATTAAAATCAGAAACACATCCTAAAGCCTTCCTGCATGCCTTAGAGCAGTGTTACCAAAGCTCGGTCACCCCCTCCTTCCTCTCTAGGGATCTAGAAGAAAAGAAGGCGGCCAGGGAGAACGCATTGAGCTTGCATTCGAGCCACAGCACAGGCTGCACCCTGGCAGGAGGAGCTCACAGCCTTCCCAGGTACCAAGTCCCTGGCTGGATGGTCCCGTGCACAGCCAACGCCCAGAGGAAGTGGTAGGAGGTGGTGTGGGGGACCATCAGCAGTCTCCGTGGGATCCATCAAAACTGCACACTGACGACATTTTACATGGACAGTCCTAGCCTCAGTTTCCCACTAAAGGAAGATCCAGAGGATGGGGTTAAATGCAGAAGTAATTTTGGAGGAAGTTGTGAGTAACGAAATATCAACCATCTAGGCCAGTCTCAGAAGTATGAATTTGTGATAATAAATAACAGCGATTGAGCTGTCTAACTCGTGATGCTGAAAACATTGCTAGAATACTGGGTAACAGCAGAAAGCGAGTCCTGGAAGATGATCCAAGGTAAAGGAATATCCAAGACTGGAGAGGACCACGTGGACAGCTCTCCTTGAATGCAGAACTATGACTTCGTGCTCATTTAGCCGGGCCCTGTCTCTGTGCACCGATGCATACGTACAGGGCTGGCTGTGCTACATCCTTCTCCCTTCAGTCGGCTCTAAGCAATGCAAGTGAGGCCGGCTGGGGGGCTGATGTATAATCTTTGCGGCCATCTAGCAGTTTCCTGTTTCCTTGGGTCCTGTTCTCCATAAACAGTTGAACATAGTGGGACGGCAGAGCCACACAGCTCCAGGAATGTCAGTTGGGTTTGAACCTCAATTTAAGAGATTATGATTTCCCAGGGCACAAAGCTTTACATATCAGAATCTGAAGCGACAGCTTCCTAAATCATCAGTTGAGTTGCGCAGCCTGGCCCCTCTGCACACCCTTCTCCCTGTGTACTGCAGAGGGCTCGCTCTCACCTGGCCAGCTCAGCTTGCCTTGCTCACGTAATTCCTGCCCTCCTCACTGAGGGCACTTGAGCCGCTCCCTTCTTCATGAGATGGTACATTCTGGGGGCAATTCTTTGTTCTGTGTATCCTCACCTGGACCGGACTCAGGGCCCCTTGGTTGCCTGTAACTTTAAATATGTCCTGGTGCCTTTATTCTTACCACGGGTTGCACTGGAGGTGGTAGATTGGAAATAACTTGCCGAGATTCCAATCACCTTTCAGTGGGATTAAGGATATAAACTTTCTGGACCATGAGGAGGACGAGCTAAGGGGTCACAATATTACAAGGAATGCCAATATGTACTACTTGATTGCAATACAAAACAACATATTATAAATGAATTATCACAAACTACAAAATGGTCTAAACTTTAAAGACACTGTAAGACCAAATTAAGAGCAATACTGAGGTGTACCTAATATATGAAGAAATGTCTAACATACAGACATGTAATGCTGTAATGAACAGGACGAAGAAAATATTTACCAGAAAAACAGTGCAAAATACAAATATTAAAACTGTATTAATAGTACACAAATTAGAATTAAGATAAAAGCCTTACTATGGTTAAATGGTTCTCTCCAACAATTCACAATTTACTCTGAAGCTAAGCAGTCTACATTTCTGGGGGTTTTAACATAATTGCAGGATATATAATGCAGAATTTCAGAGAGAATTTGACAAAGTTGATGGGAATGGAAAGAAGTCAGGTACACATTTCCTGTGTGTTTAAAACATCCTGAAAATGTCAGTGCTTTTCACACATTTTATCATTCGAAGCTATAACAGATATATATCTCTCCTTGTCCACCCTCCAGAGCCAGATGGTCTTTTCACGAGGAGGAAGTGGGGACTTGGGCTGCTCTGCGACTCACCTCATCTTAGGATTTCAGTGTAAGGCTTCTCCCATTCCCGTCTGCTCCTTGGGGAGGAAGCCTTTGGCTTCTGCTTCCCAGGGCCCAGGCTCCCGGGTGAGCGCGGGCCGAGCAGAAGGGGCAGGGACATCACCACGGGAAAGACCCCAGCAGGCACCCTGTCCTAACCACAGAGCGGCTCAGCCCTTCACCAGGAGCTACAGCAGCAACCTCGGGTCAGTGGGTGAGGACGGAATAAGCATTCAGACTCAATGGTCACAGTGCCTTCAGAGGCGCACGGGGGGCATTCACACTGCACACTTTACAAACATGCATGTTCTGTCTCGCACTTGCCTCCCTCCCTCCATCCCTCCCTCCCTTCCCCCTTCCTCCCTCCCTCCTTCCCTTCCTTCTTCCCTCCCTCCCTCCTCCTCTCCTTGCAGGAAGCCCTGGAGGAGGTTTCTACAGTACAAACTTCATTCTCACACAGTGATGTCCCTGGCCCATGTGAAGCCCTCCCATAACCCTCCTGCCTCAGCCTCCGGATTACAGGTGTAGCCACCATGCCCAGCTACTGACGTCATTACAGAACGTTAGAGGTGAAGGAAGGAAGACTTACCGGTGGGCCAGCCGGACCCAGGGCCACTTCGTTGGTTTCAGGACAGGTGCAGGAATGGGGGAGGTCAGGGCAGGACTGCTCATCCCTCTGAGGAGGAAAAGACAGTGAGGAACTAACAGGAGGGTCTCTGTGACGGCTTCCTGGCCCGGAGGAACCGACCTACGATGTGGTAAAGTTTTCTACTGAGCATTAGGGAGGGAAGGTGGTGAGCTTCCACTCCTGATTACTTGGGCATTTTTATCACAACAACTGCACGGGCTCCCTGCGACTCGCTAATAACCATCACCATGGAAGACTTTTTTTTTTTGGTACCAGGAATTGAACTCAAGACCTTGTGCTTGCCAGGCAGGTGCTGTGCTGTTGAACTATATCCACAGCCCCATGGAAGGGGCTGGAACTGACCTGGGAAACGTGAGGAGAGAAACCCACAAGTGCATGTGAAAATTCCTGGTGACCAGTTAATTGTTTTTTTTTGTTTTGTTTTGTTTTTCGTTTTTTACAGGCACGGAACTCTATGAACTAATGGTCTGGAAAACTTGATGCTCTGATTTTTTTTTCTATTTCAAAGAGCAAAAGAAAATGTTAATGGAATGCTCTATCAAAACAATCACATCTGTACTGAAACCGACAAAGAACCGAAACGAAATAAAAACTGCTTGGACCAATCAATTGCCTATGACAATTCTACTGCCTGCTTACATTCCAGGGCTGAAAATAAGAAAAACAGTGTTGATCTGAAGCTCTGGCACTGTAATCATTTTTTTCCTCAGGGAATTCTGTGGCCATGTAACATTGCAAGACCAACTAATCTCATCTATCTGGATGGAGTCACTGGAATACAGAAACGCCTATGTCCTCTTCCTAGGGAATTTACATGTCTCTGGTGTAAGGTTCAGACACAGATGGCCCCCCAATGCCTCATGAGCTGCTAGGCGGGGTTCTGGGAGATGATCAGATCATGGGCGTGTGGTGGCCATCTGAGGATTGGCCAGCCTCCCTCCCCCCTCCCTGCCTCCTGCTGCCCTGACATGGACTGTTTCCCTCCTTGGAGCCAGTGGACTGTGCACTGAAACCTCTACAAACTGTGAGCCAAAAAGTCTCTCCACCAAGACATCCCGGAGTAAAGATGGGGGGAAATGAGAAGCTCTTGGTCCTGGGGGAGAACTGGAGTGGATGTCTCTTCTTGACACAGCGTAAAGTTCTGAGTATTTCCTCTTCCGATTTCCAACCTACCTGTCCTTATGCACAAATTACAGGCCCCTGATTTAAGTCCTCACTAGAGTTGATTAACAACTTATTTAGATGGAAAAGGAGGAAGTTAGCTTTCTCCACACAGGCTCCACGCGGGTACTGTCTGCAGTGAGCGCTGAAATGCGCTGTCTTCTCACAAAGCCAAACACTTCAGGGGTCGTGAAAGTTGCTCCGCTCCGGTTTAATTATGAAGGTCTGGGCACGTCCCCCTTTAGCAGGTTCCCCCACCATAGCCCACGTCCCGAGGAGCCTAAGATAGGAAGCCCTTTCTCTCCTCTATGATGCAGACTAACCTTGCATGTGAATAACTAGGAGCACATCCTGCTAGCACTGCCGTCCACACCCAAAGCACCCTGCGAGTGCCTGTCCTGGTCTCTAGCATTGCATAGGTTGTGCGGGTTATGACTTTGGTCCCAAAGTCACACACCAGGGTGCCCTGGGTACTATCTTCAACCCCGAGGGACATGGTGGCTGCTTTAAAAATTCAGGGGAAACAGCAACAGGAGGCCTCACTGGGCTTGATGTGAATGATTAGCTCAGCAGTGTATTTTCAAACATGTTTTCGTGATGTTCTGTGTTTGCAGATCTGGTTTCCCCGGAGTCACTACAATGAAAAGCAAGTACCACGGGAGAAAGCAGTGTGGAGAAAGGAGTGAAAGGCTTAACCCCATTCCAAGGCGTGGAAAATACTGGACCACTCAGTCGGCACACACATCCCGTTACTAAATCACTGTCAGTGTTTAGGAGTAAAGGCCAGCTGTGGCAGCTCACGCCTGTAATCCCAGCACTCGGGAGGCTGAGGCAGGAGGAGTGTTGTGAGTTTGAGGCCCGCCTGGGATACCCAGAAAGTCTGAGCCCAGCCTGGACTACCTAGTGAGACCCTGTCTCAGATAACCAAAAAGTAAAATAAAGTAAAAATTTCATTTATTTCTTTAATTCATACACCTCATTTTTAAAAGGATAAGGAGTTGCTAGGAAATAAATATTAAGCTTTTGGTAAATAGCACCTGAGATGTTTTGTAAAGGGAACTTCTGGTATTTCTCTGGCCTCGGGCAGCTGTGTGTGGTCTCACGGATTTCTGTCTCCATCTTCACCCTTCCTAATGTTAATTATCATCCCGAAGAGTAATTTCTTCTATAAACACTGAGAAGTGCTATGCCTTCTTCAGAGAAAATTAAGTGTTATTTTAAAAATCTCAATAGAGATAAAAGAATTCTTACCAGGCCCGGAAGCTCACAGCACTGGTCTTTGTCGGCCCATGAGGTAGAGCAAAGGATGTCAAACATCTGTAACTGGAACTACAGTTTTGAAAGAAAATTAGCATTTTGTAGGATATGAACGTATTCTTAGCAAAAACGATTTCATATGACACAGTACTACAGACTTCATAATATCAATACATTTATAATGTAACATTATTACTGTATGAAAAGTAAATCCAATACTATCAAATCAGTTTTGTTTCTTAAACACACAGTGATCAAAGATTTCCTGTATGATTTCTCCAGTCACTGTCCAAACCCCCTTCCCTCTCACAGCTTCTCTAAGGAGCCTTTCTTGGGAAGCCCATCCTGGCCACCCCCAAATGCCTCCTCCCCACGGCACCCTGTGTCCCCGTAATACCTCACTTCCCACCACACAACACAATTATTTATGTTCTTTCTACTCAGACTTTTGAAGGGACATCCTGTGTCGCCTGGGTAATACGTGGCTCATGGTAAACCTTCAGAAGTGGCATTTACACACAACAGAATTCTACCATGCTACAAAGACAAGGTGAGTCACGGGGAGGAAGTGGCTGCCTGCCAAAACCCATCCCGTTAGTGAAACAAATCAGATACATAAGCTGAAGTGTCACATGGCTTTTCTTATATGAGAAACCTGAAATATAAAGAGCAAAATAAAAGATAGATAATGGGAAATAGGGAAACAGAGCCTTTAAAATACTATTTTAATTTTATATGTACGACCTCTCCATCATTGATTTTCTTAAGGTGTAAGTATATATCTAACACAGAGGCAAAAGAAGTCGAATCAAAGTAAAAGTGACAGCATCGAGGACAGCAATACCCCAGTTGGCTATTTCCACAATGCCATTATCTATTTAAAATTGTAGTTGAGAAAGTTCCTAGCAAATAACAATAGCAACCAGCACTCTCTATGGCCGTTACCAGTCTATTCTGTTGAATAAGACCTGAGATTTTAAAAAGCCTAAATAACTGAAGCACAGGTCAAAGCTCTGCTCTGCGGGGACATGAGCAGCCTAAGGAATGTGCGGTTTACTTTGCCACAAATGGCATCGGGTCTAAGGTTTAACATACAGATAGGCTGGTCTAACTTTACACCACCATTCCATCCGGGGACACTGACTCAAAGGGTGCCATTGTGACAGCATTCGATAATGTCAGCTAAGTCTGAGAAACATTCATCCATTAAGAAATTTTCCATTTCTGAATAAAGCCCTCAGTGTAGAAACATTTTCATGAATGGAGGGATTTACTTAAACCAAAGGCCTTTCACGACCCCAGTATGCACCAGGCTTTCTTGAAGCCTTTCAAATAAACACTGGTCACCCATGATAGCGTGAAGTCTGCACACAAACCTCCACAACACTCGCATCCTACAGAGTCTTCAGGACTCTTTATCCAAGGCCTTGCACGCCCACCAAGTGCCGGGGAGCCAAGACTCACTCGAGGGACCCTCCTGCCCGAGGAATGCCGCTCCGTGGGCTGGCTTTCCTTGTGAGAATTCGATGAAATCTTTGAGTACAAGAAATTTATTCACCATTGTTTTGCACCCATAACATTTTAGATTCCTTGAGGCATGTTTCTGGGGATTAATTAAAAAGTTTTTAAAAGATCACTCTGGCTTTCATTCCAAAATCCTGGACAGATGTATTTGTACAAATCATACAGGAAATGACAATACAGAGCTGACTGGTCATGTCTCACATCTGAGTACCTTAAAGTATAGGATAATGTGCTTCAAAACAACAATAGCCAAGCACTTTTTACTTTTGTGACTTTTTTCTTTCTTAACTGAAAATTATAAAAGATAAATCTGCCTCCTCCCAAAGACACATGCACACACAAACCCCCCTGCTTTCATTTTTTGCAGTCTTTCAAGGGAATACGTATTCTATTACAAATGCTCATTTTTCACTGTTGGACTCTTCTGGCTGGGTGTAGCACAAAAGGCGAGTCATTTGGGGTCAGATGTTAGCATGAAAATAAGATTAAAATATTTTTCAGCAGTTGAGTCATTGTATGAATGGGAACCAGAATGTGCCCGTCTCCAACTGCACTGAGCACAGATTTGATCTTTTGATTTCTTTCTAACATAACTAAGTTATAATTTGTAGTCAAGATGCACTTGAACTTTTTACAAATACAGAACTTCCCCAGGGCCACAAACGACTACAGAAAGACCTAACCCATGACCTAACCCATCTTCTGCTTTTAACTTGACACCTAACTTTGTTGACTCTGTCGCAAAACCAGAAAAGTACACTGCCTTCACCACCTGTCAGCTACTGAACTGGGCAATCACAGTTGTTCCCGTCCATTTATTGAAACCACAAAGGTTCCAATCAAGTCAGACAACGGAACTGATCGTTATTCCTGTTGGTGGGGATTGAAAGGCTTCACCAGAGACCCGCTGCGGGGGAGGTGTTGTCACCACCTCTTCCCAGGTCGTCACTCCAACCCCGGGGAATCTTGGGACGTGGCAGGGAGCAGCCAGTGTGTGTGGCACTATAGGGACCGGATTCCCTGTGCCTGAGGTTCTTCCACAACGCCGGAGTCTCAGGCAGGAGGCCTGTGGAAGTCACCTACAGTCTCGTCACACTCGTCACCCTGGCCTTGTCAAGCCCCGGTCCTTACATCTGTAGAGCGGGGACAAAGCAGACCTCTCTCTAGGCTTACTAGAAGATTACACTGATAATCTCAGAAAACACCACCCTTCCTAACCTGTCGCCAGCACAGGATACACCGTAGCTACCACCACCACTCTGCAGGCTAATGGTTCGTGTGGAAACCCACTGGCGTGTTTTAGAAATCACGGAACACCTGCTTTTGTAGGGTTGCCAACTGGCCCGTGGTTGGCTTCTTCCTGTTGGCGTCAGGTCGCCTTTTTACTGAAGTGTTTCCTGTGCTCCTCAGCTAGCTGGGCGTGCCCCGTCACCGCTGTGCATGTCATCTACGATGTTGTGGGGCTGCCCGGTGTCCACGCTGCAGACCACAGACCACGCAGCTCTCAGGAGTTCTTTGATGGTTCTAGAAAGTTCTCTGGCTAAAGACTGCTGCCACATCCATCAGCAGAGTAGACAATCTCATGGAAAATGACGTTTCCACTGTGTTTTACGTTTTTCTGCTTCTTCTTGTTGCTTGATGACTCCTGGGGAGCTTTGATGGTCAGGGCAGGGGCAGGAGGCACCTCCTCCATGGCCTGTCTGCCCCAAATGGTCAGTGTCACCACGATCCTCAGACTCATCCAGTCACCAGTGACCAAGGTGATGTTATCGCCTACTCTGGGTAGAGATGGACCCAGGGGCAGCTCCTGTGGGCTAGGGCAGATGTGGCACCCACTTGGATCTTGTTGAGGTGGAGTTTGGGGGTGTGGTGGAAGTGGCTGGTGCCAGGTGAACCCAGATTCAGGAGGACCAAAGCAAGTTGCCCCTGGACCCCCTAACTAAGTGAATAAAGTGACAGATGGCTCCATCACGTAGCTTACGGTTCTCTTTCATTTGAATAGTGGGGGACTGAAAAGTGCCAACTGGATAATTACCTCAGCAAGAAACAGGACCCTACGCCAGGCGCTCAGAAGGCTTCTGGAGTCATCTCACTTGGTATCAGCAAAAGTAGCAGCGACCTCATAGGAGGGAACAGACCGGTGAGAGGGCCCCGCTGCTGTTTCCTTCCACATGGGCCCTGACCAGCAACGCTAAACCCGTGTATCTCAGCTCCCCTGGACCAGCACAGCTGTTGAAACCCCGCACTGTTGGGCACGGGTTGTTTTTATCAGAATGTGGGTAACTGATGGGCAGTAGTTACTGTATCCCTAGCTCATCCATCTACCCCTCTCGTCCACGGCTTGCAGAGAGTGCATTTTCTTTAAAGATGGAATCTTTAGGGTCTCCCCCATCTGGCACTGGTTGAGTCATTGCTGGGTTTGGCAGGTGACGCTGGCCCGGAGGCCACCGTCCGTCACGTTAACTTCCCTTCCTGCCACTGACTGAGATCGGGCAGTTTCCAAATGAAGACCGGGTCCTCTCTCTCCTTGTGCCAGAATAATTAAACAGTATCCCCTGCTCCCCTCAAAAGTGAGTCTGAGTTTTCAATCACATTCCCGAGAGCTAACCTAATGCCACTTACTTCAACACAATTAAATCTTTTAGTAAGTAGGAAACTGAAAATCTATTTAGTAATCCTTTGTGAACTTCTAGATTCTAACAAAAGCTGTGAGTTTTTCCCTGCTGGCCTCACAAAGAACCCTTTAATTATGGGTATCCATAAATTCCCCTTTGTCTGCATCTGGCTGGAGGTTACCACAGAGGGGAACTGTTTAATTACATTTTTCTCATGCTCGAAAGTGAAGATTTAGGATTAGTAACCTTGAAACCTTTTGCTTCCAGAAACCTATTCTTTGATATTTCCTGGTCATATATTTGGAGTACAGTTATTACACACAGTGTAATTTGAAATATGTTATTATTATAAAATTATACTGGTAAAACACAAATTGTAATTATAAGAGGGTCTGGCAGATGCTGCCAGGGAGCTGGCTACGCCACACAGTGGATGTAACATAGCCAAAACAAAGCTTTTTAGAAACTGCATGATATAATTCAAGCAGACAGCTTCCTATGTAACTTCTGCCATGTATTTCTTGAGAGCTTGCCTTGGCTACAGGGATTTATTTGATATTACTACGCTATGGTAGAAAAGGGTGGTTTCAAAGGAAACCCACGCCATGTGTCTCCTCTGGAGATTTATATTCTGGCTGGAGAGATGAAGTGTGCATAACGGAAAGAGCTTATTTCAGTTTTATGCACTGAGTAATATTTAGAGTAATAGTTAAATTTATACACGAGTGTCTGTAAAAGGTAGAAGAGAAGATGGAAAATATATTATCGACTTCTTTCAGTAGTATAGCTGCTTGTCTTCAAATATCTCCCTCTCAGTCTGGATCTCTACTTGCTCTATTTACTCAAATTTAATTAAGAAAATTGTTATGATGGAATTAAGCAATTTGGACCTCAAATCTCACACACCTAAATTGTCTTTTTCTTAGAGCCAGTCCTTCCGAGAGTCCCTCTATCAATACGTCAGCTACCCAGATGAAATGTCCTTAGTTTGCTAACCGCGTCTTAAAGTCCTGCAAGCACCGTCCATTAAGAAAAAAAAAAAGTATGTGTTTATAATCAGCACAAATACCACAGGAGAAAAGATAAAAGGAGCCGAGTTCCCAGTACCATGTAAACATTCCTAAAATCTACTTGAAAACACCATACTTGAAAACAGGGGGCCTCCCACAGCTTTTACAAAAGTCTCTTTCCAAACATCTAACCTCCAAAGCAATAGCGGAAACAAAAGAACTTTCAAAAGAAGGTTCAGTACTCAGTGTTGAGCTAATTAGCACATCTGCCTGTCAAGGTCTGAGAGCAAGGGAAGGTATTGGGGCGTGGAGTAGCTCAGTGGAAAGGGATTTGGGGCAACGTGAATCAAGTTGTGGAAGTTACAAAGCTCCTAGGTGCATTCATATCAGAAGGGAGGCAGAAGATGCAGAAGAGAAACGTCACCAAAGGCATCCTGTCCCCAAGAGAATCACTCTGCCCCTCTGGGACTGCTTCCTGGGTGTCCAGTGACAGAGGACAGCAGAATGCTGCTTCTGGAAGGGACTTCAGGGCAGTGGGGCACCTGCGCCTCTGCCCCCCTCCCCTTCCATCAGTCTGTTCCAATCTTATGTATCTCTTTATTGGTCATTGTGTAACCTAAAGTTTCTAAAGTTCAACATAGATGGCTAATTCTACAGATCCATGAAAGGGGAGACAGTAGTGATTCACGATTATCTTAATTCTTCTTATATATAATAGACAAATGTATAAGAGAATCGTTGGAATTGCTTGTAAGAAAAGAGCCTGACTAATCATAGAATGACTCAAATTGGAGAATGCTGCTGAGTAGCTGTGGGTGGAGGTATTGAAACAGAAACCTGTGTGCTCTACTCATTTCTGTGGGGACTGAGTGAAAGGAATGTGATTTCCAAGCGAAAGTCTTCCAGGTTTAAATTCTGTTTTGCATGATGAAGACTATATTATCTTGGAATGATCTGTGGAATAAGGAACTATTACGATTAAAAGGTAAACTCCACATGACTGATGGCAAGCACCTAGGTTTAAAATGCCCTAATCTACACCAAATTAGAGCCTTAGGTCCATTTTTCATGAATAAAGCTCAAGGAGTTTGTATGATTTCTATTTTCTTCTATAAATGAGGTTCATTTATAGTTTTGATCCTCCATAATCAACCACCTAGGCGACAAACCATGTGATGCACGGTACACCATTTTAATAACCCTAAAATGTGTTTAGAAAATAGGATGCTTTGATTCCTGGCACATCCTCCTTGCAATATAGCAGAAGCCTCTTGCCAAGAGCTCTGAATGTACATGTTTTAGAGCATTTAAAGAATCTTTCGTCTGTTTATTCATCCTCCCGTCTGTCCCTTTACCAAATTTCCCTCTGGAAAAATACTTTCAAGGTCTCGCCCTGCTGCTGGGAGGGCGCTTACTGGTGCATCTACTTACCGGAGCCGAATTCCCATTGGGTGCCTGGGCCCTAACCATTCTGCCCAGGACTTCTACTCCATCCGACGTGATGTTGGCAGATGCATTGATCGCCTTCTCGCCCACTGGTTTGCAGTCGATGACCAATTTGACCAAATTCCTGCTGACAACCACATGTAGCTGGGGAAAGAGAGAATGTTTTAGGAGGTTTACGGGGCAGGGAATATGGCCAGGCAGGCTGGCATTCCGTCACCCCCCTGTCGGGGTGGAGAAGCTGCGGTGTCATGCCCGCATAAATGCCATCTCAATTTTACTTCACTGCTCTCTCCTTCCAGATGACCTGGGAGGATTCGCTGTGGAAAATCTAGCCTCCTCCAAAGCAAGAACATCTGGGAAACCCGAGTTGCTATTATATCTTTGCCAAATGCATTGAAAGCTAAGCAAGATATTATTAAAATTTAAAAATGCGTGTGACAGACCATCAAAAGCCACTGAAGGGACTCCCAAGGACTGGCAAGTCACAGTGTGACAGACCTCAGAGATGGGGAAAGGAGCACTGGGATCTGAGGGGGAAGTGGGCAGCTCTCTGACTTCAGCCTCAAACCAACCAAGGCCCTTTGGTTGAATGTAGGGGGCACCTCTCGAGTGACAGTCCCACAGCCCCCAGGACGCCGCATCCTCTGTGAAGGCTGGAAATGCTGCGTCATCATTTCAGGTGATAGTGGGAGGTGTGTTCTGGGCAAACCGGGCCGCAGGTTCTGACCGAGTTCGACTGTAACACCTTAGGAAAACACTTGGATTCATGCAGGCATTTGTGTGACGAGTACTGTGGCAGGCCACTGTCTGTGGCAGGTTACTGGGCAGAAAGAGTGACATTAGTAAGGAAATAATGCTTCGCCTCCAGTGAAAGACAAAAGCGCCACCTCTGCTACCTAAAGAAGATATCCGGGCAGGGCCATGAAAAAGTATTGAGGGACACAAATTAAAGTTACGAGGTTACAGCAGCTAATACCGATCCACGTGGGAAGCAGACATTGCCTGTCCGTGAAACAATCCTACCTGTATAGCAAAATAGTATTACTTTTCATTTTACCAGTTTTGTTCAAGTTTCTTTTTGTTTCTTTGTTCCATCAGAGTTGGACACACATGGACTTAAACTTTTTATTTAAGTTGTATAAAGATAAAAGCAACGTAAGTCAAGTGAGGTTCCTGAGAATCTTTTTCTTTCAAAAAAAGTTATCCGCTAGGCATGGGCCTGTGACCCCAGCACATCAGAGGCTGAGGCAGGAGGATTACCATGAATTCAAGGTCAACCTGGGCTACATAGTGAGTCCAGGCCATTCTGAACTATAGAGTGAGACCATGTCTCAAAAAAAAGAGTTCCCCACTACTTGAGTAGGGAAAGACTGTTGAAAGAAATTCCACCACACCCTTGCTTCTGATTAATATCTTTATCATGGTATTTAGAAGGTTAGAACTTGACTCCTCTGTGTTTTGGGGCATGGGAATATTTTTCATCATTATATAGGATGCAAATTTCAATACAACAAATGCAATGAATCTTACTTCTAGGTCTTTGGGTTCTGGCAAGCAAAGAAAGATTAACCCAAACCTGCACTGCCTGAGGGTTCTGTGGATTGAGAACTACAAACCCATGCTGACCCACGGCTCTTGAACACTCGCAAAATTGTACATGCTTTGCATTGCCTTTACCACTTTTCCTGTTTGCAAGAAACTCCGTGTGATCAAGAAAAATTGTAAGGAAATTGGTGAGCAAATAATATTAAGGCCCAAGAGTCACTAACAGGATAGTTTTCAACCCTAAACTACTAAATCTTCACCTGCTTCCACGTGCTCTTTAGATTGCTTCACTTTTGGTTGTACAAGCCCATGAAAAAGTAAGTTTGACACACACTGTTTTTTCTGGGTTTATGTTGTGTGCGGTTATGGCATTCGAACCTGAGACAGGCAGCCGAGCTGTCATCAGGCCGATCTGACCGCAGGCCCAGTCGTGAGACAGAAGCCGAGACATGCCTTTCAGCGTTAGCAGTGCTGTTCCCTCTCACAGAGCCTGGGACAGGCTCTACTTGATGTTAGAACACATTGTCTGCTCTGCCTGTGGTGAGGATGGTGCAGAGCTAAAGAACCCAGAGGCCGCCGGACTCACCTGCTGGGCACGAAGGCAACCACAGACAGGGAGAGAACTACACTCCCTGAGCTGCTCCTCAGAATCGTCCCTGAGATCTGGATTTAAGCAACAGAGTTCTACCACAAGTGCCAAGCTACCAAAATAACAGCAAGGAGAGTGCACTAGTAAACAATGTTTTTAGAGTAACTTTCAGTTTCATTTTGTTTTTTGGAACAGGGTCTCCCTATGGAGTTCAGGTTGGCCTCGAACTCCCTATGTAGCCTGTGCTGGCCTCAAACTCACAGTGATCCTCCTGCCTCAGCCTCCCAAGTGCTGGGATTACAAGGGTGCGCTGCCATGCCTGCCTGCAGGGTGACTTTTTATGATAGCTGCTTTGCACGTGTGTAAAAATACCAGTGTTGTATTCTGTAGCCAGTAATTAGTCTTGTCAGTGTTGTCACATGCATTGGTGGCCAGGGAGACCAATGATCCTTTCTGTGTCAGACACAGAGCAGACCCTGGGTCACATCTGCCTGTGTCTCCTAGAGCCTGTGTCATGGTCCCCACTCAGCATCGGAACCTCTAGGCATTGCTGACAAGCCCTGAAGGTCACACTCCTCACTCCAGATGAAGCTTCATCTCCAAAGCACCGTGGATTTTGAAAGATACATCTCTGCTGCTTTCGCCAGCAGACAAAAGGAGAGAGGATACCTATGTATATCAAAAGCCTCACTGACCTTATGAAAGCTCCCGTAGAAAATCTTCCGAATTTCGGGTCCTTCAAAAGTGACAGTTTGAAAATCCCCGGTGTGGTCATAGTTGAAATATGTTAGAGTTTTCCCACCATCTATTCAAACAAACAAACAAAATTTGGAAACAATTAAGATAGGCGAATAACTTTTGCAGAAATTCAACTCAAGACTGAAAATAATGCATGCATTGTTTTGAAACTGTGTTGGTAATGAAATAATTAATGGTCCTTGGGTTGCCCCGGCCAAACTCATGGGTTTCATCATGGGGCGGTGGAGGGGAGAGCAGGGAAGATACAGAGATACACACACACACACACACACACACACACACTTCTTGTGACGGGACGTCCGTGAGAGGGTGTCCCACTGCAGACGTAGAGGGCACGTCTTGGTCCCTGGCTTCATTCTAATCTTGAAATTTAGAAACCTCAGCGATGCTAACCCAACCCTCGAGGATCCTCTTACATAACTGTCATGGTAACAACCCAGGCTACCACGCAGAGACGTGCTCCGCCTCAGTCCCTTCAACTTTTCCCTGCCAAACCCGGGGGCTTCCCCGTCTCCGGGCGGAGTCCCTCCTCTTTCTGGATTCACACGTGACTCACTGCTCAGGGCGCGTGTACCGCTGAGCACGTTACGCTGTAATTTACACGGAGCGGGCTGGGAGGCAGGACACACGCGTGACCTGTACACACACTCAGCAGCTTACTATCCAGGATGATCCCAAGCAGCGGGTCGGAATTTTTATTTAGAATTTCCCAAAGAGCGAATGGCTCCTGCGGCGTGTCAGGAAGAATCCGGAAGAGAAAACTGATGGTGTGGTCAGCAGGCAAACCCTCCGGATGTAAATACCTGAGGGGAAAAGAAAATACTGTTGCTTTTTAAACAAAAATTTCCTTTAACAGTTTCCCTCCGATTCTAAAGTGAACATACTTTCACAACACCAGCTTTTGAGAAAAACAAAGAAGAATGCCATTAAGCCCAGCCAGACCCGTTTGGATGTGGTACAGAAATCTCCTTCCAGTTTTTGAAGAACACACGTTTCCCCAATTCGTGTCATTTTGTCTCATTCTTGTCCTAGTGTCCTGGAATAAGCTTTTTTCATCTTCTTTAACTTTTTTAGTACTATGGATCCCACTCGGGGCCTCACACATGCTAGGCAAATGTTCCGTCACCAGCCCTATTTTTCCTAAGTATTGTCCAAAGCATGGCACTTCTGGGCGTCACGGTCTTCTCTTGTGGGCGGGTTCAGAACTCATGGACTATCCAGTAACTTCTCACTGAAAATGTTAAAATATATAGTCATATATAATAAAAGTTATCAGTTGAATAAATGAATTTGTGACTATATGGAAACTCAGCCTGAATCTGAGAATGGAAGGTTGCCTTGCACAGATAGAAACAAATATTTCATTCTTTCATTTTTATATTATTCATTTGTTATTTGGTAAATGCCTAATTGAGTGTCACTGAGACACCAGCTGTACTAAGAAGCATTTAAGACCCATCAGTTGATAAAACTGACAACGATGCCCATCTTTGTAACACTTGAATTCTAGTAGGCTGAATTATATAGCATCTTAGAAAGTCACAAAGTTCCACTAAGAAACAAACCATAAAACATCTTAATAGAAACTGGGGCTTTGGGCGGTGGGTTTTGCAAGTGTTAAAGAGAGCCGTCCGCAGTGGCTCATTGAGAGACTTAAATTTGAGCAGCGCTGCATGGAAAAGGTTCTGTCTGAGCAAAAATTCCAGGGAGGCAGGTGAAAAAACCACCAGGCACGGAGCTCATGGGCGATCACCATGGAGGACCGACCGCGGGATTTTCTAGCAGACAGAGAGGTAAGGCAGCCGAGAAACCAGCCGGCTGTGATTCTCTGAGATGGGCAGGGAAGCCCAGGATGGGGGTGCTAGAGGTCGGTCCAGGATGTGGCCTTGATCATCTGAGGCTTAGAGACGGCTCCAAGAAGAGGCATCTAGCAGGAACCAGACATGACCAGACTGGACCGGAAATCCTGCCTAGGAGTAGGGGCGCAGAGATGGTGCTTGTTCCACGCTGTGATTCCACAGAGATCACGGAAACGAGCAGCCAGAACGCAGGTGGGAGCACTCCTGGGTGCCCTAGAAGCATGGCAGGGGAGCGAGCCCAGGACGAGGAAGTGACTGAGCGGTCACTCGCAGAGGACCGTCCACTGCGATGGGGCTGCAGCTGGTGACTGGCAGCAGCAATCTTGGCGGGGAGCGACTTCAGCGGGCTTGTACAAAACCACATATAACTCAAAGTCCTGTCTGCTGTGTTTTCGAAAATGGAACTGCTCTCCTATAGCAACAAATATTTTAAATGAGTAGAAAACGTCCACTGACCGCACATGCAATTCCCTGTGCTAAAGCTTGGCGGGAGAATTTGGAAAGTGGGTCAGCATTTAATAAAGACCACCTCGGAGATAGAAGGCAGCAGCCATGGTCAACTGGACCCGTCAATTTAAGACTCCAACGCGGCGCCAGCTATAGACTGCACCCAGGGCGCATAACGTGATGTGGCTTCACCCCGGCCTGGCCCACTCCTGGGCCCTGTCCGTGCTGCTGTGATTTCTCAAGGACAAAAACTACCCAGCCACAGTGCCACTGTGAGCCAGCTGGGGGCCTGAGCCCACCCTACCTGCCGGGTGCTCATCCAGCATTGCCACTGGACGGACTGTGCGGTCTGACCCGGGACCTGCAGCATCATTCGTAAAACTGAAATAATAAACTGGGTGTGACCCACGCCAGCCATCTCAGCCCTCAGGAGGCCGAAGCAGGAGGGTTGCCACAAGTTCCCAGCCAGCCTGGGCTACATAGTGAGTTCAAGGCCAGCCTGAACCACATAGCAAGATCCTGTCTCAAACAAACAAAAACCAAAACATAACAAAGATACATGGAATAACAATGACACCCGCTTCACAGAGGTATTTGCGGTGTGAGTCGGCACACGTAAGCACCTACAATAATTCCCCGGAACACTGAGCACGACACAAGGAGCAACTACCCTCACCGACTTTCAGATGAACAGATGCTAAAATTTGATCAGCATTATAGATGAGGCTGGTGTTTTTAAACAAAGAAATATAAGCATCGTCTGCTCTAAACATCACGGACAATACTACCAGCAACAATAACAGCATCGTTCGAGTAGATGTCACTTAACACTGAGATCTAATGAAACAGCACTGGCCTTAGGCTGCGGAGAGGGAACGTACTTGGTCGGCTGGGAGACCAGGGCGTCTCTGTGCAGCTGGTAACACGGGTACACGTTGAAGGTACCGGGCTCCATAGAAACTCCTTCCACGGAGGAAAAATCCTTCTCAACCAAACCAAACATTTCCATCATCTTAAATCCTGAGAGAAAGAAAAGGAGGGTGAATGAGAGAGAGAGAGAGAGAGAGAGAGAAGAAATAAGTGGGCGTGTTGAATTTTAAATAAAGGCTTATAAAATACAACCACCCTAAGCAGATGCCTGGACCCCACACGGCAGTTCCTGCAGATGTCTGTATTTGAACAGCCTACCTGTCATCTCCACGCCATCCTTATGCAGCATCGGACAGGCTGGAAAGCAAGACAAGCAACATCAAATCCCGACTTGGGTGGTTCCCAGACAGCCCCTCTCCCCACCGTGAGCGCAGGAGACCAGCCGGAAGTCAGTCGAGAAGCGACTCCAAGTCATGTGGCTGTGGTGTCCTCTCGTTTTCTGCAGACTGACACACTCCGCTGACCCTCTTACAGCCAAAATCCACAGCTTCCCTGTCCCCTCCTGGGCTCATGGCAGTGTCACTTGAGAGCACCCGTAGGGAAATGTCTCGTTTCTAATGGGTTCCCAATGAACACGCTCAATACATTTCCGAAGACTATTCCCTGCATTTATTTGAACTCAGTGGCTTTTAAAGATGTACTCTCCTCTGTCTGCAGAAGGTTGGTTTTGTTTTGTTTTTGTCTTTTTGAGACAGGGTCTCGCTATGCAGTTCAGGCTGGCCTTGAGCTCACTTTGTAGCCCAGGCTGGTCTCGAATTTGCAACGATCCTCCTGCCTCAGCCTCCCATGTGCTGGGATTACAGGTGTGAGCCACCACACCTGATTTGTAGAAGGTCATTATCAACCCAAAATCCCCCCCAGAGAGGAGGGCAGGGTGAGTCTATCTACTGACTGCATAGCAAAACAGCTCTGGAAGTTAATACTCTTTCCCCAGTTCAAAACAGGACTCATTACTTAACTAACATTAGGTATTTCAGATTTTATTGTTTAAATTTTTTTCTTCTTTTCGAGACAGTGTCTCACTGTGTGATTCAGATTGGCCCTGAATTCATTTTGTAGCCCAGACAGGCTCAAACTCACAAGGTTCCTCCTGCCCCAGTCTCCCGAGTGCTGGGATTACAGATTGTGCCCCGCCTCACCCGGCTCGGTATTTTAGATTTTCAGCAGCAGGCGAGAGCACTCATTCCAAAAACACTCACTTGCCGAAGCAGCTTCGCAGACAGAAGCAATTAACTCATCCTCGATTTTCTTAAAGGCATCAAAGTCATCCACGAAGAAGACGCGGCGGGCGCTGGGCTGGCTGCCGATGCTGACCAGCTCCGAGTAATCCGCGTCGGCCACGCCGATGGCAAAAATGTTGTAGCCTGTGGCGGGAGGAAGGGACACAGGTTGCTGGAGCTTTTACAGGGCACGGAACACACGTCACTCGCGCTTGGGCTTTTGAATGCCACAAGTGTTTAAGACATGTTTATTTAGAGTGGCCGAGTGGAGGCAGCTAATTCATTCTTTACAGTTCATCAGCGCCGTGCACGTTTGCAGTTCCTCCTGTGACCATTACTCTATCATCGCCTAAAGAAATTTTCCATTTTAAAGAAATGCAATAAGGCCCAGGCTCCGGCGAGTGCCGGAGACAAAACGATTCCCATGGAGAGACATCCTTACAGCTGCCCGTTTTTAATAGTTATTTTAACATCAAGGGAGTAAGGTTCAGTTGGCTGAAGTGTGTATTTCAGTTTGTTTTTCTTGTTTTGCCTTTCAGAGGGAGGAACTAAGGTAGGCCCAGCAAGCTGGCCATCCTCCAAAGCTTGGCAAATAAAGATGAAAGTGCTGTTTTCCAGGTGTGCCGTAGAGACCCGATCTTCACAGCTGTCCCAGGAGAACCTCCGTTTTACAGCTGAGAAGACTGAGGGGTTTCTGAAACGACACCTCGCCCTGGCTCTTTATAATGGGCTTTTTCGTTATATTTCATTTTTTAAAAACTGTATCGAAATCTGTGCACTATCACAGCCTTGTTCCTTTTTATTTCCCTCCTTCCCGTCTCCGCAAGATCTGACTCTCCCTTTGCTGTCTGTCTTTTATTTTGCTCCTGCATCTTTCATCATATTAAACTCCCTCCTAGTTCCTTACACAGGGCGCCCTGCACATAACAAAAGTATCCAAGAAACTTACAAATTCTCTCTGATAAAACTGTATAATTACAGTTTTGTAAACCGGAAGTCATTTTTAAAGTCACATTTTCAGGGTTATAAAAGGTTAGCTTCGGAACAGGAGTGGAGCCGGTGCAGCACGCTGTGAGTTTCATTCAGTGGCCGGTGTGGGGACGTTCGGCGCTGCACCACTTACCGTCTGCCTGCATCTCCCTGCAGATTCTGCTCACTTCGTCCTGGGACCTGCCGTCGGTTATCACCACGATGACCTTCGGGACCCCTCTTCTCGTCCCTGCCTCTGCCGCAAACAAGCTGTCCCGGACGTGCTTCATGGCTTTTCCTGAAACAGACACAGGCGACAGTTCAGTGTCGCAGCCTCCCGTTGGCTCCGCTGGAGGGAACAGAGTAGGAACAATGCTCTTAAGTAAAAGGAAAACTTTTTAAATTACTGGGCCTCCGCAAAGGTCACGTTTCTGTCATTTCTGCGGTGTGTGGCTGGGCGTCCCCTGGCCTTACCTGTCTTTGTATTCCCTCCTTTGTACGAAATGCGTTTAATTGCATCAAGAAGTGTCTCCTTGGTCTTGTAAGCGTTTAGTTTGAACTCCGTCCGGGGGTCGTCTGTGAATTGAACCATTGCCACCTGCGGGGAGGAGGCATGTGCACCGTTACACACGTGTGGACCTGCCCTGGGACGGGGAACACACACAGCCCTGTGCTTGTCACCTACCATTTCAGTTTTCCCTTCACCCCTCTGCGTGCTCCCTGGATTAAAATGTCATGCAAGCTATATATCAAATTTGAAGACAGGGTAAATGGTATCTTCTCTTGAAGTGCTTTTCAGGAACGGGATTAATTTTCGCTTTTGTGCTTATCTCTCCCTACAGCCTGGGACTTTCACCACCACTCTTGACAAGTGGAAAACAGTTTCCAAGGCCTGTTACATAGACATGTAAGAGAATCTGGGCTGGATTTCTTACAAGGATCTCCTTATAGCACAACTTGTCAAATAACTCTTACTATTCTATCCATTTTGTAGATGAGCAGATCAAGGCTCAAGGAAATAAGTCATTTGCACAATATCCCAATGGCTTGTAGTGGCAGAAATACCAAGTCAAGCCAGGTGTATTCTACTTCCAAATCTGTAGACTTAACCACCACAGTATAAACATTCTTGGCTCCATTTCCAATTATTTGCTATTATTCACGGGGAACTTTTGAGTCCTTTTTTAATGAACTACCTTTTGCTTACTTTTCAAAACTGTTAACCATAAATATTTGTTGAATGGCCAGGCGTGGTGGCTCACGCCTGTAATCCCAGCACTCGGAGGCTGAGGTAGGAGGATCATCACAAGTTCAAGACCAGACTGGGCTACAGAGTGAGCTCAAGGCCAGCCTGCACTGCACAGTGAGGCCTTGTCTCAAAAGAAAAAAAAAAGACAAACAAAATTTGTTGAATGAATAAATGTGGTTCACTGGCCTACAGTAACTTGCGGCCACCATTCTGCCTTTAATGGAGACCGACTGTCCTCGTCCATAAAAGAAGCATCCCTGACCTGCTTCTTTCCCTTGTCATCTACCGAGCAGTCACACCTCTGGTTCCAGCTCCTTGCACGCATCAGGAGTGCAGCTGGAGAGACCCTTGCTGCGCCCAGGCCCTGCGCCTCACCTGCGTCCCCTCTGGGCCGATCCTGTCCAGGGCGCCCACCGTGCTGTACAGGAAGCTGATGATCTTGTTGAAGTTGTCGTCTCCGATGCTCCAGGACCCGTCCACCATGAACACCAGGTCAGCCTTGGCGGCTCTGCACACTGGCAGGGAGGGGACGCTCGGTCAGGGGAGACAAGGGAGCAATGGGGGCACAGCCCAGGGCGACGGGCTGGGGGGAGCCTGTGCCCACGCCACAGTTAAGGTCAGAGCGACCGGGGTCAGGACGAGGCGCGGGAGTTAAAACAACACCGAGACCCCACCTCGCCCAGGCCGACATGAGGAAGTCAGGCAAGGACAAATGCCAGGGGCCATGGGGAAAAGGGACCTTCCTCCTCTGTGGGTGGGAGTGGAGGCTGGTGCAACCACTGTGGGGATCAGTGTGGAGACTCCTCCAAAAACTAGGACAAGAGGTCCCATTCCACCCAGCTGTTCCCCTTCTGGGTGTCTTCCCAAGAGAATTAAAAACACCCTACCACAGTGATATATGTGAACCCGTGCTTACAGCAGCGCCATTTATAACAGCCAGATCTTGGAAACAACCTAAGTGCCCATCAACTGAGGAACGGATAAAAAAGATGTGCTATTTTTATATAATGGAATACTACTCAGCCATAAAGAATGACAAACTGGAGACTTTCATAGGCAAAGGGTGCAACTTGAGATCATACTTTTTAGTGAAATAAATAAGACACATGTGTCACATTATGTCATTAGTGTGAGGAGTTGAAAGAGACAACATATGCATATATGTATGTATAGGTATATGAAAGGATACTTAAGGTAGTTATCCCACTGATTTCCCTGAGGTCACTGAAGAGAAGGATTGTGCTGGTGCTGTTCAGACAACTGAGTGCAGAAGTCCTGTGCTCCGGGTGAACGATTTGGGGGTGACAGTGCACCATGTATGTACCACTGTTGCCCCTGATTGACGTGTTTTGAAATTTAGTTTTAGTTTTTTTTCTTCCTTTTTTTTTTTCTCCTTGAAATACAATGAATTTGGGGGAAAAAAAAAAAAAGAAAGAAAGGAGGCGTGGGGTACAGTGGGTGAGAGATTCTCCTGCAACTCCATGTGCATTTGAATCGAGGCCCTGAGCGAATTCTGATTCCATCATTGTTCAGAAAAAGCATTTATGCCCTGCACCACCCACGGGTAGGGGTCAGGAAGACACAGTAAGCTGGCGTAGCAAGCCCATTGTCAGGGTGGCGGGGCGATACTGACATAAGCAATAAGCCGAACAACAAAGAAGGAACCTACACAACACCAGTGGAAACCTATTCCACGGAAAGCTTATTTCCAAAGGCCTCCTTCAGCACCCAGGCTGCACTGGGTTAGCTCTGCCTCTGCCCTTCCACTGCTGAAGACCATTGTGGTCAACTCTGTTTTATGATGATGCAAAATAGTTTGGATTTCAACAGTCAGAATCTTTGGATCTCAGGTCAGTGGTATACAAATATGCTGTGAAAAGATGTGTCCTTTCCCTTTCTTAAAAAGAAAAAGCTCAGTCTGTATTTTATTCAGTGCAATCCCATCCTCTTGAAGCTACCTGTACAATAAACTATCCCTGAATAAGAAAAAGACCCCAGGGACAGTAAGTGTCTCATGAGGTTGTTCTCCTGAGTTCTGTGATTTATAGAATTTTACACATTTGCACTTTAATGCTGCAAAGAATCATGCCTGCTAATTGCACTTATAAATCAAAAAACAAGTCTTTCATTTTCAAAGCAAGATGAAAAGCAAACTGTTTTACCTTCAAAATGAGCAAAAGCAATTTTAAAATTTATTAATGAAACATCTACTTAATGAATCAAATGATCTGCATGAGGGAGTTCCCTTTGGGATACAAAACTGCTTTTAATTTTCTTCTTTAAACTTCTTCCTAACTTTTAGCATGTGTTTAATGAGTATCCAATATGACTCCGATACTATCACTGGATGGGCTTTTTCACATTAAGCGCAGGCAGGACAGACAGACAGACAGCTTAAAGTGAACAGTGTGTTCCAGCTGCAGAAGCCCCATCAGGAAAGCCGTCACCAGCACAGCTTCAGATCCACTGACCTTCCCAAACTACATCTTCCCCCAGTACCCATGGAGGTCTGCTGGATAAACCAGCATCTCCCGCCATAAAAGCGTTCCAACCTCAGGGTCATCCAAGTCTGAAACTCCCGCTAAGTCCGACCCTGGGCCTCTACTTCCCCAGTCAGCTGTGAGGAGCAAGAGCTCGGCCTGGGTGGTGAAGGTGGGCAGCTGCAGCACTGCCCAGCACCGGCCGGGGTGCCTGAGTTGTTCGGTTTCACTACAGCCCGTGCGCTGCTCCCCAGCAGTGTGGGCTTTCTTTGTGGCTGGTTTGCTCCGATGCTTCGACCCTTCCTCCTGCAGTGCCTGACCTGCCTGGCTGCTCCGGGGCCACAGGAGTGTCTGGCTCTCCTATTTCCTGGTGTTACAGGCACTGCAAGCTGCGTGGTGCCTACAGCTCTGCCGGTCACCCTCCGGCTGCCCTCATGCTCTGCCTCTCGACTCCACCACAGCGATGTCCTGGAATAAAGGTCCCCCCAGGGACCCCCTGGTGCCTCCTTCCCAGCACACCAGCCCCGCAGGCTGGCCTCAGACCCCTGGTCCACACACGGCCCACACGCCCTCCTCTGTGCCTCACTAAGGCCTCGACGGTCCCCGGCACTGTCCACTCCGTGGGGCTCAGTGGCACCCACCTCCCTGTCCCCCCAGGCCCGCTCTCAGATGCAGACAAAGCTCCTCGCTGAGCCCCTCATCCGGGGCAGCACCAGTGATTCTCATTCCCGGGACAGCACAGTGCGATCTCTGTTTTCTAACTCCCACCCTCGCCTGCTAATTATCTGTAAAAGAAAGAAGCGAGAGCAGCAATCATCTCCCCGGCCTAGCAGGAGAGCTTTGAGAATTAATAGTTGGGGCCATAAATGTTCATGAGTGACATTAAGTAAACCAACAATCAGTACCGTGTTAAAGGCTCTTTTCTCTTTTTTTTTTTTTTTTGCAGTATTACAATCAGACCCCAAGCACTGTACTGCTGAGCTACGTCTGCAGTGCTATGCTACCACCACCCCCTGTAAATCTGAGATACAGTCTTTAGGTTCCCAGACTGGCTTCAAATTTATGACCCTCCTGCCTCAGCCTTCTGAGTAGCTGACATTATTGGTGCCACCGTGCCTGGCAGGATGTTTCTAAAACAATGGCTTTAAGAGTGCCAGTGCTGGCAAACTACCTGGACGAGGGCACACACTGGGAGAGGTGCCCTGCCCCTCAGGGCACAAACGCGGCTCTCACCACCATTCTGCTCAAAACTGAATTGGCTGAGAACCGAATCAAATCCCCCTATAAGGCTGACATTGAACCCAACTACCGGGCTTCATTCAGTCCTCTTCCAACCCGCTTTGTGACCAGAATGGTGGAGAAAGTGCTGCTCATCTGCAGAGTGAAGTAACGCTGTGCTTTAGAGGCAAGCTGGGAAGCCGTCACCCTGGATTTCAGACTCACCGAGACTCACTTCCACCCACTTCTTGCCCAGAGAAAACCGACTATGATGTTTTCAGTGAAATCAATATCAAACAAACCTGCTGGAAAACCCACCCTTTGTCTATGCAATGTATCAGTGCATGGGTACTTTCACAGAAAATCACAGCCCTGTTCAAGCACGGAAAGGAAGGAGAAAGTGAGGTGGCACAATGAATATTTTTATGAATACCTTGGCTTTAAGTAAATAAACAAAACCCAAAGGGGCCCTCCAGCGAGGGTCGCACGGCTGCCGCACTCTCCCCCTACCTTCTTTGGCCGGTGGGATGGTTGGAGGGAAGGTTGGCGGTGGCGTAGGACGGGACCCTAGAAAGGAAAGAGAGGAGGACATCAGTCTCATCTGAGGACAGAGGGGGCTGGGGTGCGCTGGGGTGTCAGTGGCCATGACAAGTGTCCTTTTCGGAGAATCTAATGAGCCCCGTGAGTCAGCCGCAGCCTGTGAAAACTGACCACCTCTGTCTCCCACCCTCAGACCAAAGGCTCCCAGTGCAGTCCTGCTGCCCTCGGGCCCCCAAGCAGCCGCCCCCGCTGTCAAACTGTCCGTGGCGAACGGTCCCGCGCTGATTTAAGGCAGGCATCCCGCCAACCCAATCAGACTCGGTCTCTGGCTACTTTCACACACACAGTGGACTCATCTCCACGCTGACCAACTAAGGCCTGACCATCCATCCATCTCCAAAGTGCTTTCTCCCCTCCGTAGCCCCAGGGCGCTGGCTTCCAGCGGAATGCGATTCGCCCTCAGTTCTGTGTAGCTCCTATCCGGAAAAGGTCTTCCTGCTCTGTGGAACGAGTGTAAAACACCAGTGAGCTACAGTGTGTCCCGGCTTCTCAGCCTGGATGGTGCCAGGGCGAAGTCCACAGGCTGGACAGAGGTGTCGTCTGGGGAAAGGGCTGGGAGACCGATCGGAGGGGCGACTTTCATGCCAGCTCACATGGCGAGGGACCAGGCAGGGATGGGGTCACGGGGAACCCACAAAATGGGACTTGGCAATATATTTTTTTCTATTCCTCCTTTTATCCCAGTTTGAAACTTGGAAAGGCCTCCGCCCATCCTAGGCTATTCATGAAGGAAATGTCCAGCAAATAGCACAGGCTTTGTGTCCAGGCGAACAGGTCACCTGCCAGAAGCGCTGGGGACCCTTCATTAGCAGGGTCATTAGAGGAGACCAATGTGAGGGCTTTTCCAATTCTGAGGGCCAATAAAGTAACATTATCTAAAAAAGTGGTTTGACACCAGGAGAATGAGATAACCGTACATTACTAATATGGAAAAATGTCCAAAGCTACTTATGTGAAACAGAGCAGCTCACAGGATACCAAGGCATGACCCCATTTGTCAGAAAAATGAAAGGATTTCTGGAAGGGGACCTTAGGCAGCAGAAATGGGGATTTCTGGGAGGGAAGAGCGGGGAGAGGTGGCCAGTGGTTCAATGTCTGCTATGCTATTACAGATATAGGCATCGCTGCTTTAAAGGTGATTTTTATTTCAAGCTAAAAAGTTCCACGAGTTAAAAACAATTGACAAACCTCGGTACCAAAACTAGGACTGCAAAATTTTTCTTGAAAGCTCTGCAAAAACTTTCAAGCTTTGTTCATCTTAAAATCGGTGGAAATAGCGCATCTTCTTCCCTTCTGACAGAGGGGAAAGAGTGTCCTGAATTCAGCCAATCAATCAGGGACCCGATCAGTGAGAGGTGACGGTTTGGTGTGCTCTCCCGGATAAGAGGAGCGCGCTGCCCTGGGAGCAGATGCTTTGCTTCTCTATGTGGCACGCAGATGTCTGAGCCTTCCAGAGGGCGAGGTGCTGTCAGAGTCAAAGGAACGGGCTTGGCTGGGTTGCTTCATGGGTTGGGCCAGAGCCAGTGGGTGGGAGCTAAGAGAAGAGGGATGTCTCCAGCCTCAGGACAGCATTTACACCAGACAAGGCCGCCCCAGCTGGAGCTAACCCAAAGGCGGTCATGAGCAGTTGTGGGGCTCAGATTGGGAGGTCTGGAAGTAGACCGGGGGTCACAACCCTCAATGCTTGCAGAGGGCAGGCAGGTCAGGACCGAGCACAAAGAATGCAGCCTGCAAATCCGCCTGGCCTGCCGCTGGTGGAGGCAGCAAGTAGGGCTTTAATTCTACTGCTGAGCAGAAAGAAGCTCGGAGGTGCCGAATGGCGCCAGGGTCACAGGGCTCCAAAGGGACTCGATGATTGGCCCAAGCAAACCTAGAGGTGGGACCCCAACTCTCACACACTACCAAGGTCTTCTCGCCATAAAGCGAGACTCTAACCCACAGGGACACCGCTGACTGATTCCACAGCACGACAGCCGAAAGGCGGGCGCCAGGCGAGATGAGCCAGGTTCGGAAGACCCGTGTGGGTCTGCACTGGTAGTGAGCGTCCGGAAAGGGCAAACAGATGACAAAACCGCGCCTGGGACGAGGGCGGGGAAGGGGACAGCGGCGGTGTGTGGACAGGAAAGACTTCTGTGGTGGACAGAGACCTAAAATTGGATTCTGGCAATGGCCACAGGACGTTTTAGACGCACCCAAAGATGTGCTTGAATTGCACGCTTAGCCTGGCACTTTCATTTTAAACTGTATCTCCAAAATGTGTCTGCAGTATAAAATTTTGAATACTTCAGTGTTAAGAAATAAAGAATATTTTATAAAAATTATATAATTCGTCGTATTTCTTTTCTTTTCCTCAGGACTTCGGGGCACCGCAGCGTTCCTCCGCAGCCCTGGCTGGCATTTTTTTTCTTTTAAACAGAATAAAGTTTTCGATCCTAAAGTTTTAGAGGCCTCCGGTTCCTATCCGGGGAATCGGAAGAGAAGACGGCGGACTCACGTGTTTTCTCCGTTATGCTCACGCTCGGCCCCTCCAGCTCCTGCAGCTTGGTGTAGACGCTGATTTTATACTCGGAATCGGGCTGGAGTCCGTAGAAGCAGTGTCTGTTTGTCCCTCCTCCCACGATGGACTCTTGCTTTTGTGTATCTGTAATGAAAATGCAACACACATATGAAATGCTTTAGAGAAATCATTGGTATGTGATTTCCTTCCAAAATGCATAAATCGCATGGTGTATATCAGATAACTACGGAATGAAATATACCTGTCTGAAATATTGTGCATTTTTCTAAAGGTAGAGTCATTTTCTCTACTAAAAATCACATTCGAGGGCTCCAGGATGTAGCTCCATGGCACAAGCACCTGCCTGTCAAGCACAAGGTCCTGAGTTCTATTCTCAGTACCAAAAAAAAAATTACACTCTATATGTATAAAAATAAAACTTACTATGAAGAATCCCCAGGTCCCACAGTTACATGCACAGTCTAAACTGGCCTGCGCACAGCCGTGGCTGTGTCTTTGTCTGTAAGAAGGTGGGCGCCGATTTAGTCAATACGGCTCTGCAGCACATGGCCCCATGGTTACAGAATGAAGAAACAAAAAGAGACGCACGCTTCACATTTCACCCAGCTGGGTGCTGTTGGACAGGGCGTCTTCTGGCCAGGGGGCTCAGATCTGGTACGGAGGCAGAGGACTCCAGGTCCAGCCAGGCCTGGGCAGTCCTCCTGCCTCCTGTCTGGGAGGAGCGCTGCAGGGTCTCGGCACCTCACCCATGGCCCCCGTGGTTTGCAGCTGCCATGAATGCTGGCCGGAGCTGGGGCCACACTGGGACCACGAGGGAGCCCCCGGACTGCCCGCTGCCTCCTTCCAAGCCCTGGTTTTTAGCTGACACCCAGCTTTGTCTCTGTCACAGAGGAGAGTGAGGAACTCAGGAGACGCTTAGGGAACTGCTGACTCCCAGGACACACCTCGAAATCCTTTTCTGCTCTTTAAAAATCATCATGGAGGAAACAGGACACGGTGCTTATGTGCCATGGGTGCTACTGAGCTGTCCCCGAACTCCTGCTCCCCAGGGTCTTTTTGTTCCACCAAAGGGCTGCGCCCCAGACAGCCGCCCTCACGAGCTTTCTGTCTCTTCCATAACGGCAAAGCCAGGAAGGACTTCAGAGGCCCAAAGAACCGCTGGCCCCTTCTCCATCCCAGGTCCACGGCTTCAGGGAGTCCGACGAGGGTGGTGAGCCGCACTCCCGGGTGTGCGGGGCGACCGACCTGCGGGTTCTGTGCCTCATGTTTAAAGCCGATGACCACCGGGCGCTTCTCCAGCCGGGCAGTGTGTTGAGGCCTTTATTTATCCTGATAACATTTATAATTACCCACAACCTACATATGGGAAACCGAAGACAGGAGTCAGCGGTTACCAAGCTGCAAGTCAGCAGCGGGACGAAGGTGGAAACGCAGGCGGCTCCACCCGCGTGGCCTCCACGGGAGTATCCACAGCGTGCACGCCGGGCGCCTTCTCGCTCCCTCGGACCCGGCGCACTTAGAGTTTTATTACTAAAAAGTTTCAAAAGGGTTTTCCTCCAAGGCAGAGGGCTTACTTTTACCACAGTGGCTGGCTGAAAGGACGGATCCTGGCCACCAGGAGAAGAACAACCACTTAAGTGTAGATTAATTTTTTTTCACCTGTAAATTGCGTCTGATTGGTCAAAGCTTTATAAAGCTTAATATCTAGAAATTTAAAATTTACTGTTAAGAACTCCATTGATTAAATACATTACACATATTATTTAATGGTTAAAAAGAACCATCCACTCTTCAAAAATGTTATTTTCAGAAGAGTTTACCAGAAATAAGCAATGCATAGAAAATGTAAGAAAAAGACCAGTTGCTTTTAAAAGTGCAAACTGCAAAAATGCCCAGTGATTTCTGTTGATTTAGCAAGTATAATACTTAGGTAACCTTCATTCTATATTTGAATACACATATTAAGAAATATATACATTTATATATATTTCTCAGTGTGTATATACCAAAATAAACATATATATCATTTGGTCATGAAAAAATCTTGGCCTTTAAAAATATAACTAAATTAAGCTATGTGAAAAATGAAATTGAAATTTATTTGTGTATCTTGTGAACAGTAAAAGATTTCAGAAGTAAACTTCACAATGCGATCTTGATTTATACTTGGTCACAATGAGGTATTCTCTACAATCACTTTTCATATCTTGTATAAAATTATGAAATAAAAATTGGTAAAGTAGGAAGCCAGGTGCAGTGGCATGTGCCTGTAATCCCAGCACTCGGGAGGCTGAGGCAGGGGTATTGTTGCAAGTTTGAGACCAGCCTGGGCTACAAAGTGAGCTCAAAGCCAGCCTGAACTGCATAGGGAGATCTTGAGAACAAAAACAAAAAACAAAAAGAAAAAAAAAACAGGTAAAGTATTTGTGAGATCATACATTACTGTGGAAGAAGTTTGAGTCTAAGAAAAATGTGGTCACTCCAGCCCTCCCAGGATCGGACCCATGATCGCTCCCTCTCTCTGGGCCCTGGCTGCTCTGCCTCTATGAGCCTCCCACACCCAAATCCTGAATCCTACGCACCGAGTACACTGATCTGTGTCACTCAAGCCTTCCAGGCACTCGCCAGGGAATTCACGCTAGAAATGCGCTGCTCTGCCATTCCTGGTTCTCATGGCTCTCCATCCACTTTGGAGAAAGACCCTCGAAAACGGAATATTAATGACTCTTCCTCTTAGCAATATTAAACCTATAGCCATTGGAAAGCTGGATCAGGCGCTATGAAATGAATGGCAGACGGTGCCCGTTTGATTCCCAGTACTGACAAAGCGGGGTTACCGCTTTGGGGTGCACCATGTTGCTTTTGGCATGTGACATTCGAATCCAATGGCTTCGTCTTAAAGAAAACAAAACCCAAACCATTCAAATGATGACTAATTTCTTCAACCCTTTATGCCAAGAACAGAAAGTTATTTTTTTGGAACAAGGGAAAAACTTCTGTCTTCATCTGCGCGCTCATTTCTGGTCTAGGAGGCCAAGCTAAATTACATCCTGTGGGTCATCACCTCATGGACGATGCCGACACCCCAGCACCCCAAACCGTGCCATGCTTGTTCCTGGGGGCCAAGAGCAAAGGGATTCGGGATCCAGGTAACGACTTGGTGTGAATTTTATGATCTAAACACTTCCCCTCCACGGGTCTCATCGATACCCTGGCCCCCAGTCATAACAACACTGCTTAAAAAGTGAATTTTGAGCCAGAGAAGGATAACTAGAAACTCTAACATAGATGGGCTTGATACGCTGTATTGCTAATAGTGCACCAGGATTTAAAACCCACATTACTCACACTACTCTGCTTAGATGTATTATATTCTGTTCCAGTCATTCTACCTGTACTAGATTTGAGGGCACAGACAGTTATCCTGAAAATAGCAGGATATAGTACGGTAATCATCCTTAATTTCCTATTAACTTAATCTAAAGCTCTGTAAAACCTACAAAGTTTTACCATGACTGATGGTAATCGAATCTGGTTTGTTAGATTGCTGTTTTGTATTGATAGATTTTATTCAAAGCTGTTATGATTGATAGTATCAAGTCTGAGAGTATAGGCAACTGCACTGAAGATGACAAGATCCACTAGAATATCCACTCTGGTTTGATTATTACCTGCCTTTGAAGTTTTATACTGTCTACAATGTTTTATTTTACTAATATTGTTATTTACTGCTATACTCAATTATA